>OU612060.1:72046428-72499696 GCA_914767635.1 Melanostoma mellinum | reverse complement strand
ATAATAATTATTATTATTATTATTATTATTATTATTATTATTATTATTATTATTATTATTATTATTATTATTATTATTATTATTATTATTATTATTATATATATTATTTATTATTTATTATTATTATTATTATTATTATTATTATTATTATTATTATTATTATAATTAATTATTATTATTTATTATTATTATTATTATTATTATTATTATTATTATTATTATTATTATTATTATTATTATTATTATTATTATTATTATTATTATTACTATTATTATTATTATTATTATTATTATTATTATTATTATTATTATTATTATTATTATTATTATTATTATTATTATTATTATTATTATTATTATTATTATTATTATTATTATTATTATTATTATTATTATTATTATTATTATTATTATTATTATTATTATTATTATTATTATTATTATTATTATTATTATTATTATTATTATTATTATTATTATTATTATTATTATTATTATTATTATTATTATTATTATTATTATTATTATTATTATTATTATTATTATTATTATTATTATTATTATTATTATTATTATTATTATTATTATTATTATTATTATTATTATTATTATTATTATTATTATTATTATTATTATTATTATTATTATTATTATTATTATTATTATTATTATTATTATTATTATTATTATTATTATTATTATTATTATTATTATTATTATTATTATTATTATTATTATTATTATTATTATTATTATTATTATTATAATTATTATTATTATCTTTATTATAATAATGATAATAATAATGATGATGATAATAACAGTAATTATAGTAATAGTTATAATAAAAATAGTTTTAATAATAGTAACAAAAGCCATAATAGCCGCAGTAGCTCTAAATCAATAATTTAGTACGTGAACCACAAAAAACTACCATATGTAATATTTATCGAGTTAAAAAGCATCAGCTGTGGAAAATGTTGATTCCAAATGGATAGGCCCATTGTATATGGAATCTATAGTACTTTCGAAAACAAAAACAGTCCCTGAAATCCATCTATGTGTCTTGTTTTCGAAAGTACTGTAGATTCCATATACAATGACAGGACCTATTACGACTTCTCTTTCACCTTGGAGTCCCCTCAAATCACAGATAAGACATTAATTTCTTCTCTCTGCCTCAAATCAATTGAGGTGAAGCCGTTTCACTTTTAAGGGTTCTTTCTTCATTTAAATCTTACCGCCAAAATTATTTCGCACTTCGCACCCTTAATATCGGTGTTAAGTTTATATTTCGTTCACTGACTCAAAGCCAGGGTTACCTCTGAAAATTTTTGGAAGGAGTCAGAAAAAAGAGTCCTGGGTAAAAAAAAGAGTCCCATACAAACTATAAGAAATAACCAG
Organism: Melanostoma mellinum; assembly: GCA_914767635.1. Lineage (NCBI taxonomy): Eukaryota > Metazoa > Arthropoda > Insecta > Diptera > Syrphidae > Melanostoma > Melanostoma mellinum. The sequence continues at coordinate 72,498,292 of OU612060.1, read as the reverse complement.
TCGTATTTATAAGATTTGCTAAGAACATCCTTAGACAGCTGTCCAACTAAACGGTGTGTAAACAGTTGGACAAGCCTTAGCCAATTTCGTATTTATAAATGCATTCCAACAGTTGTCTATACAACCTCTCAAACTGTCAACTTTGAACGAAAAACTAAATGGTGGCGTTCATGATGTATCCGTTCAGTACCATTGTTTGTGTTTTAGTATACGAGTACAACAACTAAAAGGCTCTGAAGCAGTGTGGCGTATGATTTGAACAAGACCAAAAAAACAGCTGATTTGACTTTGTGTTACAGCTTTTCCAAGTCCCATAAAATGAAGAAATTTGTGCAATTTATAAATAAAATTGTTGAAAGTAGTGTTTTTGCACCTCAAATTACTTATTTCTTTCAATCTTAACAATCTTAACAGTGTTTTATAACATGTTCATCAAAATTGTTTTTTGTTGTATCAATGGTCACTTTAGCCATAGTTTAGACAACCAATTTCGGTGTCTAAAGTTAGACATTTCTTAGACAGCGATGAAAGTGTTTATAAATACGATTGGGACTTGGACACTGTTCTAAGAGCTGTCCAAAGTTGAACATACTTTGGAATGGGATTATAAATACGACTGAACATTTCTTATAATCAATCATTTTTTAATTAATTATAGAAAGGAAAACAAATATAAATTATTGCTTACCAAACATAAACAAATTCAGTTATTTTTCAATTAAAAGAATTTGTTTGTAGGTATCTCATTTCTCATGTGTCATATCTATTACAAGCAAAGAAAACATGCTTTTACCTTATTGACATTAACTTTTATGGCTGAATTCAAAATAGGATGTAAACAAAAGCAGAACAAATGTATTCGACGGAAATGTTGTATTAAAAAAAAATATTTCAGTTCTTAAAGAGTCCTCGATTTGTAAAAGGAGTCCGAATTCAATGATTTTTAAATAGTGGCGTCCTGGAGTCCAGACCTTAAAAAAGAGTCAAAAGGACGCAAAAGAGTCCCAAAGGTAACCCAGCTCAAAGCTCAAGTAAGTGCCATTGTGTGCTCAATACAAGTATGGTAAACTGGGGCACATTCATTATCGGGGCACATTCGTCAAAGCTATTTTCGACTGGATGCTTGTTGAATTAAGAAATAAAAATTGCGTTGAATGCAACTATTACTGAACTCACGAACACATTCCTAGTTTGACATTAGTAGTCTCGCATTCAAGAAAGTTGTGTGCAGTTTTGTGTTTTCCCACTCTCCGTTGCTATTTTGGATATGTGGTAAGTAGTCATTTTCTAAGTGAAAAAATTGCCAAAAGAAATGCAGATTTCATTCATTACCAAGTATTATACGTTAGGAAGTCAAATATAATAATGGGAAAAGTCTGCTTCTAAACTGCTAAGCAGATGTGAAAAATTAAGCAATTTTGTGACGTCGGGGAAGATTCGGCATATGGCTTTGGGGCAGTTTGAGCAGGTGCCGAATGTACCCCGAAATTAAGTTTTTATTTTAGTCTTTCTAGTTTTAGTGTAAATATGGTTTGAAATTATAAAAGGAAAATCAATAGAAACTCCATTAACGAAAATTTCATGAAGAAGACAGTTGCGGATGTCTTAATGCAAAATGAAACTATTTCATCTGCAAGAAGAAAATACATGATAAAACGTCAGACCTTGCAATCAGGGCTTGAAACGGGGACCTTGGGAAGAGCCATCAGACTCCGAAAGTGCAGTGAAATTTCAATCGAAGTATACCTCCAAACAAGTCTTCACTAGAGTTCAAGAGGAAGAACTCGTTTCTTATGTTAAGAAGTCGGCTTTTCATTACTTTGGGTTGACTTACTGTTCGTTTCGAAAGCTGGCGTATGAATATGCGCTGAAGAACATATCTATATGGATATATCTAAGGATGCTTCGGAAGATTGGCTATATAGGTTTTTGAAGAGAAATGAAACCAGAAAACATAAGTATTGCTCGTGTAAAGGCAATTTTAGTTTTAAAACAAGTCACACTAAATGTTTTTCTTTTCTTCTAAATGAGTTATATATTAATATCAATATGGAAATCATTTTGGATATTAAAAAACGTTGTATGGAGAAATGAATTTTTTTTTGAATATTCATCAAAAAAACAGTGGACATTGACCAAAATAGATGAACAAAAATGACACCCAAAAGAGTTAGAAATGTGTCATATTGAACAAAGCTGTTTTCCATAACTTGAAAAATTAAAAGAGATATGTTGAACCAAATAGTTTGCGCCAATCGGAAAAGCACCCCAAATTATGAAGACTGCATACCGAACTGAATTTTGTGAAAAATGGCCCATTGAACAAGATAGTACTCAGCCGACGATATGTATATGAAATGGATAGTTAACTCTTCATGTTTTCTTTGACGTTTTTAGGATGCTGAATGATCCCCGTTGAATGACGAAGCTGCCCCGTGCCGGGGCACTTTCATTAAACAAAGGTAAGTTTTTAAAATGGTTAGAGTTCCAGTACGGTGAATAATATTAAGAATATTTCTTCCAAGAATTAATTACCACTATTAAAACTACCTGTAGAACAAAAAACAAGTTCTGTTGAAGGTTTTAAAAACGGCAAAATGGGCCTATGAAAAAAAAGTAACGAATGTGCCCCAGTTTACCATATATTTTTTCATTTGATATTCACTTTGGCGCATTCATTGGCAGCAACAATTTATCAGCTCTTTCAAAAGCTTTGTAGTACATACATTCAGTTTCAATCATATAAATGTGTACTATATGTACTAGTACTACTATCTTTTACAATCGTAAGCTATGATACTTTTCACATAGTTTATTAATTTTTTTTTTTTTCTTGTGGCATCCCTTTTAATGCCGTATGTTTTTATAATAGGTATAGGTAACCGAAGTAAAATATTTGCATTGTTTTTTTCGGGGAACTTAAATTTTACAGATAGGTAATTGAGAAAAAAGCACCAAAGCTTTTTTTGTCACTTTCACTCTTCATGTTTACTTGCTGAAATGGAACCTGAAACTTAAGGAGCTTAAGGAGAGTTTTAAGAGAAATCGAAAGTGTTCACTGGAAACGGAATAACATCATTGCCTTAAGAATTGGGGGAAAAACTTGCCGTTTTTTACAGCTTTTCAAATTTGTTGTTAAATTTAACGTTTTATTTTCAACGTTTCCTTTTTAAAGGTGAATTGGGTACATCCTAAGCAATTGTTACTGTGAACGGGTCAAAGTTTCGATTTCATGAATGAGCGCTGATGAAGTTGTTGTACTTATCCCTTGCTGAAGAGATGCTTCAAAAGTTTAAGAAAGTCATTGTGCTTTGTCTACATAAGATAGTAATGTGTGCGTATTCAAACTGCCCTTTGTTTGTGTTATTTTATGTAATACATAAAAAAAACAATGGGGGATGATTTTCCCGTTGTGCGTTTACATTTTTATGCGTGTATTTTCCGGGTAAGTGCCAGAGACGCGTAGGTGATTAGTTATATGCTTTGGGATTCAAGTCATGCTTTTGGGACCAGGGGAAGCCTTTTTGCTGTCTACACACAGTTAAGACAGAGTAAACCACCTCTTATAATCTTTGTCGATGAATGCCGTCGACCATTTGTATTTCAGTCTAGATGATATCATTTTTTTGTCACACAGCTTTATGTTTCAGAAATGTTTGTAACCAAATTAAAAAAAAATATGAAAGCTTGTCTTCTTAACAATAAATACTTTGGACGTCCTTATTACTTGAATGAATGAATATTTTACATACGGTGCGACAAGAGCTGTTATGGTGTTTATTGAGGAGAACCACGCACTTTGGTGATTTAAATTAGAATCACCATATTTTCGTTGATTTGCCTGGAACTTTTTGATTGAACTACAGAATGCGTTGCCAATGGGTCGCGTTATGTGTGTCCGGCAACTGTTAGTATGCATAATATATCAATAATGAATTGCTATGGATAATAACACTTATGTTTACTAGCACAGAAGGTAGAGGTGAAGTAACCAAATGTATTAGTAACATCCATACTCCTTGGGTAGTTCAAGCCAGGTCTCCAAAAACAGAGTAGACTTCCTTTATTCAATCGTTAAAATTTTTAAATCAATTCATATACAAAATTTTTTGTGTATAGATTGAATGTATTACTTAATTTCTATGTTTCATTTAGCTTTCATCTTTGATGCACAATCTTAATTTTCATGTGTATAGAGGCAACTTCTTAAGGTAAGTTTTTTTTTACTTGTTACTTATTAATGTTTAGGTACTTGCTTATTGTTCCTTGTTACTTGTAACTTATTATTTCTTCTTTTCAAATGCATTAGTGTATAATAATTGTTTAGTTTTTGTTTTTCCATAAGTTTTTGTGTTACATTAATCCCCGGATAAATACCCCCCGCTTAGTTGCGTTACCCGTTTAATTGATCTGAATCCTAGGCAAAAAAAAGATCACATAAGAAATATACATAAAATTTCCCGTTTAAATGCATTCCGCTTAATTGCGTTTCCCGGTTAAATGGTCCAAAAATCAAAACTCTTTTTTCAATTTGAAGCAAAATTGCCCGGTTAATTGAACGAAAAAAACCAAATCATTGAAGTCATTTTTTGCTTACACCTTAAATGATTGATGATGAATTGGTCGCATTGTTGCGCGCCTACAAGTTAATAGTCAAATTGACATGACTTAAATCGTTGTGAGATTTTTTACTCTCTCGTGAGCACTCTCTTTTGTGCACTGCTACGAAAAATCGCTGTGCTGGAACAGGATTAGACTGACTTTCACCGAATTTCGGTGCATTTCGTGCGAATTTTCAGTAAAGAAACACACCTATTTATTATTAGGTTTGTTCTTTAAAACCCTGGGGTCGCCACAAAGCGTTTTTTGAGAAACCTAAGGTCGCCCTGAATGTCAAATTGAGTGTTTTTTAGCCCTGGGGTTGACCTGGGTTTTCCCTCAACTCACCCTAGGTTTTTGCTGTGGCGAGTTGAGGGCTGTCAAATGGCATGTATTTTTATTCAAATGACAGGGATGTGTGGTGATTTTGTGGCTTTGCGTTTTTTGAGAATTGGAAAACCCAGGTTTTTTTGACAACTCATAAGATTGTCCAGAAAACTTGGGTCAACCCTGGGTAAAGTTCAACGAACGAGCCTATTGTTTGCTGAAACATCAGAGTTTAGCGACTGCAAATTAAAATCTTGAAAATGTGTAAGGAAACATTGCAGGTGAAAATTACAGATTCTTACCATGATATAATGTTCTAGCCAAATAAAAAGCAAATCTGACTAATTCCCTCTTGTACGCTTGCTAAAGATATACGCACGGATTATGTACCAATTCATAATTTATGTGTTGTGTACATTATGAAAAATTGTTCCTTTTCAATCATTCCTAGGCTGAAATTGTTTTGTTCTTTTTTTATGTCTTAACATTATATGTTAATTTTCCGTTCAATAAAATTTTGATTTTCATTAAAAAGGTTCTTCTTGACTTTCTTGCCAAAGTCGTAAAAAAAATCGCTTTATTGCGTTTTCATTTCAATTAAGCGGGGTTTTTCTAAATGGGACAGCAGATCAATTAAGCGGGATTCTTTTAATTGCGTTCCCCTGTTAAATGCGTCTAAACTTGTGCATTTAAGGTGACGCAATTAACCGGGGAGCACTGTAGTTTGTTTTTCTTTAGTGAATTTCTAGTTTTTTTGTTTGTTTCTATTACAATTATTTTACTTCTTGTTTTTTGATACTTCTTACTTACTTTTTTATTTTAGTTGCAATAAAATATATATATATATATATGTTAGAGCTAAAAAGTACTGTGTATTTTTAAACTGTAGTTGTTCAATTAGAATTGATCGATAAACTATTGACGATTGTTTTGCATATTGTGTCAAACGAAACTGTATAAAAAGGAGAATCTGTGCTTCTGGAGTTCATTATCAATTGGACTGTGAAAGAAGTTAGCCAGAATAAGTTTGGCACAGAATCTTAAATCTATCATCAGAAGTAGGATTACCTAAAAAAGAAAAAAAAAGAAAAAAAAAGAAGAAGAAGAAAAATATCTTTTTAAAAGAAAATATAATTATTAAACTATGGCAGCTAACAATACTGGAAATGAAAATGGTGCTAGCTCTGATGCTTGTCAAGGGAAAGAAAGTTCCAACAATACAGTGCTCATAACAGCTGATGTATTATCAAAATTTTTTTCAGATTGCTCAACGTTCAGAGCGAAAATATGATGTGGTTGGTTTTCCAGTATTTGATCCGGACCATTCAAGGGTTGATATCATCAAATGGTGCTCTGATATTGACGAAAGAATTCAACGTGATGGCTTAAAAGATTTTGATGTTATACCTCGCGTTCATTCATCTTTAATGGGTCGATCAAAAACATGGTTTGACAAATATGGCTATCAGCACTACACTTGGTCCGATTTACGATCATCCATTATTCATACTTTTGCAAATGGTTCAGGCATCATAACGCAACTTAGAAAAGTTGCTAACTCTGAGAGCAATGAATTTACTTCTTATTCTGATTTTGTGATGGCAAAAATATCCCAGATCAACCGTTTACCATTCGAAATTCCAGAAGACAAAATAATAAAAATAGTGATTGGCTGTATATCAAATACTAGTTTGAAAAATTCATTGATGTTTGTTATGCCAAATTCTATTCAATGTTTGATTGAGCATTACCGAATCTCCGCGTGGAAGAAAAGATGATCCTCAAACCAATGATATTTCACTCAAGAGATTTAACAACAATAGATCCAGCGATGAAAATGTTGATTCGCAGAAGAAGCAACCCCGCTTGTATTTAGAAAAGAGCTGCTTCGAATGTGGCAAACCAGGACACTTGAAGAAAAATTGCCCTTCAAGAAAATATAACGAATATGAAAGAACTGAGAAGGTAAAGATTTGCTCATTTTGTAACATGACATGAAGAAAGGACTTGTTGGGCCAAACAAAGTGCAGAAAAAAGAAAAGTGAATTTGTGCACAAACACCTCAATATCTGACAGTTCAACTGATGTATTCATAAAGGGAAAACTTTACCATTGCTTATTGGATATTGGATTGGCTCCGATTGTTCGGTACTTAGATCGGATTTTGCAAACCAAATACCAATAGAAAGAATTCCTCATTTGTTTAGTATTCAAGGCATTTCTAATCATCCTATTCTTCTTACAGAAAAGTGCAAACTCTTGGTTGAATTTGAACATCTTAGCACTAATATAAATTTTCATATCATTGACGAAAAGTACCTTAAGACCGAGGCTATAATTGGACGTGATGTTTTAAGCGATTCATTATTAGAAATTCGGGTAGACAGGTATGGTTCAATGCTGCAGCGAAAGGATAATGTTATGTTTTTCTCAAATATGATATCAAAAAAGTTTGAAGAAATTCCTGTTGAACAGAACAAAGAAGTGAATAAATTACTTAAGAAATATTCTGCTTCTGTTGTTCATGGTTTCCCTATAACGAAAGTGAAAACTGGAGAACTGAGCATTCGACGCAATGAAGATATTGTGGTGAACTATAGACCGTATCGAATGGCTTTTTCAGAACGAACAATAGTCAATAAAATGATAACGGAACTCAAGAACAATAATATAATCCGAGACAGCAATTCGCCTTTTGCTAGTCCTGTCGTATTAGTGAAGAAAAAGGATGGCCAACATCGTTTATGTGTAGACTATCGAGCCCTAAATCGTGTGAATGTGAAAGACCGATACCCATTACCAAGAATCGAAGATCAACTGGATCAATTGTCTGGCAACAAATATTTTTGATATGGCTTCAGGGTTTCATCAGATACCTATTCAAGAGAGTTCAATTGAAAAAACAGCTTTTGTCACTCCAGATGGTCATTACGAGTATTTAAGGATGCCATTTGGTCTCGCAAATGCACCTGCAGTATTCCAACGCGCAATTAATAAAGCATTGGGGACGTTAAAAGACAAAAAAGCACTTGTTTATGTGGATGATGTTTTGATACCATCAAAAACCATTGAAGAAGGAATTGAGAAATTGGATTTGATATTAAAAGCCTTAACCGAAAATGGTCTCTGCTTGAATATAAACAAATGTAAGTTTCTACAAACAGAAATTGAATACCTTGGTCGAGAAGTTTCTGCTGAGGGAATAAACCTGGAAGGTCAAAAATAGAAGCACTTATAAAATCAGATTCACCAAGAAATGTGAAACAAATTCGGCAGTTTATGGGACTATCAAGCTACTTTCGAAAATTCATTCCTGAATTTGCTGCAAAAACCAGATGCATAACTGCTTTAACAAAGACCGATACTAGATTCAACTGGAGTAATGAGTGTGAAGAAACTCGCCAATATATTATCAAGCAGTTTACAAACCGACCGGTTTTAATTTTCTTTGATCCAAACCTTCCGACTGAACTACACACTGATGCCAGTGCTTTGGGATATGGGGCTATTTTATTTCAAAAAATCAACTCTAAATCTACATTTGGTAGCTTATTATAGCCAAAGCACAAAATTTTATGAAGAAAAATATCACAGCTACGAATTAGAAACGCTTGCTGTTGTTAATGCTGTGAAAAACTTTAGGACCTACTTACTTGGAATAAGGTTCACAATTGTAACGGACTGTAACGCATTAAAAAAGACTAAAGAAAAGAAGGATCTTGTGCCCCGAGTAGCTAGATGGTGGATGTATTTGCAAGACTTTGAGTTCAACATTATTTATCGAAAAGGAAAAATAATGCAACACGCCGATTATTTCAGTCGCAATTTACCTCAGAAGACATGTTATCAACTCAACAGTTTGTCAGAAAATTGGCCTAATATAGAACAACATTCTGACATGGATTGCAATGAAATAATCGAAAAAATTAAAGAGGGAGATGTAGATACAGTTTCTCAATATGACTTCAAGAATGGATTACTGTACCGGAAAGTTCAGGATGGAGGTAACAAGCTTTTTATACCACAGAATTGTCGTTTGGCCTTGATGAGACGCTATCATGAAGATAATTGTCATGTTGGATGGGAGAAAACATTGGCAAAGATGAAAGAACATTTTTGGATGCCTAGAATTTCAAGAAATGTAAGAAAGTTTGTGGAGTCCTGTCTCATTTGTTTAGTAGCGAAAAGACCATCAGGAAAGAAACAGTGTGAACTACATCCAATTGAGAAAAAGATGATACCTTTTCATACCATTCACATTGATTGCATGGGTCCTTTTTACGGGAAGGATAAGAAAGATAGCCGTTATATCCTGGTAATTGTAGATGCATTTACAAAATTTATAGTATTATATCCTTGCAGAACATTACAAGCAAAAGATACTGTTCAGTGTTCAGCACTTAACTAACTTTGTAATGCTCTTTGGTGTTCCTGCAAAGATTATAAGTGACAAAGGAACAAACTTTACCTCTGACCAGTTTCAAAACTTTTGTAAATGCACTAGAATTGAACATCACACGATTGCACCCGGAATAAGTAGAGCAAATGGCAAGTTGAAAAATACGTCGACACAGTGGCAAACCTTTTAAGAACTAACCTAGAAGTTCATATCGAATGGACAAGCTTTGTTAGCAGAGTTCAACTGGCGTTGAATACTACAGTTAATAAAACAACTGGTTTTTCACCACTTAAAATACTAACTGGAATTACTGGACGAACGCCAGAGATGAGTGCGTTATTGGCAAATTTAAACATTGGTTTTGAGTATGATGACGTCAATGCTTTACGTGAGTTGGCCGATGATCGTATTCGTGAAAATGCTCTTAGAATGAAAACAAGATTTGACAAAGGTAAATGTACACCCAAAAGATTAGAGATAGGAACCATTGTGGTATATAAATCCAATCAAATACGTAAGTCTAGATAAAGTAAAGTAAAGCTAGATGTACAATTTAAGGGGCCTTATGAAATTATAGGTTTATTACCAAATGATAGATACAAGTTAAAAAAAGTCAACTCTAAAATTGTTATAGTTGCTGCAAGAGAAATTATTAAACCAATTTCAGATCGAATTTAAAATTTCATATTCTTAATATTGCTTTTGTTATTGCTTATGTTCATATTAAATAATATGGTGTGTTATTGCTTGGTTATAATTTGAAGCATTGTGATTTTATTTCTAAATTGAATATTGATGGAACGTAAATCGTATAAGACATGTTAAAGTTTGAGAGCTTAACCTCTGAGCTTATAACGATGTGTTAAGAGTATTTGAGTTAATTGTAATGATATGAAACATGATTTGAGCGTTCCACCTCTGAGTTTATAGTCGTCAGTTTGGAAACAAAATGTGAAACAAGTTGAAGCCCGTGAGCTAAACCTCTGAGTTCAATACTATATAACTGATAGGTATTGGTTTTTGTTTTAGTTAAAGAAAACAAAACAAATTGAAAAGTTTTAAAGCAAAATGTGAAACAAGTTTAGGCCTGTGAGCTAAACCTCTGAGTTCAATATTAGATAGCTGATGTTGGTTTTTGTTTTAGTTAAAGAAAACAAAACAAATTGAAAAGTTTTAAAGCAAAATGTGAAACAAGTTTAGGCCTGTGAGCTAAACCTCTGAGTTCAATATTAGATAGCTGATGTTGGTTTTTGTTTTAGTTAAAGAAAACAAAATAAACTGAAAACGCATTTCTTCATCGAGAACGATGAAATCTGCAGGATGGCCGTGTAAGAGATAAAAAGTACTGTGTATTTTTAAACTGTAGTTGTTCAATTAGAATTGATCGATAAACTATTGACGATTGTTTTGCATATTGGGTCAAACGAAACTGTATAAAAAGGAGAATCTGTGCTTCTGGAGTTCATTATCAATTGGACTGTGAAAGAAGTTAGCCTGAATAAGTTTGGCACAGAATCTTAAATCTATCATATATGTATATATACTTAAATTGTGCTTATTATTTTTTAATTTATGCACTTTTAATGGGCTGAGACACTTAACAAACGTTTTATTGTGTAAGAATAAATAGAGCACCTGACAGGTGCAGCGCGACTATCGATGGTTGAAAAAGGGCGCGACTAACGGAAGGATAATAGTCGCACTGCACCACTGAGGTGTAATTATGTCCTTTATACCACTGAACGGATCAGGACGAAGGTCGCGGTGGTACTGATCTTTAGAACGACGGATTTTAGGAGGGTTAACGAAAGAACGGGGCGCTAAAGTAATGTGTATTACTTTGGCGTGGAAAAGAAAAAATGTATGCACCTGTGAGGTGCACGCGACTAACGGAAGGTTAAAAATAATCAAAATGCAATAATAAGGAAGTCATCTCAATGAGAATCTAATATGGTGCAATATATTTAATTTCTTTATTTTTTCATTTCGTTGTGGAGTAAAATAACAGTACTTTAAATAGAAAATTGAAACAATATACAAAAACTCTTAATAATTTAAACTGAACAAAGTTGAAATTAGCACACATTAGGTAAATTGAGCTTTCAAATTGAAAAGCAAAAACAAAAACAAAACAAATACTTTTTTACGTTTTTATTTTTACTTTTAAAGTTAAATCAGTAGGTATGCATTTCAAGTGGTCTACCGCTCATCATCAGCAACACGATACACGACTAAAAACACACATCAAGTGTGGCTTTTTACAATGTTAATATATAAAAAATATTAAGACGCTTCGTTCTCTCCATCCTCATGGTCATCATCAGTGTAGCGGGAAATTTTCAAAGGTACATACAACATACCTATGTATGTAAAAAGGTTTGCGAGACGACAGACGAGCCCCCAAAAAGAACTTTTATGGAGAATGACATATTGCACTAGCGGAACAACTCAGACTGTATGTTGGTTGCCCCTTGGTTAGGTTCAGTGCGGTGTGGTCTCTGTGTATACAGGGTGATTCGCATAAGGTGTGACAAAAAGATAGGGTGTGTAGGTTGAATCTAGACAAGCAAAAAATCGTATGGGAGGGGGGGGTCCATTTTCCCCCGTTTAGGCGGGAGGGGCAATTTAAGAAAAAAATCACTAAAAATGGGAAAAAAGTTATTTTAAAAGAACGGTAATACCTACAGAGTCGTGCTATAGCATTTTGAAAAGCCAAAAACCTATACATTTATTTAAATTTTAAAATAAGTTGTTCAAATGAATAGTTTTTGAAATATTAATTTTCAAAGTAAAAATTTTGAAAAAAAAACATAATTTTTTTTTTCAAACCATTTTTTTTTTTCAAAATTTTACATTATTAAGTAGTATTTTTCTGGCTTATTTTCAATGCTCTTATTTATTTTTGATCAAACACAAAAAACCGGATGTCAAAATAACCTGTAGTTTTTGAGAAAACCAAAAATTACAAAAACGACTTTTTTAAATTTTTTGTTTTTTTTAAGTTTTTTTTTCGTTATTGGATTTTTAAGTGAATTCTCAGTAAAAAAAGTAAAGAGAAAATTCATCCTTTATTTCGTAAGTTCACTTAAGAATCCAATAACGAAAAAAAAACTTAAAAAAAAACAAAAAATTTAAAAAAGTCGTTTTTGTAATTTTTGGTTTTCTCAAAAACTACAGGTTATTTTGAAATCCGGTTTCTTGTGTTTGATCAAAAATAAATAAGAGCATTGAAAATAAACCAGAAAAATATTACTTAATTATGTAAAATTTTGAAAAAAATGGTTTGAAAAAAAAAATTATGTTTTTTTTTCAAAATTTTGACTTTGAAAATTAATATTTCAAAAACTATTCATTTGATCAACTTATTTTAAAATTTAAATAAATGTATAGGTTTTTGGCTTTTCAAAATGCTATAGCACGACTCTGTAGGTATTACCCTTCTTTTAAAATAACTTTTTTCCCATTTTTAGTGATTTTTTTCTTAAATTGCCCCTCCCGCCTAAACGGGGGAAAATGGACCCCCCCCTCCCATACGATTTTTTGCTTGTCTAGGTCCAACCTACACACCCTATCTTTTTGTCACACCTTATGCGAATCACCCTGTATAAATACTTTCATATGCGTCCAGTTCTCGATCGTCAATAATGCTTTTTATAAGGCCCACCTCGCTTGTTGACAGTGGTAGATGTTGTTGTTCTGTTATGTGTGATGCAAATGCAGATTTCCTTGGTTCATTTTTAATTATGTATTGTTTGTGTTCTTCGTACCTCTTTCTTATTGAACGTTTGGTTTGACCATAATATTTTCTATTGCAAACTCCCCAAGAGATCTGATAAATCACAGCTTTGTCCAAGGGATTGGTTTTATCTTTTGGCGTGATAAGGTGGTTTTAATTTAAAAGGGTTTGAGATTTGAGTAAACAATTTTCATTTGGTGTCTGTGGAAGGTTGTTTTTCAACCATTAGATATGTTTGGAGCGAAAGTGATAGACACACTGTTAGGATCAGCTGTCAAAACATCACCGAAAACGAGCTCAACGTCTACATGCGAACAGCTGAGATGTGCATGGACACCAACTTTTTTATAATCAGAGACCGCTTTTTCAAAATAGATTAGCACAAGTATGGGAAACCCACTTTCACCCTTAACTACCTACCGAAATCTTTATGTCAAAATTTGAAATTGATTTGAAGTCAAAAATTTTGCTACCAAGAATTTGGCATCTGTATGTCGACGACGTTTTTCCAGTAATTAAAATTTTTTGCAGAACATAATAGAATAACAACACCTACCACTGTCAACAAGCGAGGTGGGCCTTATCAAAAGCATAATTGACGATCGAAAACTGGACGCATATGAAAGTATGTATACAGGATGTCCCGTACTTCGTGTATTATCATTTGGGGTGTGATTCTTGGTCATATTCTAAGAAAAAAACTTTTATATAGAAAAGCTCATTTCTCAACTTTGACATCACTTTTTGACAATTTAAGAAAAGGTTGACTTTGGTGTACCCTGACTTGTGTTAAATTCGATATCTCTGTCAATACTGGTGATAGAGACTTAATCTTAGACTTAATTTTTTGTAGAAATAACAACCTTTAAGACAGATTTGGTGTTCAAATTTTCTTCCCCAAACAAGGTTTTGTCTTTGAGGTCACTTTTTTTCAGAAACTGTCTGTTAAACATAGAGTTTCTTTATTTTTTACAGATGAACAAAACAATAATAAAGAAAAAACTCAGTATTAAGTTTATCCAAAAACCCATACTTTAAATAAAAAATATAAATAAAAAAAATGTTTACCTTTGAAGTTTGTTTGAATAAAACAATAACATGGGCACTTTTAGTAGTATTTTTATGTAGTTTGTACAAATACAATTATAACAAGTGCTCAAAGAGCGCTCCTTCGTTTTGAATGCATGCCAGAGCCCGTTTTTGGATTTCATTGTGGATGTTTGCTCTCGATAACTCTTGGTTTACTTGTAGTCTTGTAATCTTTGAACCTTTATTTGAATTGGACTCCTATAGGCTCAGGGTTGCCAGATTCTTAGTAAGGATAAAGTTCCTGGTATCTTCGTTGTGCTCTTCTTGAATTTCCATTGCAAAACTCATATAAGAAAAAAAATTTCTGCGTATTCTTCTTTCCTAAATGAAGGCATTTCAAATAGCTCTTTGATCAAACTGCAATCGTGACTTATTTTGATAAACTGATGAACAAATTTGTTTTCTTATTCTTTTATACGACTCTTTTACCTATTGAACATTCATACCCCAAACTTAAAGCAAACACCCACAATTAAATCCAAAAACGGGCTCTGGCATGCATTCAAAACGAAGGAGGGCACTTTTAGTACTTGTTATAATAATTGTATTTGTACAAAATACTTAAAAAAAAACTACTAAAAATGCCCATATTACTGTTTTATTCAAACAATCCTCAAAGGTAAACATTTTTTTTAATTTTTTTTAAATTTTACCCATTTTCTATTTTTTCAAGAATCATAAAATGTATGGGTTTTTGGGTAAACTTAATACTGAGTTTTTTCTTTATTATTGTTTTGTTCATCTGTAAAAAATAAGGAAACTCTATGTTTAACAGACATTTTCTGAAAAAAGTGACCTCAAAGTCAAAACTTTGTTTGGGGAAGAAAATTTGAACACCACTTAAAGTTGAAAATCTGGTAACCCTAAGCCTATAGAAGCTCAGTTTAAATACAGTCTTCAAGATTGTTATTTCTACAAAAAATTAAGTCTCTATCACCAGTATTGACAGAGATATCGAATTTAACACAGGTCAGGGTACACAAAAGTTAGCCTTTTCTTAAATTGTCAAAAAGTGAAGTGAGAAATGAGCTTTACTGTAGAACAATTTTTTTCTTAGAATATGATTAAGAATCACACCCCAAATAATAATACACGAAATAGTTAGAGTAAGAGTAAGAGTAAGAATTCATTTTTATTATCGTTCATAAAATTAACAATTAACAATATAGTTTTATGAATTAGTTAGCTATGGCTTTGCCGTCAGCTCGGTTGGCAATATATTAATTAAATAGTTTTTTATGTTGTATATGTTATTCAAATTCAGTTATTAGTAACCTTCGGTATTCATACACACTTTGAAGATAGTAACAAAGATTTTTCCAATTGTCTCCATTGAGGTAAAAAACAGCTTCCTGCATTATTAAAAATCTTTTTCCGAAATGATTTTGTCTTTGTGTAGCATAGATTAGGCAAACTCCTATGATATGGAAGCAATCTTCTTTGGATTTCATATTGCACAATGTACAAAACTGATTGTAGCTTCCATTGTATGGGGCTCCATTAAGTCCAAGGACTTCACACCTGGCTTTGAATATTAGTGAAATTTGCTTATAACTTAGTAAGCCACAAAAAAAGTTATTGTCCTTCATGTTGTAGTTGAGCTGTGAATACAAGATTCTACTCTCTGACTGTTGGGCTTCTATTTCTAACAAAGCTCTTTCAGTATCCTCAAACTTTTGAATTGTATGATACAACTGATGTTTTAATAAGCTTCGGTTATCTGAATTTATTTCGATGTTTTCACCGTAAACATCACCACGATTCTGCCACTGTACCATCCACCAATCTTTATTTCTTATTTCGTATCTAAGCAATTTATTTACGAGACGTGTATTCGGCAATTCAAGGACTTTTAAAATATAATCGGCTTGTATCTTAAGTGTATAAGTGTGTAGCTTTGGTAGTCCTGTTTCTAAATATACAGCATAGCTTGGTGTTCTTAGTGGAAGATTGAACAATTTTTTGATAAAATTTCTTTGCAGTTTCTCCAACAGTTCAAATTCTTCTGCACCCCATACCTGCGCAGCGTAACACAAAGTTGACTTCACCACTGCATCAAATATTCTAAACTTTGTGGAAAGGATTACGTTTTTATTAGAAAAGATATTTTTCCAAGTTGAGTTAACTAGCTTTTGACTTGTTTTGACTTTCTCCTCAATGTGACGCTTGAAATTCAATGTTGAATTCAATACTACTCCTAACTCTCTGACGACTTCTAGGCAATTCTGCCGCAGCAACCAATTGTAGTTTTGTGTTGAATAGCCTCGATTATTTGTAGAGAAAATCATTATTTTTGATTTATCTGTATTAATGACAAGCCCCCATTTTTCACAGAACGAAACAAGACGATTTATCATTAATTGCAGGTTCTCGGGTGTTTCGGACAGGACTACAAGATCATCGGCGTATAGTAGAACATTTAAAATGCTTCCTGCAATTCTGAGTCCACCAGGTAGTTCATCCACAATGTCATTGATGAATAGGGCAAATAAAAATCCACTTAGTGGACATCCCTGTTTAACACCACTATTCGTTTGAAACCAATCTGAAAAATTTGTACCATCCCAAACAGTTGCATTGGTTCCAAAATACTTTTTTTTGATGACACGAATAAATTTGGTAGAGATTCCTATTAGTGAGAGCTTATACAAGAGAGCGTTTCTATTAACCAAATCGAAAGCAGCCTAAAAATCTATAAAAAGCACATAGACCTTTTTCTTCCGGGCTTGGAAGGCTTTGATTATCGCTGATAAAGTATATATATGATCTAATGTGGAGTAGCCTTTTCGGAATCCTGCCTGAATTTCGGTTAAAACATCATTTTCTTCGTTCCATTTTCCAAGTCTAGATGCTAAGATCGCACAGAAAAGCTTTGCAATAACATTCATGAATGAAACTCCACGATAGTTTTCTACTCTATCTAATGCTCCTTTCTTGTGTATTGGAAAAATCACTGATTTTTTAAAGGAGTTTGGCACAATTGCTTCCATAAGAATTTTATTAAATAATTTTTGTATGTGTGTAAGAAGCTCACGGGATGCATTTTTAAGAAACTCGTACGGTATACCATCTTCCCCTGGCGCTTTTTTTTTTTGATTTTTTAAGAACTTGTTCTAATTCGTTCAGGGATATTTCACTGTCCAGAAGATCGTCTAAGATCAAGGGCTCTGCTGTTAAGAAAATCGCATTTGTTTGAATTCGAAGAAGGTTTTGAAAGTGTAAAGAAAGCTCAGCTGCAGAGACACTTGTGCCTATTGTAAATTTAGATCCGTTTAACTCTTTTGCTACACTCCAAAACGCTTTTGAGCTTTTTACATTTGAATGTTCTACAGCTTGATGCTCTTCAAAATAAGTTTTCTTACGACGACACATATTCTTGTAAGCAATGTTTGCCTCTGTGTACCACTTCTTCAGAAGGATCGAGTCTGTTTCTCTCCATGAGCGTAGAAGTGCGAAAGACTTTTTACGTGCATTAAAGCATTCGTTATCAAACCATTTCTGCTTGTTACGATTCAGTACAAGAGGTGATAATACTTTGGTAGAGCTTCTAATGCAAGACGTAGTTTTCGATAAGTTTTCCTCAACCGATTCAATGCCTGGCAACACACCCGAAAGGAAATTAGATATATTTTGATGGTAAATGTTAATGTCTTGAATTCTCCAATTCAATCTTGGAAGTAGATTTAGATCCTTTTGTATGATGGTGGATTTATTTGTCCATTCTACAACTAATGGCAAGTGATCGGAGTGAGTTTTCGTCTGAACTTCAAACTTCGTGATCATATCTGTCCAGTCGTTATTTACTACACAGTAGTCTATGACAGATTTTCCTTGTCCGCCAATAAAAGTATAATGTCCTTCTCTGTCACCTTCAACACATCCATTTAGAAAAAATAAATCATACGACTGCAGAACATCAAGTATATTCATTCCATTTTGGTTACATACGGTGTCTTTAGAAGTTCGGGTGTTATTAATTGAGGATAGGTTCCTTTCTCGCGAAAATGTGATAGTCTGCATATTACTTGTCCTAGCATTAAGATCGCCGTTTACCATTACACTTTTGCTCGAGAGGTGAAATAGAATGTTATTTAGTTGCTTAGCATCTTCGTTCCAATTATTGCAATTGATGTAAAATGGTACCTACTATGTACATATTTTTTTCTTTCAACAGCCTTACAATGGTATTTCCACAAACATCTATAAAATAATATGTATCTAAAAGTGAAATTTTTATTCCGAATAGATTTCCACCGCTTGCACGTCCTTTCTTTGCTGTACGCGATGCTGAGTCCCAATGTAATTTGTATCCGTTAAAGTATTTAGTGAATTTATCATAATTTTCTTTCGTTACGTGCGTTTCGAATAAAAAAAAACATTTGAAATTTTTGAACATATTTAAAAAATTCTGCAAATAATAATTTATTACTAAGACCCGATATATTATATGCTAAAATGTTTTGAAAACTAATACTATTTGAGCTGACGGTTTCCTTTAATCAATTCTGTCTACTACTTTTTACTCCGTTTCTCGTGACAGCTGACATCCCTGCTCTCAATGCACCATCTGTAGGTTGACTATTGTGAATATGTGGCATGGATGTCAGATTGACAGCAGCGAAGTTTAGATCTCCAAACATTTTCACTAGTACCTGTTCCCCATCATTGTTGTTATGTTTTAGAATATTATTATTTGATAAATAAAATACATCATTTCCAATCAATAAATGTTATTTTTTTTTCATAACTGATGCATTCGGTTGTTTTAATTTTATAATGCGTCTATATGCAAGCAAAATTCGTCGTTTTAGTTGCATTCGTGTCGTGAGATCACGTTGAATATAGAAACCCGTGCCTTTTAATTTTGTTGAATTTTTAAGCATTTTGGTTGCGAGTGCATCCGAGCCGGTGTTTAGTTTCAATTTCACAACCGAGTTATTTTCACATAATTTTATAGCTGGTGTAAATTCACGTTTCTTATCAACTCCAAGCAATAAATCAACTATGCTTTCCACTGTTTTTTGAGGGTCGTTGTTATTTTTGGGCATAGTGAAAATTATATTGGTTGCTTTCAATTCACGGCTTTGGAACTCAATTTCATTTTCAAGGTTGTTGCACCGATCTTCAAATTGTTTGACTTTCAGGGTCAATTCTTCATTTTGCTTTTTTAAAAGGCCGATTTCCAATGTCAAACTCTGAAGGTCATCTTTCGTAGCAAGGTTCCCGATCTTCGATGTGATCTTAGCGTCGAGTGAATCGTCAATTAAAGCTTTAATTTTAATCAGATCCATATCAGAGATAGACATTTTGGAAGACGGTTTGAATATTTTTGCAGCCTGTTTAGAATTTTCCTCAGAGATGAATAGATTACAGTCTTTTGGTGGTGTTTGACAGATCTTTCTTTTGTTTTCGCTCATGAGAATTATCGATGCTGTGTATTCTTCTAATAATTTGATTTTATCTTAAATATTTAAGATTTACCTGAATTGTGATGTAAATCTGCAGTGTTTTTGATTTTTGATAAAATTTTGTAAGAACTTTTAGTTGAAAAATATGAAAAATTCGAATTTGGGTTTAGAGCAAGATAATATTTCGACCGTTCACTTATGCACAGCGTTGCCAACAAAATACGGGACACCCTGTATACATACTAGACAAGGGCAACATAAAGTCTGAGTTGTTCCGCTAGTGCAATGTCATTCTCCATATGTTCTTTTTGGGGCTTTTCTCGCAAACCTTTTTACATACATACATAATGTACCTTTGAAAAACGTAAAAAAGTATTTGTTTTGTTTTGTTTTTGCTTTTCAATTTGAAACTTCAATTTTATGTGTTAATTTCAACTTTGTTTGTTCAGTTTAGAATAACAATATTTCTCTATTAACCATTTATTATAAGTTCATATGCAAACAATATTTTGAATTTTACTAACAATGTTTCTTTTTTATAATACATATTAATTTTTCCGAACTGTACCCTTAAAGATATTATTTTTATTTTACATTTTTTTTTATTGCTGCTTACACTAGAGCTGAGGTGAGTGCGTAAATTGCTGTTCTTTTGTTGTCGCTCTGCGCTGGTGGCGGTGTTGCGTGTTCTTTTTGGTAAATAGGCTGTCATCAACATCACTTGCTGTAGGTTTATTTTCCGTGGGACGGAATGGCTGGTGGTTTTCTTCGTAAATAGCGGATCAAAATAATGCTGCCGCTTCTACTGTTACTAACATAGCGAAGGACATCATGGAATATCGATGAATCGTCAGTTCCCAGTATTGGCTGTCTACCGTATGTTCTGCTTCTAGGTTGTCCCAAGATTGAATTAGATCGCCGATACTCTTAAAAATTTTTGTGGTTGCCAATTTTTATCGGGAGTAGTTTAGGTAAAGGTCCTGGTTTTGTGACGCTAAATTTCCTCAGCAGTGCTTTTTTGAGAACTTAGTCTTGTGCCATGGGATGTTTGTACTAGGCTTGTGCTTCAGGATGGTACTCATAAAAAAGCTTAAAACCTTTTACACTTGCTTCGCATGCCTGCTTCATTTGCAATATTGCAGAGTCATTCAGTGTTACTGCATAATTTTGGATTTCACACTTAACGTTCAATGACATCATCTCTCTAACTTTGAAAAGCCACTCGTTGGCGGACTTCATCTTTAGGAATATAGCCTCCACTGCGGAAATTGCAGCATATTTGCAAGAAATCCTAGATGATGCCGCGTGCTGCATATGTTCTACCAAGCACTCATTTGATCCCGATGTACGAATTAATCAAAAGGAGACAAATAGTAGTCCTGGTAAGGCAACTTCGACTCTGTTTCGCCTATGAAGACAAAGTGATCATGGTTTTCATCTTCGGCAATGTACCCTTGATTGGTGTCGAGTACAAGGTCCCAGTTCTTTTCAAAAGATTTTGGTAAAAGATATTTTTCTGAAGCTTGTATTTAACATATTTAGGTAATATAATTTTTATCATCAAGTTTCCCCGTCTAGGTACATGGTACATCGGGTTTGGATAAAGTATCGAAATTTGTTTTCATGACACTTAACTGTCACTTATTCGAAGGAGTTTGCAGCATCCTCGCTATTCACAGTGCAGTAAAGCCCCACAAAGTCCCCATCATAGACGTCGTAGCTGAAATCGAATCTGCCATCCAATACAAACAGTTCGACATAAAGAAATCAGTGAGAGACAAAGCTTTACCTCTAATCAAAAATGCATTCAGACAGCCCCACCACAGTAATCCTACAGATAACAAAATGAACAACGCTCTGGACAAACTTAAAAAACACAACACTTATTTTATGAAATCCGACAAAGGTAATAAAGTAGTTATTATGAGCAAAACGGATTATGACAATAAAATGTTGAAATCTATAGAAGAAGACAATTTTAAAGTAACCAAAAAATCACCTTTGAATGCTATGATTGCTGATGCCAAGATTGTAGTTGACACCATACATAAGGCTTTCAAAATCAACAAATATAAATTACGTGTGTCTAACCCAATGGTTCCTTTAATGTATGGTTTACCAAAAGTACACAAAAATGGAGATAAAATGAGGAAAATTGTTTCGAATGTAAGCTCTCCACTTGTATGCATAACAAAATGGCTTGTTAATGACTTGAGAAAATTCGGAAGCTTTGATGGTTTTTCAGTCAAGAACACATTCGACTTTGTTGACAAAATAAAGGACATAGAAATTGAAGACGACGAAATTATGATTTCTTTTGATGTAACTGCCCTTTTTCCATCCATTCCCGTCAATGAAGCAGTCGAAGCAATCCAACAACATTTACACAAATTTGATTTAACACCAGAACAAGAAAAAGCTTACATTGATTGCATCAACACTTGTATGAAACATAATTGTTTTCAATTTCGGAACTTATTTTATTCAAACAACTTCGGATGCAGTATGGGAAATGGCCTTTCACCATATGTTGCAGAGGCATTTATGTGTAAATTTGAATCAGATTTACACAAAGAAGGTAAACTACCACGTATTTGGTATAGATATGTTGATGACACTTTTGCTGTAGTGAAAAAATCAGAAGTTGACCAGGTTTTCACAACAATCAATAATAGATTTCCCAGCATTAAATTTACTTTTGAGAAGGAGAACGACACACTTCACACATTACCCTTCCTCGACGTTGAAATCAAACGAAAAGGGAAAAAAGTTGAGTTCAGTGTTTACAGAAAATCCACATCCACAGATCGGTACATAACAAAAGATTCATATTGTGCATATAGTCAAAAAATTGCAGCTTTTCACTCAATGGTTTATAGACTATGCCGTCTTCCCCTATCTGTTGAAAACTATATGATAGAATATAAACAAATACTTCATATAGCTAATGTGAACGGGTACGATAAATCAATGATAGACCAACTAATCAAAAAGCACTCGAAGAAGTTGATGCGAAACAACGTTAGTACGTTATTTGAACAAAACACAAAAACACAAAAACAACGTGTCACTCTACCCTTCGCCCCGAATATAACCAACAAGCTAATACATATCTTTGCGAAATCAGAAATGAGCATAGTACATACCAACAACAACAAATTAAAAACTCTCTTAGGATCCACAAAAGACAACACACCAACTAACCGATGCAGCGGCATTTATCAAATCGCTTGTTCTAACTGTGACAAAAAATATATTGGACAAACAAGAAGAGCTGCTGAAGTCAGATTCAACGAACATCTTCGTTCCATAAAAAAGAAAGAGATAGACAAAGCAATAGCAGCCCACATCTTTGATCCACATAATGACAATCAACACACTATTACTTCTTTTGATAACAATTTTAAGCTCTTAAAAAAAGTAAACAAACCAAATAAACTTGACGCATATGAATCCATACATATACACATAAACAACAATTTGATGAACTTGGAACCTGGACCAATTGATTCTCAACTATTCAACGCACTCAAAAGAGAATAAATAGAAACTATATTTTTTGTTTTTGTTTTTTGTTTTTTCTACATGTAATGTTTGTAATCTCTCTGTATAATTTTCATTGCAAGTAACTTTGTGATCTCTTTGGTTTTGTTTAATTGTCGTGCGCTGATGATGGTTCCGCAACTGAGAACCGAAATGCATACGTGTGAAAAATAAAAAGAATTTTAAATTAAATCAAACACCGTTTTTATTTTATTTTTTCTTTTTACTACGATTTTTGCGGTCAATAAGGTGGAAAACTTTCAATTATAAACAGTGCTGAAGGCCCATTTGGAAAAACCTCCTATACCTATATTCCAGTGAGCGTTTTTGGCGTTTTGCATGCGTGAGTTGTTTAATACAAAAAGCTGATCGCCGTAAGTTGTCGATGTTGGTCTCAATCTTGATCTCAATCTTGAGCGATCAATTGGCAATAACATTTTAAATCATCGTCCAGAATGCTTCCGCATAGGGTTCCTAAAATAAAGTGGAGAACTACAGAGGTATAAGTAAGCTTTCAGCAATCCCAAAACTATTCGAAAGTATTATAAAAGATAAACTTGAACTCCTCGTAAATGAGCATATCTCTGAGCTTCAGCATGGTTTTGTGAGTGGTAGATCCACCTCAACAAACCTTTTATACTTTTCATCGTCTGCCATTAACTTAATTGAAAAAAGAATGCAAGTTGATGTTATCTACACAGATTTCAGCAAAGCTTTTGATTCTGTAAATCATTAAATAAATCAATACTAATCAAAAAATTAAAGAGTTTTGGGTTCCATTCAATGATTTTGAATTGGATCGAATCGTTTTTGATAAACGATAAACAGGTACAAATAGTAAAGGTAGTGGTAGTTTTACCTCAAGGAAATTTAAGTGCACATCAGGAGTACCTCAAGGTAGTCATCTGGGACCGCTATTATTTATCATTTTCATAAATGACATAATACCAATTTTTCAATATACACAAAGTTTACACTTTTTTTGGCTTTAGTAAGATCTGTCCTTGAATATTGTGATACTGTTTGGTATACCCAGCTTTTCAAGAGCAGTCAAATCGTATAAAAAAGTCGACAGAAGATTCACAAAGTTCATCTTTACCAAAATGAGATGGAGTTTTTCACCGAGCTACGAAGCTAGATGCTTGTTTCTAGGGATTTCCAGGCTGGATAGTCGACGTAAGACCCATGATATAATGTTTGTGAGAGACATTCTATGCTATCATATAAAATGTCCTAAGTTGTTTGCTTCAGTTCTTATTTATGCACCCGAAAGACCACTTATACAACGTGATTTTCTTTTCCAACATCGTCATAGAACGAATTAGGGGTTCAATGAACCGCTAACAAGAACCTTATCAAATTTTAACTCTGTCTGCAACTTGGTAGATATAAGCCAATCAAGATTATTGTTTAAAAATTCTGTGCGTGGCATTACTTTGTAATTTTAATTTTTTTTAAATTAATACATATACTTATATACACAAATTTAAGCAAATTAATTTGTTAGCATTAAGCTATAGATAATAAATGAACAAATAAATAAATTAATTAATAAATTTTCCTTTGCACTTTTTACCATCTGAATTACCATTCCGTAGTCCAGTTGTATGAACTTCGTGAATGTTGTTCACGTTTCACTGAAGACTACAACATTTTCCACCGCTTCGAACACCACAGGTGAGGGCAGTTTCAGTTGCTGGACGTTAAATGGCTGCTCATCTGTCGTCTGCCCGATCTGCCCTAAATACGTTACTTCACAGCTAAATGAATTGCACTTTTCAATATTTAACTTCAAGATGTGCTGCCCTACCAAAACCTTTGCAAGCTTTTCGTTGTGTTGTTCGACCATATAGGTATCAGTGCCGAAGCGTCCATATAAGTCGATTATTTCCGACTTACCTTTTGAAATTCACATCCGAAACATCTTAGACTTCTGGCAACATGAATCAAACTTAATCATACACATGAACTCGCTGCCAAAATTTTTTTAACAACTACCACTCTGCTTTCCGTTTTATTCTACACACATGTTGGCTCTTCAATTCACTCCATAAACAAACACAAAACTTTAGCAACATACAAGGTAACCCCAAATATTACGTCTTATAAAACTTGTTGCTGGATAGAACAAATTTGTGTTCACTCCTCTTTTTTCTTTTACCAAAAAATATGACGGTAGAACATCGTCTTATTTTCTTCCTTAAGAAAGCATGTATTGAACAGAGAAGAGCCTAGCGCTAAGCACCTCTCTGTTCAATACATGCTTTTTTATGGAAGAAAATAACCCGGTGTTCTAGCGTCATATTTTTTGGTAAATCTGTTGTTTGTTATCTCTTTGTGCTCTGAGCACGTGAATATAGCGCCGGCGCAGTAGCCCAGTACTCATTTGCAGCATTGCTTCTGCAGTCTGCACACTTCGGTGTTTGCATGATATTGGTTTTATAAAAGAAAAAAACGCTTTCCTTCGTATTTCTTCCCATGGACACTGCTTATAAACAAAAGTTTATAAGGCAGGTTTGCAGGTTGAGGTAGGTCTCTGCTTGAAGAACAAGAAAATAACACGCTGGTTTCCGACTTATTTCATGAATTTGTATGTGTCTCTGCACTGGACTGATGTGTCAAAGGTTGCCACTTTGATAACAAATATGCGTGGATATTATATTTCATAGCTTTATGCATATTTTTGAAAGAAAAGTCAAAAAATAATTGGAATTTTTCTAAAGTGGCACAACTGGCCTAAATGAATTCAGTTCCCAATGAACCGTATTTTATTTGAAAAACGCAGTTTACCAGCAGAACGCAGTGCAATACTTATTTAAATTGATTTAGTGCTTTTCGTGATTTTTTTAAATATTACAAATTTAGGCTTTAAAAATTGAAAAGTGCAAAAAGTCTGAAAAGTTTTCCGATAGTAAGTTTCAGTGGTTTAATTATGGCCTTAATATCTGTTGACTGTTGCTCACCAAGTCCAATGTGGTAGAAAATTTGCAGTGTCTCAATTGGTCAAGAGTTTTTTCGATTGTCGGTAGGGGAACAGCATCTTTAATCGTAACTTCGTTTAGATGGATTTATTAGGTACAATTAGCAATGGTGAATTAAATGGAGATTTCCTTTCGGAAATTATGTTTTGATCGAGCATATCTTGCACTTGCCTTTCAATTTATTTATTATAAATCTCCGGGGTTCGGTATTGCTTAGTGTCAATCGGTGCTTGGTAAAATTTATTAGGTATACTGCAATGTTCTATAATGCAGTATCTTCTTCTTCTTAGTGTCCGGAAGCTGTTGACAGCAACACTTTAACTCCTACTGGAGCATAGGGCGGCAACCAGATCCTTCCATCTCTCTCTATTCCTAGCACGATACCTCAGCTGTGAAAACGACTGCAAATTCTGGGACCGAGCTTCCTTCATGACAGTTGACCTCCATGTTTCCTTTGGTCTTCCAATCCGTCTCGCACCTTGAGGATTCCATTCAAAGCACTGCTTTGCTATGTTGTCATCAGGCTTCCTCAGTGTGTGGCCAATCCAGCGCCATTTTCTTTGCTTGATGTCTTCATCCACTTTTGTTTGTCCAGTCCTAAGCCACAGATCATTGTTGGATATTGTTTGTGGCCATCGGATCTTTAGGATGTAACGCAGACAACGGTTGACAAAGCCTTGCAACCTACTCGAGATGTTAGTAGAGTATTTCCACGTTTCACAGGCATAAAGCAGCACGGATTTAACATTGGATTCAAAGAGTCTCAACTTAGTACGAAGTGATATTTTTGAAGAGCTCCACACTGCAGAAAGCATTCCGAATGCACTACGAGCTTTATTTATTCTATTGCTGACGTCCAAGTCTGTTCCACCGTCGGGTGATAGATAACTACCCAGATAGTTAAACTGAGTGACCTCTTCTATTGTCTCCTGCCTCACAATAACCTGCTGTTGTTGGTTCCGGCTGGTGTGCATTATTTTTGTCTTCTTGGCGTTAATCTTTAAGCCAGTTGCCTCACCATTTTGTTGAAGAGAGTGACACATTTGGTTAAGGGCTCCAGCTCCGTTTGCCATTAAGCAGATGTCGTCAGCATAGTCCAAATGGCTTAACTTGTGAAAGAGGCCCCACTGGATACCAAGTCTTTCACCTTCACCCACCGTGGCAGTCATAACATCATCGATTGCCAGTAAGAATAAAATCGGTGACAAAACATCACCCTGTCTCACTCCTTGTCGAACTTCAAATGCATCGGAAAGCTTTCCACTGTGCAGAACGACACACCTTGCGTTGTTGTACGATTCTTTTATAAGAGCAACAATTTTATCCGGGATACCTCTAGCACCAAGCGATCTCCAGATAGCATCGCGACTAACGCGATCGAAGGCCTTTTCGAAACCGACGAACATGAGGTAAAGCGGCGATTGATACTCCGATGATTGTTCAAGAATAATTCGCAAGGTGTTAATGTGATCGACACATGATCGACCAGTGCGAAATCCCGCTTGATGCCTCTTGAGAGTAGACTCGATCTTAGATTTTATCCTCTCGAGAATAATAGTTGCCATCAACTTCGGAAATACGGAACCACGCCAGTTATTACAATTCTTTAGATCACCTTTCTTCGGTAGCTTGACGATAACTCCGTCTTTCCATTCCCTGGGAAAGGTTTCGTTTACCCAAATAGCCTCAACAAGTGGCAACAATATATCGGCTGCCAAGTCGGGGTCTGCTTTGAGGAATTCAGCAGGTTTACCATCCAGTCCAGCTGCTTTGTTGTTTTTTAAAAGTAATATCGCGGTTCTTAACTCTTCACTTGTCGGGGGGTCAGTATTAATGCCTCTGGAAGATCTACGTATGTCCGGCAGTAGAAAATCGGCATTTGCATTCTGCTCATCATTTAACAGTGCACAGAAATGCTCCTTCCACCTTCGCAACTGGTCTTCTATTGACACTAGAATACGACCGTTCGTGTCAAGAACAGGGTGGTTTTTGTTGCTACTTTGTTGACCTACAAGATCCTTAGTAATCGTATACAACACCCTTGCATTACCTCTTCTTGCAGCATTTTCCACACTCTCCGCCAATTTGTCCAATCTGGCCCTCCTATCTCGTCTCACACACCTCTGCACTACCTTGTGACCTGCTCTGTACTCGATTCGCATAACTGATTTCCGATGAGCATCAATTTCCTTGTTTATATTTATTTTGAGTGCTCTGCGGTGTGTAATTTTGTCCCAGGTGTCTTGGGATATCCAAATGTCCCTATCTCTAGTTTGCCTCGGTACCGTTTCAGATCCAGCTTCCACAAAAACCCATTTAACTTTGTCCCACATCGTCTCAATGGGAACATTAACGTTCAAGTCCACATTTGACGCCTTGTCGTTGAGGGTGTTGGCAAAATCACGACAAATATTTGGGTCACTTAGAGCTGTTGTATTGAATTTTGGCCTGCTTGCTGTATTTTCTGAACGTCTCCGGATAGCAGCTGTTCGTAGCCGTAAAGTTGCTAGTAGCAGGTGATGGTCGCTACCTATATCCGCACTTCTCTCATTCCTCACATCGCAAAGTGATTTTCTCCATCGTTGTTGAATAATAAAATGGTCGATTTGATTTTGTGTTCGACCATCAGGGGAGACCCAGGTGACTTTGTGACAGGTCTTGTGTGGAAACAGGGTTCCACCAACCACCAGCTGATGAGCGTTACAAAAATCGACCAACAAATCACCGTTGTTATTTCGCTGGCCCAAGCCATGTCTACCCATAACGCGTTCAAGGCCTACGTTGTCCGGGCCAACTTTGGCATTGAGATCCCCCATGATGATAGTTATGTCTCCTTTTGGAACATTGTTGTATACCGAGTTCAGCTGAGCATAGAACGCGGTTTTGTCGTCCTCCGCTGCATCGTTCGTCGGGGCGTAACACTGGATGATGGTGATTTTGCGAATTTTTGAGCTAAACCTCGCAGTCATTATCCTCGCCGAAACTGGTTCCCAGGAAATTAAACTTTTTCTAGCCTTCTTATTTAGCATTAAGGCAACACCATTCAGTCTTTGACCACTGCCTGTGTCCTCCTCCCCGGAATACAACATCATAGTCAGTCCTGAGGTTGCGCTGTATTCAGCTTTTCCCCTCCACTTCGTTTCACTCAGCCCAAGAATACTGATGTTTTGTCGAATCATTTCACGTTCCACCTGTTCATAACTTCCCTGTGCATACAGAGAGCGAACGTTCCATGCTCCGACTTTAGTACATATTCGATAGCCGAAAGTATTGTCTACAATATTAGAGAGATTTCCAGAGTTTCTTCTGGTTGTTGACGATTCATTATTGATAGCATCACGATTGCTATTGTTACATGAAAGATGCCGCACCCCCAAATCCGATGTGCGGTTTACTACAGTCGGTGGGACTGTAGAAGGATTAACCAAAGCTTGGGAACCTCTTAAAGAGTTTTGGGTTCCATTCAATGATTTTGAATTGGATCGAATCGTTTTTGATAAACAGGTACAAATAGTAAAGGTAGTGGTAGTTTTACCTCAAGGAAATTTAAGTGCACATCAGGAGTACCTCAAGGTAGTCATCTGGGACCGCTATTATTTATCATTTTCATAAATGACATAATACCAATTTTTCAATATACACAAAGTTTACTCTATGCAGATGACCTTAAAATGTTCTCTAGCGTATCAAGCATAAGCAATTGCAATAAAATGCAAAGAGATTTAGAAGCATTACATTTACGGTGCAAAGAAAATCGTCTTTTATTCAATGTAAAGAAATGCAACATCGTATCTTTTTACAGATGCTCCGTCCCATTTATATTCAATTATTCAATTGGTTCTGACCCTTTGAATAGGTTAGAAAAAGTTAAGGATCTTGGTGTGATTTTTGATCGGACTCTAGATATCCTTTAGTGATCGCGTGGATTACATAATATCAAAAGCAAATTCAATGGTCGAACTTATTAAAAGAAATACAACAGTCTTTACGAATCCGCATGCTCTTTTAGCACTTTTTTTGGCTTTAGTAAGATCTGTCCTTGAATATTGTGATACTGTTTGGTATACCCAGCTTTTCAAGAGCAGTCAAATCGTATAAAAAAGTCGACAGAAGATTCACAAAGTTCGTCTTTACCAAAATGAGATGGAGTTTTTCACCGAGCTACGAAGCTAGATGCTTGTTTCTAGGGATTTCCAGGCTGGATAGTCGACGTAAGACCCATGATATAATGTTTGTGAGAGACATTCTATGCTATCATATAAAATGTCCTAAGTTGTTTGCTTCAGTTCTTATTTATGCACCCGAAAGACCACTTATACAACGTGATTTTCTTTTCCAACATCGTCATAGAACGAATTAGGGGTTCAATGAACCGCTAACAAGAACCTTATCAAATTTTAACTCTGTCTGCAACTTGGTAGATATAAGCCAATCAAGATTATTGTTTAAAAATTCTGTGCGTGGCATTACTTTGTAATTTTAATTTTTTTTAAATTAATACATATACTTATATACACAAATTTAAGCAAACTAATTTGTTAGCATTAAGCTATAGATAATAAATGAACAAATAAATAAATTAATTAATAAATTTTCCTTTGCACTTTTTACCATCTGAATTACCATTCCGTAGTCCAGTTGTATGAACTTCGTGAATGTTGTTCACGTTTCACTGAAGACTACAACATTTTCCACCGCTTCGAACACCACAGGTGAGGGCAGTTTCAGTTGCTGGACGTTAAATGGCTGCTCATCTGTCGTCTGCCCGATCTGCCCTAAATACGTTACTTCACAGCTAAATGAATTGCACTTTTCAATATTTAACTTCAAGATGTGCTGCCCTACCAAAACCTTTGCAAGCTTTTCGTTGTGTTGTTCGACCATATAGGTATCAGTGCCGAAGCGTCCATATAAGTCGATTATTTCCGACTTACCTTTTGAAATTCACATCCGAAACATCTTAGACTTCTGGCAACATGAATCAAACTTAATCATACACATGAACTCGCTGCCAAAATTTTTTTAACAACTACCACTCTGCTTTCCGTTTTATTCTACACACATGTTGGCTCTTCAATTCACTCCATAAACAAACACAAAACTTTAGCAACATACAAGGTAACCCCAAATATTACGTCTTATAAAACTTGTTGCTGGATAGAACAAATTTGTGTTCACTCCTCTTTTTTCTTTTACCAAAAAATATGACGGTAGAACATCGTCTTATTTTCTTCCTTAAGAAAGCATGTATTGAACAGAGAAGAGCCTAGCGCTAAGCACCCCTCTGTTCAATACATGCTTTTTTATGGAAGAAAATAACCCGGTGTTCTAGCGTCATATTTTTTGGTAAATCTGTTGTTTGTTATCTCTTTGTGCTCTGAGCACGTGAATATAGCGCCGGCGCAGTAGCCCAGTACTCATTTGCAGCATTGCTTCTGCACACTTCGGTGTTTGCATAGCATGATATTGGTTTTATAAAAGAAAAAAACGCTTTCCTTCGTATTTCTTCCCATGGACACATGCTTATAAACAAAAGTTTATATGGCAGGTTTGCAGGTTGAGGTAGGTCTCTGCTTGAAGAACAAGAAAATAACACGCTGGTTTCCGACTTATTTCATGAATTTGTATGTGTCTCTGCACTGGACTGATGTGTCAAAGGTTGCCACTTTGATAACAAATATGCGTGGATATTATATTTCATAGCTTTATGCATATTTTTGAAAGAAAAGTCAAAAAATAATTGGAATTTTTCTAAAGTGGCACAACTGGCCTAAATGAATTCAGTTCCCAATGAACCGTATTTTATTTGAAAAACGCAGTTTACCAGCAGAACGCAGTGCAATACTTATTTAAATTGATTTAGTGCTTTTCGTGATTTTTTTAAATATTACAAATTTAGGCTTTAAAAATTGAAAAGTGCAAAAAGTCTGAAAAGTTTTCCGATAGTAAGTTTCAGTGGTTTAATTATGGCCTTAATATCTGTTGACTGTTGCTTAACTGATTTTCACTTAGAGGAAACAAATAGTTTTGATTAGCTTAGTTTTATGATAAAAAAAAGTTATGACGCTCTACCTACTAGCAAATTTGGTATGAAATACTTGACTTTTTGGCTTGATGCGAAGGCAAACATTGCACAAAAAAATTTTAAGTAAACTTTTTTTTGTTAGTGACTAAGTTTCCTTCGAGTTACCATTTGGATTTATTCACCCCTCGCCACTGATAGGTATGTATGACTATATTATCCAAATAAACTAAACAATCAATGCCATGCAAACCAGTTAGGACTTGATTCATGATCCTTCGAAATGTTGCTGGGGCACCGGTTAGTCCAGACGGCATTCTATTGAATTTGTAATGATCTCTGCTAGTAGGTACTAAACGCGGTTTCTGCTCTGTCAGCTGGATCGATCATTACCTGGTGGTAGCCACTCACCAAGTCCAATGTGGTAGAAAATTTGCAGTGTCTCAATTGGTCAAGAGTTTTTTCGATTGTCGGTAGGGGAACAGCATCTTTAATCGTAACTTCGTTTAGATGGATTTATTAGGTACAATTAGCAATGGTGAATTAAATGGAGATTTCCTTTCGGAAATTATGTTTTGATCGAGCATATCTTGCACTTGCCTTTCAATTTATTTATTATAAATCTCCGGGGTTCGGTATTGCTTAGTGTCAATCGGTGCTTGGTAAAATTTATTAGGTATACTGCAATGTTCCATAATGCAGTATCTTCTTCTTCTTCTTAGTGTCCGGAAGCTGTTGACAGCAACACTTTAACTCCTACTGGAGCATAGGGCGGCAACCAGATCCTTCCATCTCTCTCTATTCCTAGCACGATACCTCAGCTGTGAAAACGACTGCAAATTCTGGGACCGAGCTTCCTTCATGACAGTTGACCTCCATGTTTCCTTTGGTCTTCCAATCCGTCTCGCACCTTGAGGATTCCATTCAAAGCACTGCTTTGCTATGTTGTCATCAGGCTTCCTCAGTGTGTGGCCAATCCAGCGCCATTTTCTTTGCTTGATGTCTTCATCCACTTTTGTTTGTCCAGTCCTAAGCCACAGATCATTGTTGGATATTGTTTGTGGCCATCGGATCCTTAGGATGTAACGCAGACAACGGTTGACAAAGCCTTGCAACCTACTCGAGATGTTAGTAGAGTATTTCCACGTTTCACAGGCATAAAGCAGCACGGATTTAACATTGGATTCAAAGAGTCTCAACTTAGTACGAAGTGATATTTTTGAAGAGCTCCACACTGGAGAAAGCATTCCGAATGCACTACGAGCTTTATTTATTCTATTGCTGACGTCCAAGTCTGTTCCACCGTCGGGTGATAGATAACTACCCAGATAGTTAAACTGAGTGACCTCTTCTATTGTCTCCTGCCTCACAATAACCTGCTGTTGTTGGTTCCGGCTGGTGTGCATTATTTTTGTCTTCTTGGCATTAATCTTTAAGCCAGTTGCCTCACCATTTTGTTGAAGAGAGTGACACATTTGGTTAAGGGCTCCAGCTCCGTTTGCCATTAAGCAGATGTCGTCAGCATAGTCCAAATGGCTTAACTTGTGAAAGAGGCCCCACTGGATACCAAGTCTTTCACCTTCACCCACCGTGGCAGTCATAACATCATCGATTGCCAGTAAGAATAAAATCGGTGACAAAACATCACCCTGTCTCACTCCTTGTCGAACTTCAAATGCATCGGAAAGCTGTCCACTGTGCAGAACGACACACCTTGCGTTGTTGTACGATTCTTTTATAAGAGCAACAATTTTATCCGGGATACCTCTAGCACCAAGCGATCTCCAGATAGCATCGCGACTAACGCGATCGAAGGCCTTTTCGAAATCGACGAACATGAGGTAAAGCGGCGATTGATACTCCGATGATTGTTCAAGAATAATTCGCAAGGTGTTAATGTGATCGACACATGATCGACCACTGCGAAATCCCGCTTGATGCCTCTTGAGAGTAGACTCGATCTTAGATTTTATCCTCTCGAGAATAATAGTTGCCATCAACTTCGGAAATACGGAACCACGCCAGTTATTACAATTCTTTATATCACCTTTCTTCGGTAGCTTGACGATAACTCCGTCTTTCCATTCCCTGGGAAAGGTTTCGTTTACCCAAATAGCCTCAACAAGTGGCAACAATATATCGGCTGCCAAGTCGGGGTCTGCTTTGAGGAATTCAGCAGGTTTACCATCCAGTCCAGCTGCTTTGTTGTTTTTTAAAAGTAATATCGCGGTTCTTAACTCTTCACTTGTCGGAGGGTCAGTATTAATGGCTCTGGAAGATCTACGTATGTCCGGCAGTAGAAAATCGGCATTTGCATTCTGCTCATCATTTAACAGTGCACAGAAATGCTCCTTCCACCTTCGCAACTGGTCTTCTATTGACACTAGAATACGACCGTTCGTGTCAAGAACAGGGTGGTTGTTGTTGCTACTTTGTTGACCTACAAGATCCTTAGTAATCGTATACAACACCCTTGCATTACCTCTTCTTGCAGCATTTTCCGCACTCTCCGCCAATTTGTCCAATCTGGCCCTCCTATCTCGTCTCAAACACCTCTGCACTACCTTGTGACCTGCTCTGTACTCGTTTCGCATAACTGATTTCCGATGAGCATCAATTTCCTTGTTTATATTTATTTTGAGTGCTCTGCGGTGTGTAATTTTGTCCCAGGTGTCTTGGGATATCCAAATGTCCCTATCTCTAGTTTGCCTCGGTACCGTTTCAGATCCAGCTTCCACAAAAACCCTTTTAACTTTGTCCCACATCGTCTCAATGGGAACATTAACGTTCAAGTCCACATTTGACGCCTTGTCGTTGAGGGTGTTGGCAAAATCACGACAAATATTTGGGTCACTTAGAGCTGTTGTATTGAATTTTGGCCTGCTTGCTGTATTTTCTGAACGTCTCCGGATAGCAGCTGTTCGTAGCCGTAAAGTTGCTAGTAGCAGGTGATGGTCGCTACCTATATCCGCACTTCTCTCATTCCTCACATCGCAAAGTGATTTTCTCCATCGTTGTTGAATAATAAAATGGTCGATTTGATTTTGTGTTCGACCATCAGGGGAGACCCAGGTGACTTTGTGACAGGTCTTGTGTGGAAACAGGGTTCCACCAACCACCAGCTGATGAGCGTTACAAAAATCGACCAACAAATCACCGTTGTTATTTCGCTGGCCCAAGCCATGTCTACCCATAACGCGTTCAAGGCCTACGTTGTCCGGGCCAACTTTGGCATTGAGATCCCCCATGATGATAGTTATGTCTCCTTTTGGAACATTGTTGTATACCGAGTTCAGCTGAGCATAGAACGCGGTTTTGTCGTCCTCCGCTGCATCGTTCGTCGGGGCGTAACAATGGATGATGGTGATTTTGCGAATTTTTGAGCTAAGCCTCGCAGTCATTATCCTCGCCGAAACTGGTTCCCAGGAAATTAAAC
Source organism: Melanostoma mellinum (assembly GCA_914767635.1). Taxonomy (NCBI): domain Eukaryota; kingdom Metazoa; phylum Arthropoda; class Insecta; order Diptera; family Syrphidae; genus Melanostoma; species Melanostoma mellinum. Next base: position 72,462,752 of record OU612060.1, on the reverse strand, counting down.
TTTTTCTAGCCTTCTTATTTAGCATTAAGGCAACACCATTCAGTCTTTGACCACTGCCTGTGTCCTCCTCCCCGGAATACAACATCTTAGTCAGTCCTGAGGTTGCGCTGTATTCAGCTTTTCCCCTCCACTTCGTTTCACTCAGCCCAAGAATACTGATGTTTTGTCGAATCATTTCACGTTCCACCTGTTCATAACTTCCCTGTGCATACAGAGAGCGAACGTTCCATGCTCCGACTTTAGTACATATTCGATAGCCGAAAGTATTGTCTACAATATTAGAGAGATTTCCAGAGTTTCTTCTGGATTGATAGCATCACGATTGCTATTGTTACATGAAAGATGCCGCACCCCCAAATCCGATGTGCGGTTTACTACAGTCGGTGGGACTGTAGAAGGATTAACCAAAGCTTGGGTACCTCTTGGGGAATTATTTCCATTCGTTGCTCTTCCTCAGTTTGGATGGTAATCAACTCTTCTTGCATTGGCTTCTTCCATGGCTGTTATACTGTAAGGATTTATTATCCACTCAGGAATTTGTAAGTTCAAAAGACCCTCAAACCTTTTGGTAAAATCATTGTGAAGCGCGTCCAAGTGAGGGACATGATAAAATAACATCGTCTTGAAGGATTTCTGTTGACTTCGAAAAATGCGGAAACTGTAAGTATTCTTTTGTGCTTAAATTATGTTTCTAAAGAATAAGGTTTCCTACGAACGCCGCTATAACTGATTTTGTTTTGATCAAGTTGAGATCGTTATCCTGTAGCTGAAAGTTGACTTTGTTGAATATGTCGAAGATATCAGTCATGTAGTAAATATCCATCATAGAATTTTTCAAATTTTCTTTCAAATTCGGATCTTTTTCAATTAGAAACTCCAACACAGACCCAAAAATAGCTGAAAATCTTGCACCTCTTGAAAACCAGCGAACTTCAGTGTGCAAAAGTAACTTAGTAAAGACTTCGTCGTTATCCTCATTCCTCACAAAGCTTAGCAAATAACCGGGAGTTCAATGAATTGCTTCGAATCTTGTTAACAGCATTCATGCAAAGACTGGTGCAATTTATGACTCAGACTTTTTTCTACTAAATGTTGTCTGTGAATCACGCAATGAGTCACCAGTACATCAGGCAACTGCCGCTTTAAGTGAGCTATAAAACAACGATGACGACCAACCATACATGGTGCTCCATCGCAACAGAAATAATGTTTCTCCATGGAACAGCTTTGTCGGTATAAAAAAAACGTTCCACTGCCTGAAAAAAAGATTCTCCTCTGGTATCAGTTTCCAGATAAATGGTAAAAAGCAGCTCTTGGCACATATTTATTAATTTACCTACCAACTGTTGTTTCCAGAAAAAAGAGTTAGGACTGGAAAACCGAATGTACCTCAATAAAAGTGTAATTACATCAGTGGCGTAGCTAGAAAACTTTTCGGGGGGGGGGGGGGGGGGGGGGGGCTTACATATAAATATTTGTACATAAGTAAAAGTTGTTGTTCAATTGTATTGATTAGTTTTTTTCCAATTTATTGATATATAATAATAAAATGCAGAAAATAAGAACATATGAAAATACACGAAATTATAAATCAATTCTTCTCTGCTTTCCGCGAATCATTCGATAACTTCTTCCACCTTAATGTCAATGTGCCTGTTAATGCTCATAAGAGCAAGCCCATTCAGCCTATCTTCGCCTGTAGAATTCCTAATCCAATATTTTAAACGCCTCAACGTGGAAAAACTACGCTCGCTGCTAGCAATGGTCGCAGCCAATGTTGCACCTATTTTCAAAACCTTGAACATGTTTGGAAAAAGTGCATCGTTACAAAGATTTAATAATTCTATAAATGTCTTTGGTTGAGTTTCTGGCCCAACCCAACGTTGTCTCCAAAATAACACTTCATTTATTACGGTTGAAGCAGCTGCCTCAGTCGCTGATGGCCATTGATTCATTATTACTTCCACGGTTTCATCAATATTCTCAACGTCTTTCCTGACCATTTTTTCAGGGATGGTATTTCCGATTATTGAAAAAATTTTTTATGTTTCGCAAATCTGTCAGATATGGATATGAAGTGATCCAGGAAAAGTATGAATATTGATATACGGTAATAATCTTCTGCTGAACTGCTTTGGTAATTTTGTCGGTGTTTTTGACGATGCACAATCCTGGAAACTTCAATTTTTTCTCCTATAGACTCGGCTATTTTTTCAGCATCAGCGAATTTTTGTTGTACATTCTGATGATGATGAGTAAAAGTTTGAAAACAAGGACACAGTTGAGCTGAGAATTATGTTCCACAAAACTGTTTGCGCTCCGTCAAAGTGACATTGAGCGCTCAGTGAGATTTTTCTTTGTGAAACTGGCGTAATAGATCAATGTAATTGAAGCATTATGTATTGACTAATGATACATGGACTGCTAGTTGCATTAATTCTCTATACAAAAGCTGGATAATAATGATTGCACTTATTTTTGGTTACCTACACTAGCCAATATCTAACTCTTAACTAAAACACTTACGACATCTGCTGTGATTTAGCTAGCGTGATTATTTAGCAGTGTCAAAAATGTTTCACTAGTTTTCCGCTGAAATGATGCTCGCTAGTATTGCTTAGAATACGTGGAACCATCGTGAAGTTGGGTCCTAGCAGTCCATGTTTAATAAGTCAATGATTTTAATAAATAGGAGCCCTACTAACGCATTTCAACTGTTTTCTATAGCTCAATGTAGGCAAAACACAAACAAACATGTATTTAGATACGGATTTGTGAAAAGCTCGAACTTAGATTTTAAATATGAAAAACAAATTTGTATCAATAAAACAAAAAAAAAAATAAATGAAGCGTTTAAATGATATTCGACTGAAATATTTGGGGGGGGGGGGGGGGGTCCCAAAATCCCCCCCCCCCCCCCCCCTATGCTACGCCACTGAATTACATAACTACCGATTCGTCGAAACTGTGCTTAGGTGTGAAAAAGAATTTGTTGAGTTTTTTAAAAGTGCAGCAATACTACATTATATTTTAAGAATGCCAAAAGTAACGCAACACTATCTTTAAAGTTTAAAATTAGAAAATGTGTTAGGGGGTCTGTTCGGTCACTCAACCGATGACCGAATTCATTCGTCAATGGGATGCGGACGACGCATTCCACCTAGCAACCAGAAGCCAACCATCTACACCAGCCACCCTCATCACCTACATATCTCCATACCTACTTGCCAGCCACCTCAGATGACAACACACGACGACCGATCGTGAACAGTCACCCTAGCCGCAGCATAATGTGTATTGTGTATATGGACACACAACCGCACATAGAAAAGTATCTGCCAATGCTTTGGTACGATACTTGTGCTTGAGACGATTGACCCATATCGCCACTACTTGGCTATGGGTATCGAATACACATTTGGGTTCCCATATGCCATAGGATGGCAGTGTTTATTCTGTATAAATACTGTGGCATCTATGGCAGTGGGTATAAGTACAAACAAACGAATAGACGTAAACAATGCCTCCCCTTAAGATCGGTGGTATAATTGCTGGAGTCGGCACATTCTACTTCATGTGCCGTTGGATCGGCAAGGCTTGGAGCTGGTATCAGCTATTGGACTCCCTTCATGTGTGGGAGTTATGGTGACGCTGCACATTCTTCATGGGCGAATGGCTGGATGTACGAGAACCAGGGTGGTTGGATTTGGCGGCTTGGTTTTGATTCTGTTCAGTTCAACTTGTATCCTCAAACGACGTGGTCAACTAAAGGTTCTCTCTTGGCGGTCAACCGTATAAATTCTACTTTCGCACTTCAACGACGTGGTCGGCTTTCTCATACGAAGTTAAGGTTCTACATTTATTCTCAAACGACGTGGTCGTCTTGTAATACATTTATTATTTTATCCAAAGCAACTTGTGACTTAGTAGTGTTAAAACATTGATTGTTAAAAAGACAAATAAATATATTCAAACTGAAGGTTTTGTGTTCGGCAAAGTGCCCTTTTGTGGAAACCCTTTTAGTTACTTTCAGCTCTTCTCCTCCCTCCCCTGACGCGCTCGGAAGACTAAGTGAATTCCCGAACATTTTGGTGCCCCCTGTGAGGTCCGAGTGAAAGTGAATTAAAAACAAGCAAACCTTTGCGTAAATTGTGAAAAGTGCGTGTGTAAAGGTTAATGTGTTTGGTGGAAGTTACCACCTTCACTTTGTGCGTATTAACACTGCTAATTCTCGTGCGCGTGGCGTGTAATCTTATTAGTCAGTGGTTATAAAAAGTGTGAGACGATAATCAAGCATGGCTTTGAACCGACGATCGTCTCTATGTACCGCCATCAAGAGGCTCAGCTCAGCGGTCCTGACTGAGGAGGCGGAGGACTGGGATCTGGCGACGCTCCTTAGCTATCGCCAGAAGCTCACGGATTCATACGCGAGTTTCGTACAAGTGCACATGGAACTCGTGTCGGGCGAGTCGACGAGTGATGGGATCAAGGTCCACGATGCCTTGTACGCCATGGTGGAGACACAGGAGCAGGCCGCTCAGATCGAGATAGAGCGGCGCCTGCAACGACTCCACGCAACGCGCGAACGACGCGACAGCCACCACGGGAGCGAGCATAGCATGGCGGTGCTGAGAGATGCTCAACATGGCACGCGCAGGAAAATCGACATGAAACTTGACCCGGTCAAGATTCCCACATTCGATGGGATATTGGAGTCCTGGATGGCGTTCCGGGACACATTCGAGAGCTTGATCCACTTGGCGGATCTCCCGGAGCCCTACAAGCTGCAAAAACTCCGGAGTGCCATCAACGACAAGGATGTCGGGTTGGTTGGTGGCACGTACGAAGGCGGGTACGAGCAACTATGGGAGGAGCTCAAGCGCCGCTTCGACAACCCGGCAAAATTATCTGAAACGCACGCTCTGCGCATACTACTGTTGAAGGCGGAGCCAGAGGAGACCGAGGCCGCTCTCCTGCGAATCGTAGACACCGTCCGAGGAACCTACCGTGCCCTCCGGGTCTTGAAGGTGCTCGTGGAGCACTGGGACGTGATAACGTCGGCAGCCGTGCTACTGAAACTGCCGGCCGCCACAAAAAAGGCTTGGCGGTTGCATCACCCATCCCGCGACTTACCAAAGATAGAAGACCTGCTCCAGTACTTGGAGGAGCGGGCCAGTAGCCTGTCGGCTCCCGCCACACGCCAGGAGTCACACCCTAGAAGAGAGGCTGTCCTACCTGCCTCAAGTCAGCAGCGCACCCGGGCAGTCCGGACACATGCGGTTACCAATACTGCAGGACGGTGCATTTGTTGTCAAGAATCGCATTCTATCACGCAGTGTTCACGCATTGGTTCAATGGGAATCAACAACCGCCTGACGAAGACGAGGGAATGGAATGCCTGCTTCAACTGTCTCGGCACTGGGCACAGGGCACCGCAATGCCCATCAACACGCTCCTGTCGCCATTGCAACGCGCGACACCACACCCTCCTCTGCCGCAGCGCCGAGTCAACTGGGACTAACCACCGAAATGCCGATAAGACGAGTCCAGGACAGATGAAATTATCTGATCCTGGCGCAGGTCCGTATCCGAATCCATACATCAACAAGCGATGTGGCCCTCCAGAAATCTTCGAAGATGTCGCCGAAGACCTCGCGGATATTCTCACCAATCCGAACTCGACCGTACTCCTGGCAACGGCGCTTGTCTATGCGTACGGTCCAACAAGAGAGCGTCGCTTGGCCCGAGCTCTGTGCGATCCTGGATCGCAGGTAAGTTTTGCAACCACTAATTTAATTGACAGGCTTCACCTACAGCCAGCAGCCCTAGAAGTCGCCGTACATGGCATAGGCGCTTTTAGAAACATCATGGCCCGAGACCAAGTGACGTTGTCACTTCGGTCGACCCGAACTGACTTCCAGGTCACCCTCAAGGTGTTGGTCATTCCGACTATCACCACAACCATTCCGGAAACACACGTGGACGTGTCACAATGGACACATCTAGCTGGCCTTGCTCTGGCCGATCGTCACTACGGGACCCCCGGATCGATTGACATGTTGCTAGGAGCAGATGTCTGGGGCTCCTTAGTACAAGGTGAGGTGATACATGGGAAACCTCACGAACCACATGGACAACGCACCCAACTGGGATGGGTGGTTTTTGGACCGGCATCACTCAAAGGACCCGCTCAAGTGGTCAACACGCTACATTGCCAACCAACTCATGCAGACTCTTCCACCAGCACGTTGGAAGACTTAGTACAGAAATTCTGGCACTTGGAAGAGGTGCCAACGGACAACTCCAGAGAAGATGAATGCAGTCGTCATTTCAAAGAGACGCATTCCCGCACATCTGACGGGAGGTACATGGTACAAATCCCATTTCGCCACGACGCCCCTGCCCTCGGGGACTCCTACCGTGCAGCACTACGCCAGTTCTACAGTCTCGAACGCCGACTGCAGAGCAACCCTGAGATACGAGAGAAATACATCGACTTCATGAGGGAGTACGAGAGTCTTGGACACATGGAACGGGTGGGTCAACATGGCGACCACCCCAACTGCTACTACATCCCACACCACGCCGTGACAGCCAAATTCCGCGTGGTGTTCAACGCCTCAGCCAAGACGATCAGTGGTGTCTCTCTGAACGACACCCAGTTGGTCGGTCCAACAATCCAGGACTCACTCATCAATGTGATCCTGCGATTCCGTCGTTACATGGTAGCATTGACAGCCGACGTCGAGAAGATGTTTCGACAAATTCTGGTTGCCCCGGAGTATCGGGATTATCAGCAGATTCTTTGGCGTGAATCCCCTACAGCAGACCTGGCGGTCTACCAACTCACAACGATCACCTATGGCATGGCATCAAGTCCCTACACATCCGTTCGCTCTATGGTACAATGTGCAGAGGACAACTACAACATTATCCGGAATCCAGCCCGCGCGCAAGCGGCAAAGGAGACTATCGAGAAGGCCTTTTACGTGGACGACCTTCTCACCAGCTGTAACAGTGTCAAAGAAACCGTGGCCTTGGCGAAAGACGTGGACCGGGTGCTCAAGAGTGGGCATTTTACACTGCGCAAATGGAACTCTAATCGCGCAGAGGTAACAAATTTCCTAACTAACAATGTTTCTCCTTCTTCTTTTTCCACAGAGCTCGTTATAGAATGCCCGACCGCCACAGTACTTGGCTTGCGGTGGGACCCCACAGTTGACAAGCTCTTCTTCTTGGTGGACTTGGAGCCTGCTGCCTCGCCGCCAAGCGGCGGGTTCTCAGTGAAGTCGCTCAGCTGTTCGACCCGACCAGTCTCTTGGCCCCAGTAGTTATTGTGGGGAAGATGTTCATTCAGACGCTTTGGACGGCGGGTATCACTTGGGATACCCCACTGCCTGACGACCTCCAGGCAACGTGGACTACCTATCGAAACGATCTCCAGACACTCAACCGAGTGCGTATACCACGGTGGTTGGGCATGCGCAGCCAGCATGTCACCACTGTCCATGGGTTCTGCGATGCCAGTACTCGCGCATACGCAGCAGTGATCTACCTGGTGACCACTGACGCTGACAACCGGGTGTGTGTCTCACTCTTGACTGCCCGCACCAAGGTAGCTCCAATCAAGGGCGCTACCGTGCCCAGACTCGAATTATGTGCCGCGCATCTCTTGGCACATACATACGACAATGCCTGTCGTGCACTTGGACTTCGGACGTCTCCATACTACATGTGGTCAGACTCCAGCATTGTGCTTTGCTGGTTGCGGAAGGAGCCGTCTACCCTGAAACCCTATGTTGCCAATAGGGTGCGACAGATCTTGGAGATCACCCCTCCAGAACATTGGAACCACGTTCGCACAGCTCAGAATCCTGCTGATTGCGCTAGTCGGGGAATCAAGGCTGCCGAACTCATTCAACATCCATTGTGGTGGCAAGGTCCGACTTGGTTGACCACTGGCCACCTCCCACTCAGCCCAACCGGGCAGCTCAAAGAGCGAGACTTGGCTATTGTCTCAGACGAATTGAAGACCATGGTGTTTGCAGGCGCTACCGTCAGGCGTCCGGAACTTAGAACGAGGCGTCAAGACGGGGTCGTCATTCCCCTAGTTGACCGATTCAGTTCCCTCCAGCGGCTACTCCACACAGTAGCTTATATGTTCCGATGGCGGAACCAGAAATCCCGTAAGCAGACCGTTGTAGACGCAGACGAGCTACATTACGCAATGGAACGGCTCATTATACTAGAGCAAGCAATGGCGTTTCCTGACGAGCTTCAAGCAGTTCGTAAGCGGGCTACCTTGGCGAGCACTAGCCCTCTACTCTCACTCAACCCTTACCTGGATCCCAGTTGAGTGCTCCGAGTTGGAGGACGACTCACTCATGCCGCACTCCCACATGAGCAAAGGTTCCCGATCGTGCTTCCGAAGGTCGGAGCCCTGGTTTGGCTCCTCATCATGCACACCCACAAGACGACGATGCATGGTGGAGTCCAACTGATGCTGCAAACGCTCAGGCAGCAGTATTGGATCTTGAATGGCCGACAACTGGTCCGGACGGCCCTACACAAATGCGTCATCTGCCGACGCCATCGAGGGAAGTTGATCAAGCAACAGATGGCTCCACTGCCTAGCCATCGAGTCAATGCCACCCGCCCCTTCCTGGCCTCCGGGGTGGACTACTGTGGCCCTTTTACGCTTCGAATTGGGACGAAGAGATCTCGCACTACAGTGAAAGGCTACCTGGCTATCTTTATCTGCATGGCCACAAAGGCTGTCCATTTGGAAGACGTCGAGGACCTCTCCGCACAGGCATTCTTAGATGCGTTAACTCGGTTCATCAGCAGACGTGGTCGCTGCCGAGACTTATACAGCGACAATGGAACCGCATTCGTGGGTGCCAACCGGTACCTACAAGAAGACTTGAAGACGTTTCAGAGCGAACAGAACCAGCAGCACTTGGCCCATGCTGGCACTCGGTGGCACTTCATTACACCGGGTGCTCCTCATCAAGGCGGCCTCTGGGAGGCTGCCGTCAAATCAGCGAAACATCACTTAACTCGCCTGGTGGGTGCGCAATCACTTTGGTACCACCAGTTTCATACCTTGGCGACACAGATTGAAGCCTGCCTCAACTCCAGGCCCTTGGTACCACTACATGACGACTTGGACGAGAAGTTGGCCCTTACACCTGGGGACTTTCTCATTGGCACCCCACTACTGGCAATTCCTCAACCCCATATCCCGGATGTTCCCCTGAACAGACTCAAGCAGTACCAGTGGCTCCGGCAGATACATCAGGAGTTCTGGAAGCGTTGGTCTGACGAATACTTGGTAACCCTTCAGACACGCAATAAATGGGAAAAACGGGAGCCGAATCTCCAAATCGGGGACATCGTTCTGGTACGACATGACAACCTACCTCCCACTCACTGGCGAGTCGGTCGAGTCACAGCCGTGCATCCGGGCAGCGATGGGCTGGCCCGGAATGCCACCTTACAAACAGCATTTGGAGAATGTCGACGACCGGTGCAGAAGCTTTGCCGGCTCGTCGATACAGAAGCTGACACCATAGTTCCCGTTGGAACATCATCTCTGCACTAAGGTAACTTGTTGATACCTTCAAGTCCATTGCAGCGACGAACGCCCCATCCTCATCATGGACATTTCCTTGAACCCAATGGTTCAACCGGGCAGGATGTTCGGTCACTCAACCGATGACCGAATTTATTCGTCAATGGGATGCGGACGACGCATTCCACCTAGCAACCAGAAGCAAACCATCTACACCAGCCACCCTCATCACCTACATATCTCCATACCTACTTGCCAGCCACCTCAGATGACAACACACGACGACCGATCGTGAACAGTCACCCTAGCCGCAGCATAATGTGTATTGTGTATATGGACACACAACCGCACATAGAAAAGTATCTGCCAATGCTTTGGTACGATACTTGTGCTTGAGACGATTGACCCATATCGCCACTACTTGGCTATGGGTATCGAATACACATTTGGGTTCCCATATGCCATAGGATGGCAGTGTTTATTCTGTATAAATACTGTGGCATCTATGGCAGTGGGAATAAGTACAAACAAACGAATAGACGTAAACAATGCCTCCCCTTAAGATCGGTGGTATAATTGCTGGAGTCGGCACATTCTACTTCATGTGCCGTTGGATCGGCAAGGCTTGGAGCTGGTATCAGCTATTGGACTCCCTTCATGTGTGGGAGTTATGGTGACGCTGCACATTCTTCATGGGCGAATGGCTGGATGTACGAGAACCAGGGTGGTTGGATTTGGCGGCTTGGTTTTGATTCTGTTCAGTTCAACTTGTATCCTCAAACGACGTGGTCAACTAAAGGTTCTCTCTTGGCGGTCAACCGTATAAGTTCTACTTTCGCACTTCAACGACGTGGTCGGCTTTCTCATACGAAGTTAAGGTTCTACATTTATTCTCAAACGACGTGGTCGTCTTGTAATACATTTATTATTATATCCAAAGCAACTTGTGACTTAGTAGTGTTAAAACATTGATTGTTAAAAAGACAAATAAATATATTCAAACTGAAGGTTTTGTGTTCGGCAAAGTGCCCTTTTGTGGAAACCCTTTTAGTTACTTTCAGCTCTTCTCCTCCCTCCCCTGACGCGCTCGGAAGACTAAGTGAATTCCCGAACAGGGTCGATTGCAGAACTTGTCGACCCGCAAATTCAGGTTTTGTTTTTGTCGACCCCCGAGAAGCCGATATTGACCACTTTGGGAATCACTGTTCTATAGGGTATCACGACCATGTGCACCCTCAGCAGGTATTTCATCTAACTTCTAACCCATCGACAATGTTCCACTTACTAAGGAACTAAGGAAGAAAAAGGTCTATGCGCTCTTATAGATTTTAAGGCTGCTTTCGATTTGGTTAATAGAAACGCTCTCTTGTATAAGCTCTCACAAATAGGACTCTACCAAATTTATTCGTGTCATCAAAAAAAAGTATTTTGGAACCAATGCAACTGTTTGGGATGGTACAAATTTTTCAGATTGGTTTCAAACGAATAGTGGTGTTAAACAGGGATGTCCACTAAGTGGATTTTTATTTGCCCTATTCATCAATGACATTGTGAATGAACTACCTGGTGGACTCAGAATTGCAGGAAGCATTTTAAATGTTCTACTTTACGCCGATGATCTTGTAGTCCTGTCCTATACGCCGATGATCTTGTAGTCCTGTCCGAAACACCCGAGAACCTGCAATTAATGATAAATCGTCTTGTTTCGTTCTGTGAAAAGTGGGGCTCGTCATTAATACAGATAAATCAAAAATAATGATTTTCTCTACAAATAATCGAGGCTATTCAAAACTACAATTTTTTGCTGCGGCAGAATCGCCTAGAAGTCGTCAGAGAGTACAAATATATAGGAGTAGTGTTGAATTCAACATTGGATTTAAAGCGTCACATTTAGGAGAAAGTTAAAACAACTCAAAAGCTAGTTAACTCAACTTGGAAAAATATCTTTTCTAATAAAAACGTAAGCCTTTCCACAAAGTTTAGAATATTTGATGCAGTGGTGAAGTCAACTTTGTGTTACGCTGCGCAGGTATGGAGTGCAGAAGAATTTGAACTGTTGGAGAAACTGCAAAGAAATTTTATCAAAAAATTGTTCAATCTTCGACTAAGAACACCAAACTATGCTGTATATTTAGAAACAGGATTACCAAAGCTACACACTTATACACTTAAGATACAAGCGATTATATTTTAAAAGTCATTGAATTGCCGAATACACGTCTCGTAAATGAAATGCTTAGATACGAAATAAGAAATAAAGATTGGTGGATGGTACAGTGGCAGAATCGTGGTGATGTTTACGGTGAAAACATCGAAATAAATTCAGATAACCGAAGCTTATTAAAACATCAGTTGTATCGTACAATTCAAAAGTTTGAGGATACTGAAAGAGCTTTGTTAGAAATAGAAGCCCAACAGTCAGAGAGTAGAATCTTGTATTCACAGCTCAACTACAACATGAAGGAAAATAACTTTTTTTTGTGACTTACTAAGTTATAAGCAAATTTCACTAATATTCAAAGCCAGGTGTGAAGTCCTTGGACTTAATGGAGCCCCATACAATGGAAGCTACAATCAGTTTTGTACATTGTGCAATATGAAATCCAAAGAAGATTGCTTCCATATCATAGGAGTTTGCCTAATCTATGCTACACAAAGACAAAATCATTTCGGAAAAAGATTTTTAACAATGCAGGAAGCCGTTTTTTACCTCAATGGAGACAATTGGAAAAATCTTTATTACTATCTTCAAAGTGTGTATGAATACCGAAGGTTACTAATAACTGAATTTGAATAACATATACAACATAAAAAACTATTTAATTAATATATTGCCAACCGAGCTGACGGCAAAGCCATAGCTAACTAATTCATAAAACTATATTGTTAATTGTTAATTTTATGAACGATAATAAAAATGAATTCTTACTTACTTACTACTACTTACTAAGGATTAAGGAACTTATTGTTAGGGAAACAAAAGAAAGTTTGAATTCTGCCCTCTGTTGAGCCTTTACCACCAAAGGCGCCACCCAATTGCTCAGTATCTCGGGTGTTGATACTGCACGCATTGATCAAAGAACTTCATTTAAGCGAGTCTGCTCCCGTGTCGACAAGTACCAAAATCTTTCCGGATTTGTATAACGACATCGGCAAATTCCACTAACACGGCATGCTTACGAGTGCTTTTGTATGCATACAATAGTATCCAACTTTATTTTTACTACTTACCGTAATTAATTTTGCCAAATAAATACAAAAATACGAACGTAATTTGCCTACCACAAAGATAGTCTATTTTTAAAGCTAAATGCCGCCCTCGTTCAAATAAATAAAATATATCTTTACTTAAAAAAAAAATTTCTTAAACTCTTCGCTTTTATATTTGATGTGTCTAAGTGCATGTTCAAAGACTGTCTTAATACTAAAACCCACATGGGGTACAAATCTTTTTTTTTTTTTGTAGAAGAAAAATTTGGTTGAAGCATGGAAATGTTTCAACTAACAAGCGGTTGCCTTAAACGGCCGGCATGTGCTATGAGCACTTTTACGAAAAGGACATTACTTTTCAGGCTTCTCGTCGAGTATTGTCTAAACATGAGCATGAACTGATAGTAAACTTTCTAAATTTAATGTTGAAAGTATTGAACCGATATTGTGGTCGAGGTTACTTAAAGATGAAGTTTGATAATTATCCTTTATTGACCACAATTAAAAGAAAGAAATTCAAAATCAAAACAAAAACGCAAATTTTCCTTTTCTCTTTTGAATTAATTTATTTATCGAATGCATTTCGAGTTGACATGCAACTCATCATCAGCGATGTTAAAACGTCTACTAACATTAAACAATATTTTGAACGAAAAAGAAAAGAAAGAAACAAAGTTAAAGTATACAACAAAGTAAAACAGTATAAAAACATTACATTTACATATATACATTATGCTAGTGCAAACAAATGAGACAAAATATTTCCACCATCTGTGTTCATCCTCTCCTTCGTCTTGTGTATTATCAGCGACTCATACGCGTCAAGTTTCCTTGTACTTGGTACAGATTTTAACAACCGTACGCTCTCTTCAAACGGTCCGATGGTATGTGGTGGGTCTTCAGCAAACACATGAGCAGCCACAGATGATCGATTCACTTGTTTGTTTTTGATGCAGTTGACGTGCTCTTTGAACCTTGTTTTGATGCTCCGTTTTGTTTGTCCTATGTATTTTTTGTTGCAATCTTTACAGCTGATTTCATATATGCCGCTTTTTTCACTTGTTGGTGTTTCGTCTTTCGTTGAGCCGAGAATTTTTTTAAGCTTGGTGTTGTTGTTGTAAACTATGTGTATATTTTCTTTTATTAGAGGTTTTCTCAACTGGTTTGTTATTGTCGGTATATATGCGAATGATACGCGAAATTTTGTTGTTGATGTTTTATTTTGTGTGAAAAGTGTTGTTATGTCAGATCTGACAGATAATCACTCCCAATTTGGTTTTTGGAAAACGACATATGTGTCGTTTTGCCTTCAAAAGCACAAGCACGCGTCGTACTCTTGTCTGAATCCAGTTCTCTTTTTGTGACATTTTCTCTTCACATAATGTATATACAATGTAACAGCCATCCTCAGTAAACAGATGCAAAACATCATACAATTCTGAATAATCTAAGAAATCATTGAAATGTAAATACTAAATCATAATTAGAACATTTTTTTAAATTTAAAAGTGCTCAAAGCAACACATTTTTGCTAATATTAAAATAAGTTATAATGTGCTACTTTTCGCTATAAAAGGACTACCAAAATGTTAAATAATCGCAGTCTGTTGAATAAAGTTGCCTTGCTGTCTCACAACATTACGTTTCTCCAACGTACAAGATACAAGCGATTATATTTTAAAAGTCATTGAATTGCCGAATACACGTCTCGTAAATGAAATGCTTAGATACGAAATAAGAAATAAAGATTGGTGGATGGTACAGTGGCAGAATCGTGGTGATGTTTACGGTGAAAACATCGAAATAAATTCAGATAACCGAAGCTTATTAAAACATCAGTTGTATCGTACAATTCAAAAGTTTGAGGATACTGAAAGAGCTTTGTTAGAAATAGAAGCCCAACAGTCAGAGAGTAGAATCTTGTATTCACAGCTCAACTACAACATGAAGGAAAATAACTTTTTTTTGTGACTTACTAAGTTATAAGCAAATTTCACTAATATTCAAAGCCAGGTGTGAAGTCCTTGGACTTAATGGAGCCCCATACAATGGAAGCTACAATCAGTTTTGTACATTGTGCAATATGAAATCCAAAGAAGATTGCTTCCATATCATAGGAGTTTGCCTAATCTATGCTACACAAAGACAAAATCATTTCGGAAAAAGATTTTTAACAATGCAGGAAGCCGTTTTTTACCTCAATGGAGACAATTGGAAAAATCTTTATTACTATCTTCAAAGTGTGTATGAATACCGAAGGTTACTAATAACTGAATTTGAATAACATATACAACATAAAAAACTATTTAATTAATATATTGCCAACCGAGCTGACGGCAAAGCCATAGCTAACTAATTCATAAAACTATATTGTTAATTGTTAATTTTATGAACGATAATAAAAATGAATTCTTACTTACTTACTACTACTTACTAAGGATTAAGGAACTTATTGTTAGGGAAACAAAAAAAAGTTTGAATTCTGCCCTCTGTTGAGCCTTTACCACCAAAGGCGCCACCCAATTGCTCAGTATCTCGGGTGTTGATACTGCACGCATTGATCAAAGAACTTCATTTAAGCGAGTCTGCTCCCGTGTCGACAAGTACCAAAATCTTTCCGGATTTGTATAACGACATCGGCAAATTCCACTAACACGGCATGCTTACGAGTGCTTTTGTATGCATACAATAGTATCCAACTTTATTTTTACTACTTACCGTAATTAATTTTGCCAAATAAATACAAAAATACGAACGTAATTTGCCTACCACAAAGATAGTCTATTTTTAAAGCTAAATGCCGCCCTCGTTCAAATAAATAAAATATATCTTTACTTAAAAAAAAAATTTCTTTAATAAACTCTTCGCTTTTATATTTGATGTGTCTAAGTGCATGTTCAAAGACTGTCTTAATACTAAAACCCACATGGGGTACAAATCTTTTTTTTTTGTAGAAGAAAAATTTGGTTGAAGCATGGAAATGTTTCAACTAACAAGCGGTTGCCTTAAACGGCCGGCATGTGCTATGAGCACTTTTACGAAAAGGACATTACTTTTCAGGCTTCTCGTCGAGTATTGTCTAAACATGAGCATGAACTATTTGTTGTTGCACGGATGTTGCCATTGATCGTTCTTGTCAACGAACAATAGATGTTGAATATATCAAGGCTCAAAGCAGTAAGATTGCACTTTCTGCCCAGAAACCGGTTACAGAAACATCTCCCTTAAAATTGGCTATACCATACCATTTCTGCCGATGTAAATGCAGCAGTAGTGGCAACCATGTCCGAAGCATCTGATTCTGCACTAAATTCCACTACCATTTCTGCTGATATAAGTGCAGCAGAGGACTTACTATTTTTTTTTTTTTTTTTCAATATGTGCCATTTGGTTTGTTCCTCCTCTGAAAATCCTAGCGCTCCAACGACGTCTTTCCCGACTTTTCCTTCACATCCCCTCGCCACTGAGGCCTCAAAAGTGTTCTTGAGCTCACGTTTAGACAGCATTTTTACAAGTCCAAACGGATTCCTTCAGAATTTGGCTTCTTCTTCAACCAAGACGATTAGCTGAGGATCTACTTTTGAAGGCGTTCTTGCTGATACTCCACTCTTACCCTCCCAGCTTCCTTCCCCGACTTTTTGACTGTTCCCAAAGAAGAAGTCATCAACTTAGACACCCAATAAAATCTACTCTAGACCCATTTATACGCCATCGAAGATAAAAAGAAGCGAAAAATATCATCTAAGAAACGCTGTAGGGGAAATTTTGGAAAATTCGAAAGAAGAAGTTCTTACTTTCTTTTGGCACAACTTTCCCATGAAAAGTATGCTCGTTGGACACTTAAAGAAGATATAATTTTTTATATCTTTAATAAGTTTCCAGCGTGCTATTCGTAAGTAGACGATTTGCTACTACGTCAGGTCACCAAAAGTAGAAATGCTATTGTCGTTTTCCAAAAACAAATTCACTCTTTCACTCCTTTTTCGTTTTATTTTGGAACATGTTTTAACCGAAGTGACAGATTTGGAGTGATTGCATTGGTAGTGGTTAGCTTGCTAGATTTTTTCTTTCATGTTAAAGCAGAAAACAAAACTAAAAATCGTTCACTTTAATTTTAAAAATTATTTAATGGTCTTCTGAAGATAATTTATTAAACTATCGCGTGCTTTGTGAGCTGACAAAAAATAAATAGAAACTGCGGCTTGCCTTGACAAGCAGTCAGATGACAGTTTGTTTATGTGTTGGTGTTCACTCCCTTGCACCTAAACTGAAACGGGAGTGAAAAAATCACTCCAAAAAGTGTCTCCAAACCGCATTTTGGAACATGTTTGGGAGTGATTATCTGTCAGATCTGACAGATAATCACTCCCAATTTGGTTTTTGGAAAACGACATATGTGTCGTTTTGCCTTCAAAAGCACAAGCACGCGTCGTACTCTTGTCTGAATCCAGTTCTCTTTTTGTGACATTTTCTCTTCACATAATGTATATACAATGTAACAGCCATCCTCAGTAAACAGATGCAAAACATCATACAATTCTGAATAATCTAAGAAATCATTGAAATGTAAATACTAAATCATAATTAGAACATTTTTTTAAATTTAAAAGTGCTCAAAGCAACACATTTTTGCTAATATTAAAATAAGTTATAATGTGCTACTTTTCGCTATAAAAGGACTACCAAAATGTTAAATAATCGCAGTCTGTTGAATAAAGTTGCCTTGCTG
The DNA here is from genome assembly GCA_914767635.1 of Melanostoma mellinum. Taxonomy (NCBI): domain Eukaryota; kingdom Metazoa; phylum Arthropoda; class Insecta; order Diptera; family Syrphidae; genus Melanostoma; species Melanostoma mellinum. Next base: position 72,445,239 of record OU612060.1, on the reverse strand, counting down.
TCTCACAACATTACGTTTCTCCAACGTAATGTTGTGAGACAGCAATAAACTCTTTTTACTTTAACAAATTGCTTGAGTAACATCACCATTGGTAGTACACAGGCTGAACATATTATATTGGTCGCCTGGCTCTTCTTCTTCCATAATAATATACATGCATTACATATTTGCATAAACAAGCTGAACATAATATACGGTCGCTTGGTTCTTTCGATCTCACCATTAATCCACCACACAACTGATTACGACCCCCGCAGAGTGTTAGCCACACTTCAATAATAATCTGCCATTTTAGTCAGTAATTATTTTCACATCGCGCCGCGCCGTGAGCAAAACAATACTTCATTCAAATAGTGTTAAAAAAATTCAGTGCAATGGCTAAGTGGCTATTGATAAAAAAAGAAAAAAGAAAAAAAAACATATAATTTGAACACATATTGCGACCCACCTTCTTATCTTTTCCTAGCCTACACCACTCTTGTTGCCTTGGTATTTGCGTGTATTTAATTTGATTTGATTATTTTTTTCTTATCAATACAGTGTGTGCAGGTGCAGAGGCTTCGAGTTTGCTAGGCGTAGGTATAGTCAATTAAAGCTGTTGATTCCGTTGGTGAACCAAAATCAACTTGCTGGCTGGGCATAACACCGCTAGTTATTTGTTCCGGTTTTCCAAAAGGATCTACACTTGTTGATTTGACTTAGTCAGCGTCTGCGTTTGTTTCCCTTTTTTTTATGATTCGTAGTTTCGGGAAGTTTCAGGTCGATTTTATCAACATTGGTCGAATTTTTTTCTGTATACGTAATATTTTGGCACTGAGTGAAACCCAAGAGGGTGCTGATTCTAACCCCTCAGTATATATTCGGAATGATTTTGCTTACCAAATTCAATCACAATAAATAAATCCTCAGTTCGACCACGAACTTCAACTTCATGTGGTTTGAATTCTCTGTCCGTAAGCACGTCATTAACTTTTGTTTCATTTATATAAGCCCTAATTTAAATAGCAATTCGACTTGTAACGAGTTTGATGCGCTACCTGACTCCATCTCAAGAATGGTTTCCCAATATCATCACACTGGAATCGCAATTTCGGGTGATTTCAATGTTCACAAACTGGCTTCGACATTCTGGGCAGACAACACCCGAAGGAAAATAGGTTGAGATCTTCGCTGACTTTAATCACTTAACTCAACTTATTGATCAGACCACTCATGTTCCAAATATTGAAGGCCATGCGGCCAACACTTTTGACCTATTTCTCACTTCTCATCCCAAAAGTAATAGTATCATCTCCTCTAGGCAAATCGGACCATTGTGTCATATCGGTTGATTATTCGTTTTCCGTCGCACTAAAAAAGATAAGGTCGCTGAAAGAACTGTGTGGCAATATGAGAAAGCCAATTAGGACGGCCTGAATAATTTCTTACGAAATTTTAATTGGTAATTGTGCTTTCTCGACGGAAACGTTGACGCATCAGCTGATATGATATTTAACGTAATGCTCAACGGCATGAGAAACTTAGTTCCTCACAGAACGAAAAGTATCATCCCCAAAGAGAATTCTTGGTACAATTTGAGCTGCAAAAAGGCGAATAGCGATAAGGAAAAAGTTTTCGAATTTATAAAGATAACCCTACATTAGAAAATCGAAATTTGTTCAAACGGGCTAGAAATATCTATTATTCTCACATACAAAATATGTGTTTTGATAAATGATCGATGCGTTTACATTGGTATATTTTCTGCTTAAATAGCAGTCACTTTATGAATGAATTAGATGTAATTATTTAATTGGAAACTAATATTAAAGATGAAGAGAGTGGATTTTATCAGCTAAATGGTTTTAAACAAGAAACACTTAATCCAAATGATCAAAGAGGGGGAGGAATCATAATGTTTGTTCGAAACAAACGAATTTTATTGCCAACGGTTATGAAAGCTTAAAAATTCAGTTTACGGAAGAGAATAAAACAACATACCTACATGATTGGAATACAATAGACCGCCTGGTCTAAGCAAAGTCGCATTCATTGAAGAACATGACTTGAGAAAAATGAAGAAAAAAGAAAAATACATTGTTTTGGGTGATATAAATATAAAATCAAACGTAAACCATGTAGAAGACTATTTGGAGATGCTAGCGTTATAAAAGCTTATGAATGTCATAACAAATTGCACTAGAGTTGATTCACTTAACGGTTCTAAGTCGTTGATTGATCACATCTTAGTTAGCATAATGAAATTTATACAGTGATCATTGAGAACGAGATTACAACATTGTATCTTGTATGTATGTACTACAAAAAACTCAAACGATTTCAGAAAAAATGCCTGTAAGTTCTTCACGTACTTATATGTAATTCGAAACTCAACCAACTCATTCAAGAAGAAAATTGGAACTCGCTTCTAGAAGAGGAGAACTCTGAAAATCTGTACACTTAATTTGCCAATAAACTAAAAAATATTTACATGAAAGCAACAATCAATTGAATACGGAAAAACAACCCATGGATAACACCGGAACTCATTGCTGAATGTAAAAAAGAGACAGATTATACAATGATATTATTATTATAGATTAAAAATAATAGATCAATCAATAACTATGAAACAGAATAAAAGACCTTACGTAACACAATATCAACAAAAATATAATTATTCAGAAATTAAAATTTCATAAAAATCAGTTTATGGAGTTCAAAGCATATCAACGGAAAATCTGAGGACCTATAAATGAAATCCTAAGAAGAAACAAAAGGAGTATTGACGAGACACTGATGAATAATTTCAAAGTGGGATTCAATTCGCTTCTTAACGATTTTGCTGAGTTATTTGCTTCACAAACTGCAAATATAATAAACAAATGTAATTTACAAAACATCAAACAACAGAAATTTTAATGTAGAACAATCTTCACATACTATGCCACAAAAGTAGATGAGGTGAAAATAATAATTATAAAGTCGCTTGGGTCGAATAAGTCACCTGGCATTGATGGTATCAGGGCAATTTACATGCAAAAGAATGTTGATTTGTTGGCTACAGTCATGTGCAAAATAATCAGTCAAACTTTAACCGAAGCAACAATACCAAAGCAGCTTATGAAGGTGGAGTTAAAGATCTTTTATGAAATTACTGACCAATTTCAATACTGCCGATCTTTGAAAAGTTCCTAGAGGGTATTATTGCTAGTAGTTTACAGACCTTTGTTAAAAAACACTATCTCATTTATTGGTGAATTTGCTTACTGCGTGAAAGAGAGCTTAAATAAAGGTCACCACATACTTTTATTGTTCATGGATTTCAGCAAAGACTTTTGATACACTAAATCATTTCAAATTTCTTGAAAGCGTTGGAAGCGGAAAGAATCGGAATTCGAGGTGTAATGGCTGATTAGAAGACAGATCATCTTCATTACAGAATGTTCCGTGCCAAAATAAAAGGGTGCCGTGACTTAAGGCCAAGCGACATAAGACCAAATTTGAATGTTTGGCCTTATGTCACTTTGCGAAAGCGACATAAGGCCAAATTTTAGGAGTTGGCCTTATGTCACATTCCCAAAGCGTCATAAGGCAATATGGCCTTATGTCACTCAGAACTCAGAAGTGATTGTACCTGGATTCCAAGAACAAAGTTCATATTCCATAACTTCAAACAAAAGACGAAAAATGGTTTAATACTCAAGTGTATATTGTAAGTATTTTCATTAGTATTTAATTATATTACTATTAAACAAGAAAGTCATATAAAACGAACAGCGACATAAAAGAATACCAATAAAAATAAACGCTAAGTCAAAAGAAATTGACAACAATTCAAAAAAGATCTTATACTTTTTACAATTATAAAAAAATGTGGGTGTTATTCGTCGCAATTTGTCTGCAAATTGGACAGAGAATTGGATTATTGTTTTTCATATATAAAAGTGGACAGCAAGATAATGAGAGTGCAGTCCTCTGTTATGAATTGTATTTCTGATTTAATACATGTGATGCATTGTTTTATAAAGGAATATACAGTTATAATTAAAAATGCGAGTGCATACATACAGATTATTTTTAAGTATCATTGATACAAAGAGATATGCTTTCAATTAGTTTAATTTAAAGATATAAGTTAAAAAGCTTTTACAAAACATTCGCCGGGAATTTTTTAAAAATATTTTTTCAGTTTTATTTTCAAATCTTTCGGTTTTGAGCTTAAGATAAAGTAAAAGTATATATATATCTTTTTATATCTTTAAATTAAACTAATTGAAAGCATATCACTTTGTATCAATAGCCGAGTTTTTTTGGGAATCTGTATTCACTTCAGCAAAACATAGCAGAACATCGCACATGGGAAAACAATAACTCTAAGTGAACAACGATAAGTGAATAAAAATAAGTCACTTGCAGAGGTGAACAACAGGAATGGCTGGTAGGTAAATGGAGTTTATGGAATAGAGTTGCATTAGTGAGTACAGCGTCTTATTGAGCGTATTAGTGAAGTGAATATGAAAATTCCCAATGAAACACGGCTAATGACACTTAAAAATATTCTGTTTGTATGCACTCGCATTTTTAATTATAACTGTATCTTCCTTTATAAAACAATGCATCACGTCCATCAAGCAAAATTATGATATGAAGTTAATAACGGAAAAATGTTTTGCTCAAATATAAGTTAGGGAAGTAGGCTTACATGATTGTCTTGCGAAAAATGAAAAAGATTAATTTTTACATAATTGAGAAGAAGAATGTTAATGAGCGCAAGATGTAAAAAGCTGGATGTTGATAACAATCCATACTGCATAAACAAACAATAAATTGAACAGTTGGCCTTATGTCCTAAAAAAAGCTATGGGAAAGTGACATAAGGCCTAAAATTTGGCCTTATGTCGCTTTTGCAAAGTGACATAAGGCCAAACATTCAAATTTGGCCTTATGTCACTTGGCCTTAAGTCACGGCACCAAATAAAAGATGATTACAGAGGTGTAAAATATGTTAAATACGGAGTACCTCAAGGTTCTAAGTTGGGCCCATTTATTTTCATAATGTATACCAACGAGCTCTTTCGGATTTTTATACTAAGCATTCCGTTTGCTTTTGACGTTGACACTGCAATTGTCGTACGACATAAATCCCTTGATACGGCGACGGTGATGATGCAAAAGGAGTTCGACAAAGCTGTACAATGATGTCACGATAGCGGGTTGGTACTTAACGCTTCTAAAACCAAACTAATACATATTCGAAGTCCACATTTCAAAAACACCGATAAGCAAATACATTTCAGGAATACTTTGTGTCCAAGCACACCCAATAAATGCATCGAAGATATAGAAAGCCATAAATATCTTGGAGTCGTTATTGACAGCCACTTTCTTTGGGACAAACATGTAGACAAGATACGTAATGATCTAAAGAAAGGCTTATATGCAATCTCACATTTGTGGTACCATGCTTCAGAGGACGTTATGCGACAAGTCCATTATGCGTTATAAGATTCAAAGCTTGCTTGGGGAAATGCTGCCAAAACTCACATCAACAAGATGCAAAGACTTCAGAAAACGATCTTGAAAATCATTCAGAATAACAGACAGCAAAATGGAAACAGTTTTAGGGTGCTTCAAGTCGAGGAAATTGTAAAAATGACTGCAGTACTACATTACCAAGATGACCACCTCTTCCTTCGACCGTTACAATATCAACTTAACACCAGGCAACGCGCACAAGGTATGCTTCAAATACCAAGAAACTACAACACTTATGGTAGAAGACAGCTACAAAACATTGCCCCTTCAATAATTAGTTCCTTGCCTAAAGGACTTAAACAAATTAGAAATTATAAAACAAGAAAAAGCAATTAAAGCACTTCTTCTTAAATAAAACCAGATAAAAAGTTATTGATAACTTTAAATGAAATCATATTTTGAAATTGATAACTTTTGTAACCTTTTGTAACCTTTTGTAACTTTAAATAAACACATCTTACTTTTATTAATTAAAATTAAATTGAAACACAATCTACTGCAGAAAAGCCTAGGCTTCGCAGGAAAACTTGAAAATTGTAGTAATTATAATAATAAATAAATATATAAAAAAGCCAAATTTTTGCGTTACCAAAAAGTAAGGCAAAAAATACTGTTGTGTCCAAGATGAAGTTAAAACTGTTCGTCTTTTGTCTAGAACATTAAGAACTCGACCACGTTATCGGTCCCAACGGTCGTCTTCAATGACTCTCCATATGTAAGCTCCATTGACAAAGCCAATTTGCTGGCAGCTCACTTTGATGCCAACTCGACACTTCCACATAGCGTATTTTTGCTCCTTACAAATTCTGTGATGAAGAAGAAATTTTTTCAAACTAGCTCGGTTGCGAGAGTATTCGAAGATCTCAATATAAATAAATCCACTGGTCCAGATTATATCCCCGCCGTTGTTCTGAAGTGGTGTTCTTCTACGCTGATAAAGCCACTGCGTAAGCTTTTTTTTCTATGCTATTCTCGCCCGTCCCTAAAAAATTCGAATCTTTTTCCTCTTTCAACCACCGTCCAATTGCACCAACGTCCCTTCTTTCCAGTGGCGGCGCTAGACCAAAATTAGGAATGTGCAAACTAAATTTGCGGGGCCCCTAAAAAAAAGGTTTTAGATTTCATCGTTCTGAAAAAAAACCGCATCTCATAACTGTCATATAAACTTAAGACAGTATTTGATATCAAACTTTTAAATCATTATCTAATTTGCACGTATTTGTAAAAAAAAAAAAACAATAAGCTCTTTTTTTTGCATACCGAATACATAAATGAAGATTAAAATAATAAACTGTTACAAAAACCTTGAGTGAATCACAAAATGACTGACTATATGAAGACAAGATACATAGTACTAATAACAAAACATTTATTAGTAGGGATATAATTTTAGAATATTTTTCTTTTATCAAGGAGAGGCGAAGGCCGCAATTATGCTTTGTTTTTAAAGTCATCTTCATATCATTTCTCTTTAGATTATATACAGTGTTTCACTGTATAACCATCCCTTGTTTTTTACCTTGCCAACTTCTGACAACAAAAAAAATGTGTCTTTAGGTATTCGCCAAATAAATTTTTACTGTTCCGTTTACTGGTTTGAAAAAAAAAGAAAAAAAAACAAGGCTTTTGGTATCACAAACGCCCTTATTTAATGAATAATATTCTTCGTAATATAGATCTTTTAACATTGCAATAAAAATAAATTCTCATCAAAACAATAAAATGGTGCCTCAAATTTGTGTTATAATTATGTAATCTACCCATCTATTTTCAATCTTCTATATATAAAAAAAATGGTTGTATTTTTGTGTATAATGTATAGACTCTCAAGCCACCCAACTGATTTTTATGAAATACTAGCTGAGCCGCCTGGCGTTGCTACGGTCTGTAGTTTTAAGGTTCCCGTTCTCGTGGCATTATGAGGCATCCCAACGCCGAAAGAATTTTTGAAATCTGTTCAGTAGTTTCTAAGTTTCCATTTGCGACACCATTCCTGTGAGAATCTTCCGTTTCCGTGGAAATATGTGAATGAAATATAAGTCTATGCCACTGAGAGATAATGTAACATCCTAGAATTGAAAGAATTTTTGAAATCGGTCAAGTAACTTTAATGTTACCGTTCTCGTTAACGATTCTGTTCCCATGAGATTATAGGATGCACTTCTCTGGTGTGAATATTGTACAGAACATGACCAAGAACTGAACCTTGGGGGACATTATACTGTACAAAATACTGACCCATTAACACATATGTTGGTCAAAATTGAGTTACGTACAGGTACAGGCTTCTTTAAATCAGGTGTCATGAATAAATTATTATCATACTTTAACAATACCAGTATTCATGATTAATTCATGAATGATTAGTTTTATTTTTTTCCGTCGTGAAGTGGATTACATTTTTATATAGTAGATTTCAAAACATTAAAAATTATTCATAAATAAATTTAAAAAAAATCAAAGTCTCTCCATTAAAAAGTCTATCTATAGCCATAATCCGAGTATACCTATAATACGTGCGTTTGGAAAATGGTTGTATTCAGTATATGGACTAAAAAGTCATTTATGAGTATTGCAATTCCTCAAGCATAGTTTTTTTTTTGTAAAATCAAAAGTGCAGGAGATATTTTTTTAAGGCAGTAGATTCAGTTTGGGGGAAAAAAACGAAGTAGATCTACTGCAATTGCAGTAAAGTGACCGCATTTTCACCACTTCCCTCTCAATAGAAGTTGCTTGAATTCGCTCCAGCAAAAGCCTTGAGAATCTTCAATTAGTTTCCTTAGAAAGGGGTATATCTTTCCTGGGTTAACTGGTTGCTTTTTAAAGTACACATTAAATTTTTTGAAGAAAGTCAAGTTTCACAATGTTCGTCCATAGTTTTCTGCGTTTTTGCAAATTTATACTTTCTTTCCAAATTGTATGAGAAGTAGGGATTGCAATCCCGAAGGGTTTTTTCAATCCCGGGATTTCGGGATTCAGATATGTCAATCCCGGGATCCCGGGACTAGTCCCGGGATTGGCTCAGTTTTTAGACAGTTAAAAAATTACTTGGTTGATGGCTGATTTATATTTAAATCTATTTTTTGTGGTGTTTCGATGACAAATTGGTGTAAAAACCTTTTGCTTCTTCTCTCTAATGATTTTAACTCTTTTGTGCAGAGCTTGCATTGGGTTTTTGTAGTTATTTAACTAGTTTCAAACTGTTTTTTATCTCGTCATTTTATGAGGACTTCTTAAAGCTAAAAAACGTAAGGCATTATGAAGGAAATGCACATAATCTAAGTGGTTTTTTGTTTTGAAATTAAGTTAAAATTTACACCAGCATTGAACACAGCGATATTAGCACTCAAAAATACAAAAGAAAAAAGGGTCACCTATGTTTCGGCAGAAGACGTTTGCCATTTCTTTGTTTCGCCGTGGTCGTTTCGACTTTTTTTGTTTTGCAAATCTTGTTTGGCAAATAACACTTTGTATTCTTTCATTTTGTCTTCTTATTATTACGCAATTATTACTAGGCATTTCATTCTTTCGGCTCAGTTTGAAATGATTTTGGGACAATACGCAAACATCATTTGGCATTTGGCAAATTGTTGAACGCCCTTCACTTACTTCGCATTAAGCTACTTGGTCAAGTGTTTATTTCGCAAATGATCGTTTCGCCGTTTCATTGTTCTGCGAATCGATTATTTCGCCGTACATATCCATGAACTTGTTATGTTGTTATCATCAAAAAGTACATTTTTAAATCTGTTTCCAGTTATTTCATTAAAGTAAATAAAACCATATTAGAAGTTGCTACTTCCGGAATTCTTTTTTCTACATTCTTTGATTATAGTTTCAGTATTTATCGAAAAGCATTTAATATCCTCAGAGAGTTCTAGGAAAATGCTTTTCTTGCATAAAATAAGGGATTCCCCGCACTCTGGTCGGCGGCAAATGTTGCCAGACTAAGAAAACATGCTTCACAACCAAATTGATTTATATTTTTTTTGTTTTATTCTCGCTTTAAACATTTTTGAGTCGCGAGGCCCCTTGTACCGCGAGGCCGTAGGCGGTGGCCCACGTCGCCCACGCTTAACGCCGCCTCTGCTTCTTTCCAAGGTCATGGAAACGATGATAAACCGTCAACTTATGAAATATCTTGAAGAACGAAAGTTTCTTAATGACCGCCAGCACGGCTTTCGTAGCAAAAGGTCCACTGGTGATTTGATGGGATATCTCACCAAAAAGTGGAACCAATCTTTACATTGTTTTGAAGAAAGTAAAATTATTGCGCTAGATATTTATACAGCATTTAATAGAGTTTGGCATCAAGCTCTTTTATGGAAAATGCGTGCTTTTGGTATCGATGAGTCTCTTGTTCGTTGGACTAGAGACTACCTCCCCGAACGTTCAATACAAGTTATATTGGATGGCTTCAAGTCCGATACCCATTTCATAAATGCTGATGTGCCCCAGGGCTCCGTTTTGTCTCCGACTCTATTTCGCATTTTCTTAAATGATCTCTTGTCTGAAACTTTTAATCCGCTTAACTGTTCAACTGACGACTTGACCCTCAGCTTTTTATACTCGTTTCCAAATTCACGTCCCTCCTCTTTGGATATGGAACTGGAACGGCAGCGTATGATAAGCTCATTGAATTCAGACCATGACAGCAATGTTACACGGGGTTATAAGAACCAAGTAGAGTTCAATGCTTTGAAAACTCAATGATATCTTTTATCGTTGAAGCTAAACATTCCCCATTGCTATTATCCATGAATGGTACCTGCATGCAAGAAACCGAAAAACTGTAAGTACTTTTTATGTGTGTAAACGATGATCTTTGTTCGATTTTCTTTTGTCAGGAGGAAATCTTCAATAGACATTAGGCAGTATTCGTGTGGGATTCTTACCTCACTAAGAACTCCTCGTAATCAGAACCAATCTATGAACGATCGACAACAGATTTTTCTTTCTCAATAATATAATCGCTTTAGGGGAAGCAATAAAAGTTTAAGCTTTTAGCTTGAGCATGACTTTTAGACCATTAGCTCGAGTGGCTTGGTTTTTCTTAATCTCCAAACATTGCCTCTCGTATTTAATACGGACTCCACTTCAGAGTTGATATGGCAATGCAGTCGCTGATTGTGTGATACAAAATGTTTTCTTACAACTCTTGTAACCATTTCTATTTGTAGGTCACGATGTAAATCGCTATATCTTATATACAATATATATATACTATTCCACGAAGGACTTTGTTTTGGAACTTTTGGATGATTTCAGTATTTTTCTTTGTACAGCCTCATAATTGGATTCCATAGGTCCAACAAGGTCTAAGTACTTGTTCATAAAGCATTATTTTATTTTCGACAGATAAGTCAGAATTTCTACCGAGTAACCAGTACATTTTTCTATATTTCAAGTTGAGCTCTTCCATTTTCTTTTTGATATGCTCTTTCCATTTTAGATTTGCATCCAAATTCATCCCAAGGTATTTGGCTGTATTTGCGTAAGGTACAGCTTGATTGTTGATGAATAATATTTGTACGTAGCTTAACTTTTTATTTGTTAAGCTTATATGTGTAGATTTAGCGTCATTAAGCCCAATCATTAACTGTGTCGACCGCATTTTGCAGTTTATCAGCAGCCTTGACGACGCACGTATCCTGTGCCAAAACTGCATTATCATCTGCAAAAGTAGCCATAATAGTTTTGTGGAATATCCCTTGTATATAGCAATACAGGACGCCTCCTTGTGGAACACCGGATTGTATTTTGCTTAGTTTTGAATATTTTTGATCATACCGTACTCTGAAGAGCCGGTTTGAGATATAAGATCTTAGAATTTCTTAGTACTGCCTGGGTAGGTCCCTTTGTAGTTTGTACTCTAGCCCCTCATGCCATACCTTGTCGAATGGTTGAACAGCATCTAAAAATAAAGCCGAACATACTTGATTTTTTCTAATGCTGTTTCATTTGCATCCGTTATTCTGTGAACCTGGTCTATCGTGGAAGGTTAATTTCTAAATCCAAACTGATGATTTGGGACTAGATTTCTTTGTTCTATGACTTTGCTTAGCCTTTTCATTAGCAATTTTTCAAAGCCCTTTGCCGTTATTGGTAAAAGCGATATTGGTCTGTAAGACGTCACTTCTGTTGGTTTGTTGGCTTACCTTGCTTTGGTATAACAATTACTTCAGCAATTTTCCAATGATGTGGGACATATTGGGTTTTTAGGCATGCATTTATTATGAATTGAAGTTTTATGAAGGCTTTTGATGGCATTTCTTTCATAACCTGAGCAATAACTGCTCGTACCTAGGTGATTTTTTGTACGATAGTTGATTTCCACACATATTTTTTATTTCTTTGTGTGTGATGGTATGTCAACTTCATCGACTTTATCAATAAACTGTAAGCAGTTTTCAGATGTGTTTGCTGGGAATGGCTTCAAAACATTCGCAAGAAGTTCTGCAAGCAGGTTAGCTTTTTCTTTCGGATTTTCGATCCAATTCCCGTTTAGAGATTTTATTGACGGGCTTTGTAACTGCGGTCTTTTCAGGCGCTTAGCTGCTTTCCAGAGCGAATAATCGGTTGAAGCATCAGTCGTTGAATTTTTCGGGAAACTGCTTAATGAATCATTTTTGAATTCGTAGATTTGTTTTTTCAGATCGTTTCTTAGACGGTTAAACGCTGTTTTGTCGTCTGGAAATCTAGAATTTGCCATTTTTTTCGAGCTCTTCTTTTCTCCAATATCAACTCTATTATTTCGACAGGGTTTTTTTTGTTTCAGTTTGTCTCCTACTCGAGTAGGTACTTTCTTCTGCAGCTTGTTGAACATCGGCAATAAATTGTTCTTTTTCAAGGTATTTGCTCTTTTGTTTCCATAGGGAATCTGAGATATATATAGCTTTCAACCTTTTCTCTGATTTAACTACAGTTTGTTTTATTATTTACAGGGTGATGGGTTATTACCTTAACAGTTTGCAAATTTTGCTTACTGTTCTTTGCTTGATGGGCAGTTTTTAGTTGCGTGTTTTCGTTCACACTGAACACAAGCAAACTCCCGGTTGCAATATTTATTTTTGGGTGTGGCCAAATGCTAGGCATCGTTTACATACATTGTGGAACAATTTTTGATTTTTGCAGTGGTTCAATTTTGACTTTTATGCCCAAGATTTATTGAATACTATAGACATTTTCAAGACTTTCTTTGCTGTCAAAAAATAGCATGAACGGCAGGGATCTCTTTATTGTTCTTAATAAGATTGACTGCATAAAGGGCTTGAAAGCTTGCTTGAACAAGGTGTTCTACTAATTCTTTTCGAGAACATGATGAATGTAGGCCTCTGGCTACTACTTTTATTGGTCTTGTGGATTAGTTTTCAAATCGCCAAAATCGCTGCTAAATTCTTAGGCTTCTTGAAATGATGCAGGAAGTTCTACACCCATTCCGATCTGGCTATAATTTATAAGGCCTTCATCCGCCCAAAACCGGAGTATAACTCCAATATCCGGTCAGGTGCTCCTCAAACATCCTTGGACTTACTTGATAGGGTACAAAATAAAGCGTTAAAATTGATAGGTGATAGTTCAATCATAAAATCGATTGATTCTCTTGATCATCGTCGAAACGTTACCTGTATCACTCTTTTTTAACGCTTTTTCACAAACAGTCTCTAGTGAAATAGCCAGTTGCATTCCTTCTCTGAAGTAATTTAGCCGCAACACCCGCCTCGCTAGGAATGCCCATCAGTGTAATCTTGAGCCCAACTTCGGGCGAACAGTCAAGTATAGAGATTCTTATTTCAGTCGCACCACCCGTATCTGAAATGCGTAACCTGGCTCTGTTGGTATTTCCCTTGCATTACGATTCACAAAAGTTCAAAAGTATTGTTTCGGTCTCACCTATTAAATTCTCTCCTTTTTTCCTAAATGGTCACGCTGTGTTCTATAACATCATAAGGGTATTCATAACCCCTTGATGTACGCGTTAATAATAAAAAAAATGCTTGCAAAATTGATAAAGAATTCCTTAGATAAAGTTCTGGAATGTGCGTTAAACGTTGTTGCAACAAGTTGCGGCCAGGGCTCGAACAATGTTCTGGTATACAAGACCTTCAGAGTAGATTATGAATTATAACATAATACCTACATACATATATAGAAATAGGCAACAACAAAATTTTCCTGCTCTACGACTATTGCGAGTGTGAGAAACATCCTGGTGAAACAAAGAATAGAAATCAACGACGATATTGTGCACTAAGATGTTATAAAAACATCATAAAAAGAAGACTCCCAAGAGAACTTTAAAGCTGCTATAAGCTGAAAAAATTTTTAATTTAGCGCTTCCGTTCCTGAAGTTTTTGGTTAGATTGGCTACACAAATTGTGGCACAGTCAAAAAACCTAATGAATGTTCTGTTCGACACTCTCAACACCGGCCAATTGTAATCCGAAAACAAAAACAAAAAAACGCTATCATATTATATCGACTTTGATGTATCTGAAAGATTCCATTGACTGGATCTCAGACTGGAGTAGTACCGGTAAATACAAAATTTCAACTTCCTTTAAAGGATTAAAGCAAATAATGAGAGGAATAATTCAGATGTGGGAACATCAGAAGAGTGAAGAACAAAATTATTTTCTATTGGTGCTCCTCAATACCGATGTCGCAGGAAGCCTCTTTTCAATGGAGCAAAATAATAGAGGATCTTACAGCAAAGAACCATCGGTATGGAGATTTATTCGGAACTTTAAGTTGATCATGTTCCAACAATCTCCGCAGAACATTCGGGATACGAAGTTGCTGGAGCGGAGCCACTCACTGGAACACAGGATTTGGGAAAGGAGCTTAAATTGAATGAACCAGCGAAAAAAGGCATAGAGATGTCAAAGATTGAAGAAACAGTAGCTCCCGTCGTTGAAAAAGATACCGACGACAATGAAGATGATGAAAACTGCCCATGTGTTGAATGCGAAGACTGCAATATGCATGTAGACGAAGAAACTGACTCAATACTTGTTGGAAAAAAAACCAAGTGAGCAAATGCAGACGGTAGCAGTACTTTATTATGCGGGCTGCGCAGCTGGACAGCTCAAGGAGAAGCTGAAATGCGAAGTCTGCTCTGAGTTCATGTTAAGTGACGACTAAGTTCGGGTCCCTAACTGTTCCTTCAACTCAGTTTGAAAGACTGGTTAAAAAAGAGCAACATATTTATTAGCAACACTTAGATAAAGCCCAGCTGTTAAGAAATCTGACTAGCTTATGAATGAAGATTATCCTCCAAATCAAGGAGAGAGCAGTGCACAAACACAGAGCACAGATACGAAATAATTAAATATCATTTGAGAGGCATCATGTTGTTTTCTTCGAGAAAAATAATAAGGAATTTAAATCGGTTAGCAAAAACACAAAATACGCGTGGTTTATAGTTTTGTTTTTAAAATGTAATGTTATGTTTGTATTTTTAAAATGTATATATTGTGATAAAGCTATATTTGGCAGCAAATTCATTGGTCTAGGATTATATCTTGAAAATAAATTGTTTATCGTTTTTGCCCATTTTAAGTACCGAATTGGATGTTTCTTTAACGTTTAGTTTTAAGCATTTTAGTTAAGTAAATATTTTACATATTTTGGATTTTCAGTTTGCAATATGATTTAAACAGTAAGTCATTTCGTTTACTATATTAATTTTTACTTTTTTGTTACTTTTTGTATTTGTTGTCTTGTTTTTGTTCCTTTTTATATTATTTTATCGTTTTTTATCTTTTTTTTTATTTAATATATTTTTTGAATTCCTTTAGATTTCATTTATGTTTTGCTCATGTTCTAAAATGATCTATCAAAAACGCCTGTAAATTAGAAGAAGTAATAGATAGTGTGGAGTTGGCCTATGAGGGATAACTTCGTTATAAAAAACGGATTCTGTATGTGGAAAGTAATACATTAGTACATTTTTTCTTTATGTATTTACTTTGTTTTTGCCTATAGGGTAGTGTTTCTTTAGTTATAATTATTGTTAACAAAGTGCTTTCTTTGAAACAACAGTTGGTATTTCTGTTTTTATCAACAATTGCTTTAGCTTACCTACTCCAGATTAATTCGCGTTTCTAAGTTGTATTTAACAAATCTCAAGTGACATAAACACTCACAATCTATTTATAGTTGTGCTACCTTCTTTAAATTAAAAGTTATTGTGACACAGTGCCTAGTTTTTACATTTTGTGAAAAATATAATTTGCTTCAAAGCAAAATACGTAAAGTGCAATAACACTGTCATTGATATTTTTTTTTTTTCTGATTTGGTTAACTCTTAAGTTTAACCTTTTTGAAACAATTAAAAACTAAATAGACTATTACAACAGCTCTCAAATAAGTGGTGAACGATTTTTGTGCTTTTCTTTTTTCAAAAGTTTTAGTTATGGATTCCTTAATCTGTCTCGTGTGTAAGAAAACGTCTAATGATGTGAAAGTTTCTTGTGCCGTATACGGTATGCCTGCAACAAGTTCATGCTTAATGCATAGGTATGAAGGGTAAGGATGGCGATAAATTTGTTTCAATTGCTGGATTACGTTATTATTACACCAAACATGATAAAATCTCGGTTGAAAGAATACATTGGAAAATCCTTAAACTCCAAAAACTATTCAACAATGTTTCTTCAGACATTCCAAAAGCATTTGATTTTGATTAACTATCTTAGACAATATGCGAAGGCTTCAATACAATTGAAGGGCTATCAACTGGTCCTGTAAGTCAGATACCACTGATTTTGCTGACACCCACACCGTATTTTTCGACGACGATTCGGCTGGTGACCTTGAATTTTACCTTAGACGTAACCTTGAAACCCATTCATTTCACATCATTTTGCACGTATTTTTTATTTCAAAAATACATACTTTTCGTAAAATTTTGCGCTCTTTTCAAATCTGCAATAAAAAATGGGGGTTTCCATTTGAAAAATCGGTTTTTGGGTCGCTGGGGCTTCAAGGTTACGTCCAAGGTCAAATTCAAGGTCACCATCGAATTCCTCGTCAAAAAATACGTCGGATATAGGGTATTTGATTTTTTTAACGCATATTCTGCCATATTTCCAGGGGTTTCCATACTTTTGTCGCACCCTGTATAAATATGTATGGATAAAAAATAATAGAATTTTTATAAGAAAGATTGAAGGTAGTACTCCCATCCAAATAAGGTCTTTTGAAGACCTTGATAACATTTTATAATATTTATGTAATGAATTCAAACTTTGATCTAAATATTGATGATGTTACTACCTTTAATCTTATAATTTCTGATAATAATTGTGAACATATTTTTACTTCCAAAACTTACTGCTCGGACAAATTTCTTTTAATTCACCAGAATATTAGAAGCATGCGTGAGAATTTCGCTTTTCTTGTTTCCCACATAACTTCATTCGCGCGTATCCCTGACATTTTATTTGTTTCTGAGATTTGGATATATAAGTTTGAATTGAACGATTACTCTCTACCGGGTTATGAATTTTTTGCTAAAACCAATGATGACTATTGTGCTGGAGGTGTAGGTTGCTTTGTTAGAGAAACGTAGGATTGTGTACCAACTGAATTAGATTTTTTGAGCGCCGACTTATTGAAAATTACTTCTAAATTAGACAAAAGAGATTTTGTTGTTCTCTGCGTTTTCAGGTTGCATAAATTCAGTTTTTCGGTTTTTATGGATGAATTTTCAAATCTTTTACAAACAGAAAAATCAAAAAAAATTATTGATTATGGAAGATTTAAACTTCGACATTTTGGAAAATTCTGATGCTGTTTCAGTTTATTTGTCCTTACTTTCATCTCATGGTTTAGCTTCCTTAATTAAGGCCGGTTTCTGGAAAATGTTTGGACCACATATATGGACGTTTTTCCAATTGCTCATTGGGCACTATTGAAAAATGCGTTTTTGATTTAGGTATAACCGACCATGCCATGACAGTAGTTTTGATGAGTTCTCCCAGTAATAACCGAAACTCCTCCTACAAGTTTTGAAATAACTAAAATTGATTACCTTAGAATGAAAAAAAAACTTTTTTTTGAAGATTGGCAGTCGGTTTACCTGGAAAGCAATGTCTCTAAGGCTTTTAAGATCTTTTTTGATATACCTACTAGAAAAATTTATTACCCAATGCAGTAAGGTTGTCAAACAGAAAAGTAAAGAGATTAGACTCAAGCCATGGATAAACATAGTTATATTCTAAAAAAAATCAATCTTAAGAACAAGTTAAGAATCAAGTGTGCTAAACATCCGCTTAATCACAATTTAACTACGCGTTACAAAGATATGTGCTCTCAATTTAAAAGAAAAATTTCTTTGTGTAAAGATAGATACTATGGTAACCAATTTGTGCAGGTTAAGGGGAATATTAAAAATGAATGGAAATTAGTAAATAGTCATCTGAATAAACATACTTGTAACAAAAAGGATATCTATTTAAATACTAACGGAGATGTAGTTTCTGATGAAAATACTGTTGCTAATGAATTCATTAATTACTTTGCAAGTGTTTCTGATTAGTTACAGTCTTCTTTCCGTTCCTCCTGTGCATCTTGTAGTTATTCAATTATTCGTGGTGATTATTTGAATCTAAACACCTTCTTTTTTGAACCCGTAACTGCATTCGAAGTTTTGAAAAGTATTGGGTCTCTAAAAAATTCAAACACTTGTGGAGCTGATGGTGTCTCAAATAATTTACTAAAAAATTTGTCTATTTTCTTGGTTGATGTTCTGGCGCATTTATTTAACCAAAGCATTTTCTCAGGAAAATTTCCGGATGCTTTGAAGTGTGCCGATATTTTTCCTATTTTTAAAAAAGGATTGGCGAATTAAATAATAAGCAATTATAGACCTATTTCTATCCTCTCGTCAATAAGTAAATTTTTTGAAAAAATTATTAAAATAAGACTAATGCACTTTTTAAATAAAAACAATTTTTTTAGCTCTCTTCAATTTGGGTCTCGGAAAGGTAAATCCACTGAAGACTCTGTCCTGAAATTTTGCTCCGAAACTTTTTATAATCTAGACAATAAAAAGTGTACAGCTGGTCTCTTTGTCGATATCACTAAGGCATTTGATATGGTAAGCCACGAAATCTTGTTATCTAAACTGGAAAATGCTGGTATAAGGAGTTTTATGAGTAACTGGTTCAGATCCTACCTTGAAAATAGACCCTTGCGTGTAAAAATCAAAAATATTAGAAGTGACTTCAAATTTCTGAACATAGGTGAACGATCTAGCATTATTGTATGCTAGATGTATTCTTCGCAATTAAATTTGAATCACGCTACGAAAATAAAACTCGAAAAGAAAATTAGAACTTATTAGTATGACGTTCAAAATTGTAAAGAAATCACAAAAGACTTTTCTTAATAATGAAAGCTTGGTTTAAGAATATAATTCAAGTAGGTATATAAGGAAAGTAAGTAGGTAAAGTTTCACAGTTAATATATGCAATAAATTCATTTTAAGTGTTGTGAGACTTCATTTTCGCATAGTGGTGAATATTTCAAGTGCTACTCCTGCTGCTTCGAACAATAGGAGTAACACAAGGCTCAGTACTTGGTCCTATACTTTTCTTATTGTATATTAACTCACTGTTTAAATTACCATTCAAGTCTAAAATTACTACCTTTGCAGATGATGTTGGTTGTGCGTTTGGTGCTGATAGTCCCCTTGATCTTGTGGCTGATATTAATTGGGATTTGAATCTCTTTAAGTCGTGGTTCGCAGAACATAAGTTAGTCATTAGGCCTAAGACCAAAGTTATCTTTTTCCGTGAACCAATGTGCAAGAAATATAAACATATAAGTTGCTTTTGTGCTGCTGAGTCGAGTGCGATCACCTACCTACCTTGACCACCTAACCTGTAGTGAGTCTTGTTTCCAAATTGAAAAAGTGGATGTTTTTCAGTATCTGGGACTCTTAATCGACTCAAAGATGACTTTTAGCAGTCAAACCGAGAGTCTAAAAAAATATTCTCGTTCTACACTGCGGCACTTCTTCTATCTCCAAAAAGTTTGCTCCAATGATCTTCTTAAAAAAATTTATTATGGAATTTTCCATTCCAAATTGCAATATGGAATAGCATGTTGGGGTGGAACGAACTTAAACAAAGTGAGACCTATTTTAACTTTACAAAAATATGTAAATAGGATAATTAGTAGGAAGGGAAGACTACATCATAGTTTTCCATTATTTGTAAGATTGAAAATTCTAGCAGTTTGACATTTATATTGTTTCAAGGTTCTTAAAACTTTCTTTTTGCGCTCAGGAAATCTGAATTTCAGAATCCTAGATAATCATAATCTACGAAACAACTTGCAATATCTTGTACCTGTTCCTAGCTTTCGGACGACTACTTTTTGTAATTTTTACACAGTAATGTCTTGTAGATTATTTAATAAACTTCATACTGCGTTAAGTTCACTTATATTACCAAATCTTTTTCAGATACATTTGAAATCTTGGTTGTTTGATTTTGATTGTGGTGTTTTGGAAATAGTTGTATTTTCTTAAACTATTTTAATCCCTTAATGTTCTGGTGAGTTATTAGAATATCTGATCAATCTCATTTTAAACTGAATAAATTTTTTCTTGCACTTGGCTAACAAAACAAAAAGTAACCCTTTTTTGATTCTTTTCCTGATTTTATATAGCAATATTTAAATTAAACTGAATTAAATTTTTTCTGGCACTTGGCTAAAAAAACTAATTGTAATTCTTTTGATTCTTTTCTGATTGTAAATATCAATATCAATAATTGAATTTTTAAAATAAGGGTCACCCAATCAATATTTTGTTATTCTTTAACATTGAAATGACATTTAAAACTGTTTAAATCTTAACATCTAATAACACTACCTTATAATATATTTTTGTGCTTTGAAATTAATGTATCTACATATCATATTATACTTATTATCCTTAGTTGATAACTGTGTTCCTTGGCTCACACTTTTCCTTAATAGGCTTAAAAATAAAAAATATAGACTACACAACAAGCTAAAATTCAAGTTTACTGTTCCCATTGCTCAGGAGTTCAGCAGATTAAGAAGGGAGTTCAAAATACAATCTGCGGCTGCATATAGAAACTATATTAGTTCCATAAAAAATGATTTGCTGCAGAATCCATCTTCTTTTTGGAAATTTGTCAAAAATATAAAAAAGTTTCGGAGTTTCCATCTTGGATCAAAGATCTTCAAACGAAAGTGTACAAATCTGTGATATGTTTGCAGAAATTTTTGAAAGTATCTACCAATTTGATAGTGGTTTGACTGCACCACATGAAATAAGTTCTGGCATCAATATACTAGACGATTTACCATGTATTCAGGAAAGTGATGTTCCAAGGGCTATTAGATTTTCAATAAACTGCTGTCAGTACCTGGTTCATGCTTTATGTTATTTATTTAACTTGTCTCTAACGTCTTCTGTTTTCCCACGAACGTGGAAGTCTTCATTTGAATGAATGAATGAATGAATGAATTTTATTTCATGTAATGAGTTTTATTAGTTTAACACTTGTAGCAATGTCTCAACTTCATCTCTATTTAGAAGCCACAATCGGAGGTATTGCAAAAATTTATTATCTGATTGTTTATTAGACCATTGCTTAAATCAGGAAGCCAATCCAACATGCGTGACTACAGAGGAATTGCAAAAATCAGCGTTATTCCTAAGATGATGTAACCATAAAAATCGATTGTTCACGGAATAAAATCGCATATCTGACCGACAGCACGGATTTGTCAAGGGCAAGTCTACGATTACAAACCTTTTGGAAATCTCATCTTGCATCACCAAAGGATTTATGAATGGTCTTCAAACGGATGTGGTATACACTGATTTTTCAAAAGCCTTTGATCAGCTTAATCATTAGCTGCTAGTTAAAAAAAACTTTCAAATTCCGGTTGGTCTCCAAAACTTGTTCAGTGGATTGAAAGTTATCATCTCGCACTCAATACGTTAAGTTCAAATCTCAAGTTTCCTGCGCAATAGAAGTTGAATCCGGGGTTCCACAAGGAAGCTACCTGGGTCGTTTATTATTTGTGATATTTGTTAATAATCTACCCTCTGTGATCTATATCTATATGCTATATGAGGATACGAAAATCTCGTTTTCCTACAAAAATAATGCTGATCACATTCAACTGCAATCTAATATCGATCATTTACTTCAATGGTGCAATTACAACAGTCTCACCCTGAACTCTAAGAAATGCAAAGTAATGACCTTTGCTAAATTAAAGAATACTTTCAAAAATGATTACTTTATAAGTAACTCGAAACTGGAAAGAGTAAGTTATTTTGGTGATTTGGGAGTTATATTTGATTCGAAACTAGAGTTCAGAATGCATTTCGATTTCATAACTGCAAAAGCTTCAATTCGTCTGGGAATGATTAAACATTAGTCTAAAGAGTTCAGTGATTCATATGTCACAAAAAGCATATTCATTGGGCTGGTTCGTTCGGTCTTGGAATATGGATGCCAAGTGTGGTGCCCGTATTATGCTTGCAACATTGCTCGAATTGAATTCGTCCAAAAACAGTTTCTTATATTTGCTCTGCGTCATCTTAACTGGGATAATCGTCTTCATCTTGCTCCATATCGCTCGAGACTTATGCTGATTGGTCTTAATACCCTTGAGGATAGGAAGTCATCACTTACCGCCACCTTTATATTTAAACTTTTGAAAGGTGAAATAAGTTCACCTCATCTGCTTTCGTTACTAAAAATAAATGTGCCACTTCGGTAAAGTCAAAATTTCAAGATTTTGCGAGCTAATGAAACATCATTAAATTGTTTGAATAATGAACTTTGTATATTGAAACTATAGTTCTATTACCGGACAGCTTTTTTTGTGAACATTGTTCGTTACTAGGGTGCGCCAACATCCGCGGAGAAGTTTGCGAAAAAAAGAATGCTCATGGTGAAATGTATGATGTAAGGCGCACATTTCCTATGAGATAGAGAGAAAGGCATATATGATGAATTTTTTTTATTTATTTATGCTTCCTGCTCTTTCATATATGCACCTTTGTGGAATACATTCCAACTTTTGTGGACTACTTTCGAATTCAAGTTCGACAGTGCAAAAGGGGAAAGTGATAGTATGTACTATAGATTTTTCATATACAAGGTAATGAACCATTTTTTCTCCTATGTAAACAATTTAATACTTATACTTCTTTTGTGGATTTCAATCTTAGTTCTTATAAATTCAAAAAGGAATTATTGCTTTATTATAGGCTTAGGCATTAATTATAATATTTAAACTATTAGGCAAAATAACTGTGAACCCGTGCAGTGTCGGGTTAGAATAGCACTGCAGCGCCTCCCCGCTTGTCGTAAAAGGCGACTAAAGGAACAATCATATCTAGACAACTAACATCAAAGTGAGTCTAGCGACATACATACCACCTAAAAACTCTCCCCAAGTATGCATGCAGATCCCGGGGTTTACACGACTGGAGATCACCGGTGTAGTAAAAGGGAAATCAAACTCATTAAATGGAGCATGCATGTGTCGAAAAGGATGAAAGGAACATTTTTGAAAAATTTTGAGCTTTATGGAAGTACTTGCGAACATAAGAAGCACTACCCCGCCAGGCAGTTCCATTGCTATGCATGGAGCTGATCCTGGACCGAGCAGCAATGTTCGGGTCAGAGCTATACGGATTCCGGGGGCTAGCAAAGTAATGCGACGAGTTGGACGAAAATTTCGAGTCGCGAGTTGGAACGTTGGAAGTATGACTGGTAAAAGTCTCGAACTCGAAGAGATGATGAGAAGGAGGCGATTGGACATCTTGTGTGTTCAGGAAACGAAATGGCGAAACACAGCAAACAAAGCCCGTTTCTTAGATGCGAAGACCAAGGCTTACAAGATGTTCTATAATGGAACGGAACAAGGTAGGAACGGAGTCGGTATCATCCTTGACCAAAGTTTATGTAACAGCGTGTTGACCATTTTGAAGTCCAGTGACCGTTTGATGTCTCTTAAATTGGTGATGGAAGGAAAGGTCTGGAATATAATCAGTGCATATGCTCCCCAAATAGGGTGTGAGCAGGAGGAAAAAGATGCATTCTGGCTTGATTTTCATAACCTACTTAAGAACATCCCAAAAGAGGAGTATTTGCTTGTTGGAGGAGATTTGAATGGACATGTCGGGAAGACAAACGAGGATTATGAAGACTGCCATGGAGGTTTGGGATTCAGCACCAGGAACACTCCTGGTGAAGATATTCTAAGTATGTGCAAGTCATACGATCTAATCGTACTTAATACCATGTTCATCAAACAAGACCGACACCTTATAACTTACAGCAGTGGAGGAAATGAAACCCAGATTGATTACCATCTGGTAACCAATTACATGAAATCTCGGGTGAAAGACTGCAAAGTGATACTAGGAGAAGCTGTCGCTCAACAACACCGTATTCTTTTAACAGAATTTTTTACGGATGCGGTGAAGGAAGTCAAACAAACAAAGGCTCCTAGGAGAATCAAGTGGTACAATCTGGAGAAAACCAAAGGACAGCAATTCATTTCGTATATGCAAAGTCAGCTGTGTAATACCATCGACGCAGTTTCGAGCAAATAAAATAGTCGTTATGGTACTAAATGAAAGAAACCAATTCAATTCAAAATGCAATCACGGCACAGAATATGTGGGATCGCCTACAACGAACCTGCTTAGAGAGAGCCAAATCACTGTTAGGAGTCTCAAAAGGACACCACCAACAAGCTAAAGAAACCTGGTGGTGGGATGATGAAGCTAAAGCAGTGATAAGAAAGAAGAAAGCAGCTTTCCAAGCTTGGTCGAAGTGCCCCTCAAGAAATACAAATGAAAAAGCGCGTTTCAGAATGGAATACAAGAGCTGCAGAAAAGAAGCGAAGAAGAAGTGCGCCCAACTTCAAGCAAAAAGCACGGAGGGCCTGTATCGAGAGCTGGAAGAGATTTCTGCCCCAGCTGCTGAAGCAAATCAGGCAATCCAAGAGCTAATACAAAGCAACTTGAATAAGGGAGCAACCATTTTCAAAATAGCCGCTCAGAGAAGGAGAAATGCGCAGGAGATTCGTTCGCCGAAGTTCATCAATGATGCTCAAGGAGTGCTACTTGTGGATGACGACAAAATTCTTCACAGGTGGCGACAGTATTGTGATGATCTTTTGAATGAACAGTCTCCTCGGCGCCACTTTCCAACAGCTGCACCTAACTTTACGGAAGTATCCGACGTCACAGTCGAAGAAGTTAGGGAGGCAGTTAAGAACTCCAAAAAAGGCAAAGCGATTGGGCCAGACGAGGTACCATATGAGTTTTGGAGAAATATGGGAGACATCGGGTTAAGATGGCTCACGATTCTCATCTCCAAACTTATAAGAGGTGACAGTTTGCCTAATCAATGGGAGAAAGGGAGATACCAGAAGCTGTGACAACTATCGTTCGATCAAGTTGATGTCCCACACTATGAAGATCGTTGAGCGGGTTTTGGATAGCCGACTGCGGAAAATAATAAGGCTGTCTGATGACCAATGCGGGTTTGTCGCGGGTAAGTCAACTACAGACGCAATCCAAAGTATAAGGATCATTATGGAAAAACACCGAGATGCCTTACAGGATTTGCATATTGTGTTGGTTGACTTCGAAAAGGCATTCGATCGACAACCACGAGATCTGATATGGGTGGCCCTCAGACACCGAGGAGTTCCTGAAGCCTATGTGCGAATAATTATGGACATGTACGAGGGAGCAGTTACAAAAGTGAGATGCCCAGCTGGAGTCATCGAAGAATTCCAAATAACAGTAGGTGTACATCAGGGAAGTGTCTTGAGTCCACTGCTCTTTATTGCTGTTCTGGATTATTTGCTCGAAGGAAAAGTAACGGACAATAAAGTACAACAATTATTCTTTGCTGACGATGGAGCCATCATAAGCGAGGATCCTACATCCCTGCAACGAGCACTTGACGTTTGGATTGATGTTCTGGAAGGAAATGGGTACCGTATTAGCGCTAAAAAGACGGAATACCTGTGCTGCCCTTTTTCAGATCCAGACAAGCCTATTCCAGACATTTATTTGAATGGAAATGTGCTTCCCAAGTGTGAAAAGTTAAGATATCTGGGATCTATGATCAATAGTGAAGCAACTTGTGATGACGACATCAATCATCGAGTAAGCGTAGGGTGGATGAAGTGGCGAGAAAACTCCGCTATCTTCTGTGATCGAAAAATGCCCCCTAAGTTGAAGGGAAGACTCTACACAGCAGTTGTCCGTCCAGCTCTGACATACGGTTCACAATGTTGGACAATGTACAAAAAGTATGAGAGCAAATTGACGGCAGCCGAAATGAAGATGCTTCGGATGACAGCAGGAGTAACAAAGCTTGATCGAATTAGAAGTACTAAGATCCGTGGAAGCCTTCATGTCAAAAGTGCCATCTTGGACAAAATTCAGCACGACCGGCTCAGTTGGTATTGTCATGTTCAAAGGAGAGATCCGCAGAACCCCGTCCAAAAAGCAATATCGTACAACGTTTCAACAAATTCGCGACGAAAAAGAAAAGGCAGGCCAAAACACACCTGGTACAAGCAAATGCAAAAACAGCAGCATTTGGTTGGCCTCAGACATGGAACAATCCAAAACCGGGAGGCTTGCCGACGCTTTCTGAGGTCAACGCGGCGTACCCCACAGGCGGATCACTAGTGTGAAGCGGAAAAGTGGGAGAGTTGTGATCGCTTCAAGATCACTACTCGTAACGCCGGAAATGAAAAGAAAAAAATGGCAAAATAACTGTGAACAATTGTGTATCTGTAGTTATAGTTAAATAAATAAATAAATAAACATTATTGCTTATCTTTTATTTTCTTATAGCTGTTAAGTTGCTTTACTTCAGTTAAGTTTTCAACCACCAAGCTAATTTGCATTGGAATCTTCGGACTTTAAATCAATCAAATAATTTAAAATTTAATGTAATACTTTCTGAAACAGGCAACATTAATTATTCCACAACTTCCACTTTTTCCATACATTCAAAAGAAAAATACTAAAAACGACAACTTAATTCAATTACTAGCAAAGTATAAAATAAGATATTTTTTATAAAAATATTGCGGCCTTTGTTTTTGGAAATTCATAGATATTTAAAAAACAGCATTCACTTTTTTAATAATAGATAAATAAACAAAATATAATAAATTAAATAAAGTGAATTAAATCTACAATGTAATTATTCAGTTTATAGTTTTTGGTACGTTCGACCCATTTTCAGAAAACTTTTGCAATCTCTATTTTTGTCCTGCGGAGAGTTAAAAAAATTAAAAAAAAGTTCAAAATACAAAAAAATTCAATACGGGGTAAGATTGCGAACTGCGCGCTCCTACCCACATGAGCACTGCGCGATTTTACCCACAAAACTACTTTTTTAAAATAACACAAAAACAGCAAAATTTGAAGCTTGATTGTAGCTAAAAAGTTCACTTCTTACAAAAATATGCTTCTTTTGATATATTATATGATACTAAAAATGCCCATATTATTTCTAAATTGTTTTTTTAAATTTTACCCATTTTGTTTTCAAATTTTCATAAAATGTATGGGTTTTTGAGTGCACTTATCAATGAGTTTTTTTATCACTGTTTTTTTCATCTGTAAAAAATAAAGAAATTCTATGTTTATCAGGAATTTTCTGCAAAAAAATAACCTCAAAGTCAAAACTTTGCTTGTGGAAGAAAACTTGCACACCATTTAAAATTGAAAATCTGGCAACCTTTAACCAATGAAAGCTCAACTTAAATTCAAAGGTTGTTATTTTTACAAAAAATTATGTGTTAGATTAGGTCTCCATCATCAGAATTGACAGAGATATAGAATTAAACACAGGTCAGGGTACACCAAAGTTAGCCTTTTTTAAATTGTCAAAAAGTGATGTCAAAGTTGAGAAACAAGCTTTACTGTATAACATTTTTTTTCTAAGAATTTGACCAAGAATCACACCCCAAAGGATAATACACGAAGTAGGGAACACCCTGTATAAATACAGCTTTCGATAGCTGATTTGTGCACATTTGTTCAATAAACTGTCAGACCAACCGTATTAAATACCTACTGATTTTTATTTGCTGGCTGTCCTACATAATTAAATTCAAAATTTTGAATATAAAAATCGAATTTTTCTTAAATAAAGTTTTTACATAATTCTTACTTGAATGAAAAAGTCAATTGAAGAACTGAGAATTAGCTTTCAAAAATAATATAAGATATCTTATTAAGTGATCTAATTGAATTAAACTTATTTTATTTTAATTTTATGATAATTCTATTTTTATTTATAAAAATTGCCCTCCCGTTTAAACAGAGAGATACGGACCCCACCCCCCTCCCCACCACCAGCACACAATTTTTTTTTTTATCTTGACCCAACCTATCCGTTCTGAGCATTTGTTACATCTTATGAAAATCACCATGCTTAAGCATAGTCAATTAATTAAACACCATTCTTTCTTTCCACTGACTTGTGACTAAACAATAAACAATAAAATCTTCATCTTGCTATAATCAAGTGTGCTTGAGGCTAACTTTGCGAAGTATAGTAAAGATAGACTATGAAATGGAAAAAAAAAATTTAGAAGATATCTCGTATTTGCATGCGCAAAGGTACAAATGATTCCTAAAACAACAGAGGAGCTCTCAGTTAGGTGCCGAGGCTAACAAAAGCATTTTTTTCTAACTAGATATTCGCAAACTTACTTATTAATTTTATTTTCAGTAACAAAGCAATTATATTATTTAAAATGCTCAATCGATAAGAAGTAGGTTAAACAATGACTCAAATATTTATAGTTCCATTTGGCAAGATAAAAAGTTGTAACTACAGAAGCGTTTCGACCTTCGTATTTTCAAAGGAGAGGCCATCAAAAGCATTTCTTCAATTGGGACGGACCATAGATGAGTAGTGAGGTTCAATCATATATCGAATCCCATACGTTTGCACTTTTTTGCGGAATAATTGATGATCCTAAAATTTGTACTATTGTGCTTTGCTTAAGTTACGCACGATCTCACTGCAAGCGGTGCGGCGTGGTTAGTATTTCGCAAGCAAGCAGCAATGATGACGAGTCGGCATACATCAATCTGGACACAGAATGACGCCAAAAACAGAAAACCACTGCGATATTCTTAACTTTCATGGAGGTCCTCGTCATAAACTCACTCTGCGTTCTCGTGCGGCATAGTTGATCAAGAGTTGAAATAATACGAGGTATGATACTGATGATCATGTTCGCGATCGTCCATCCATTCGCTAAGTGTGCATTTGGTAATTCAGAATTTCTGTCGTGTTTTTGATGGTGATGATTCGGTGATGCGATTCTGTTTTGTTTCATATGGATGTGAGTATTCAACCAAAAGAACAATGTGCCATGTTTTATTGATGAACTTGGCTGATTCAATGGAGAATGATTCAAGTTTCTTTTAAGGCATAAAATTCAAAATTAATATATGACAACGAATTTTCAATACATGAAATATTCGACTACAGATGGCCACAGAATAGTGCGCGTACAAAAAAAAAAAAAATAATAATGGTTACGTCAAAAGTAGAGGTGTATACAAAATTGCTATAGAATAAAGATACATGCCAACGAATTTTCGACAAATAAACTATCTGGAAGCAAAAGGTAATAATCTTATGTATATGCTGCGTATATAAAGTGTCCACGATAACAGACAAAGTTCCTTATAGAAGGTGGTCTCGGCAAGCTAAAAACCGCTTGGAAGTGGATTTTATTTCCATCCTTCGAAGTTATATTCAGTTATATTCAGTTAGGTATATTCGAAGTTATTTCAAAAAAGGTAGGTATTTCAAAATTTTTATCAGTTATTCCAATGCAATCTTTTAATTTAATTGAATTATTTATTTATTTTTCTTATTAGCCATGTAAAGACTGTGTATAATTTACATTTAAAGTTTATATGACACTCAATTTGTTCTACGAATTTATTTAATATACATAATTGGATTTTGCATAAATACTAATTTGATTTTTAAAAAGACTTAAATTGTTAATATTCCTCTTAGTGGAAGTCTGTTAGACATAAAAAAGGCAAAACCTAGGAATCCAGGGCCAGTCCATGGATTTTCATGAAATTTTCGGAAATGTGTTTTGAATAGCGTATAGAAAAAAATTAAAAAAAAAAAATTTCACCGCTCTCTATTTTTTAATTATTTTTAAAATTAATTATTAACTTTTAGAATTTTATTTTATTTATTTAGAGTGTAAAAAAACATACTTTTTCGGATTCATCAACACGTTTGACCAGAAATAGCATCTAGAGCAAAAATCAGTATATTTGCTGTCCTTTGAGACCAATTTATAGGTCTTAGTTTTAAAATTTAACTTAAAACTAATATAATTAAAAGATAACTTAAAAATTTTAATAATTATTTATAATTTATATTAAAACTAAGATCATACAATTTTTTTTTTTTTAACTTTTTTTATATGCTATTTAAGACACACTTCATATTTCACTTCCAGGAAAAAAGTTCAATTAGCGGGAAATTGACGACATTTTGTTTTCTAGAAAAAACTACCTTTCGTTTTTTTTTTATTTCTCTTAAACAAAGAAAAATTTTTTAGTTCAGTTTTCTGCTTTTGAGTAAAAATTAATAAAAGCATTGAATGTGAAAAGAAGAAATGGCCCTAAAAGGGGCAAAATTATGTAAAAAAAATTAATTATGAAAAAAAAAAAATTTCTTTTTTCAAAATTTTGACTTTGAGGCTTGATTTCTCGAAAACTGTTCATTAAGTAAACTCAAATAAAAATTTTTATTAAAGAACAAAGCAATAGCTTATTCAAAAACACTGAAGTATGAGAAAGTAAATGGCTTAGTTGATTTTTAATAATTTTTTAAAAAATAGAGTTAATTTCATATAAAATTGCCCCTCGCACCTACACGGAGGGATATAGACCCCCCTCCCATAATTTTTTTTTGTCTTGACCAAACCTATCCATTCTTTCCCTTTGGAAAACCGTATCTAAAACACTCTAAATAAATAAAATAAGATTCCAAAAGTTAATAATTAATTTTAAAAATAATTAAAAAAAAGAGAGTGGTGAAATTTTTTTTTAACTTTTTTCTATACACATTTCCGAAAATTTCATGAAAATCCATGGACTGACCCTGATTCCTAGGTAAAAAGCTTACGGCCCTCCACTATCTAGTGATTTGAAAGGTTGTTGAAAACTTGTAGTCCCAGATACAGTAGCTGGCCTGTGCTCTCGATGTTCTGGTTCGGATTATGTTGAATTCACAATTTATTATTGTTCTGATGGAATTTCATCATCTTTGTATTTAATAGTATGCCTTCAATATCTTTTAAGAATTCGCTCACTATTTATATTATTAGAATCTCCTTCTTCTATGATTAATTGATTTCTGAATCGATTGATTATTACACCTAACCTTCTAATTTCTTCTCTTGGGCTGCTACTATGATACTATATACTGTAGCTAAATCTTCACTATTTTCCATTAAATCAATTTCTTGGCGACCTAATGCATCATCTACAACGTTTCCTTACGTGGCTTATAATTTAGTATTGGAACATATTCTTCTTTGAATGCTCTCCTTCTCTTCAATTTTGTATTAGGTTATTTATCAGATACATCAAAGCTCAATGGTTCATGGTCCGTATATATACAAATTCTTGTTTGACCACACAGATAATATCTCAAATTTTTAAAGCTCCATACTATTGCTAAAAATTCCTTTTCATTGGTTGCATAGTTCTGTTCACTTTTTAGATAACGTCCTACTTATGTAAAAAGGTTATTGGCTTTTTGTATTGGCTTGCGTCTGTTTTTAAACAAATGGTTTATCGAGATCCGGT
This sequence comes from Melanostoma mellinum, assembly GCA_914767635.1. Lineage (NCBI taxonomy): Eukaryota > Metazoa > Arthropoda > Insecta > Diptera > Syrphidae > Melanostoma > Melanostoma mellinum. The sequence goes on along the minus strand of OU612060.1, from coordinate 72,413,801 downwards.
TGATTTAAAGCAAGTTCTTCTGTTAGCTTATTCTTTGATACCTGAAACTCTTTTTTAACTTCTGAGTCTAATTCTATATTAATCCTTTTACTGTTTATTTCGTTTCCTCGTAAATACTTTGTTAACCATTTACTATCATTGTATAATTTCAAATAAGTTTCCTATAAAATGCATATAGTCCAAGAAAGCTTCTCAATTGACGTAAGGTCTATGGTTCGGGATATTCCCTAATTTGACTTTATCTGGATGGGTTTTTATGTGGTTTTAGGATACAACATATCCAAAGAAATCCACCTCTTCCATGAAATTCTTACTTTTTTCACTGCTAATTCGCATGTTAGCCTCTGAGGAGTCTTTAGTTATCATTTCGATATGTTGTAAATGTTCATCATGTTGTGTCCCCTAAAATATACTAGCATCATCTAGATAAACATGACAGAATCTTACGATGTATTCTCGGAGAATGTCATCAATAGCTCTTTGAAATACGGCTGGAGCGTTTTTAAGCCCAAATGGCTTACGATTGAATTCGTATTTCCCGTTGTTGACTGAAAATGCAGTCTTCGGTTTATCTTTTTCGTTAACAAGGATGTAAATCTAAAGTAGAGAATTTTGTTTTACTAAATTAGATAAAATTACCGAAGTTTCTGCCATGGGATATTTATCAGACTTGGTAAAAGAATTTAATTTTTTGTGATCAATCATCATTCGTAGTTTCTTTGTAGCATCTTCATTGAAGACATTTTTATCTACCAACCAAACTGGACTGTTGTATTCGCTCCTACTTGGTCTGATAATACTATTATCTGATAAATTTTGGATTTCTTTGTTAATTAATGCAGAAGCAGATTACGGATATGGGTATGCTCTTTGCCAAAGTGGTTCTTTATGTACAGTATTAATACTACACTTAACCTTTGTATTGTGAGGTAAATAGTTTGGTCTTTGTGTAGAAATTCCCTTCAGTCTTTCCTGGTATTCCACCTTCATATGGGTGTTTATTTGAAGACAGTTAACTTATTTATCATCATAACATATTAGAAGTACCTTGCCTCCGTTGAATTCCAAAAATCTGTCTGCTGTATATATTTTTTAATTCTTGTAACTCATAAAAAATTTCCCAGTTCCCAAATGTGTGTATATCCTTGTACGTATCTATGGTATTGCTACTATGAACATTGAAAACTTTTTACTTATACTACATACATGTTTTTTATTTCTTACACTTTTTGATGTCTGGTTTGATATAGTTTTGTGTCCATAAACCTATCATCTCAAAGGGAACAGCATATGCTTCCATATAGGGAAGGCTGGACAACGGCCAGACAATTCTGCAACACCAATGTCATCAAATAGGCAATCTCCTCACTGAAACCATTCAAAGCCCCCTGGGGAAGACGGCATCTTCCCTGCCCTACCGCAGAACGGGGCTGTCATAATTGCTCCCATTCTATCCAAGCTGTTCACTTGCAGCCTAGCTTTTGGTCACATATCAGAAAGCTGAGGAAGAGTGAAGGTTATCTACCTGCCAAAAGCGGGAAGGAATCTGGATCCAAGCCCTAAATCCTTTCGGCCAATCAGTCTAATGTCATTCATCCTCAAATGTATGGAGAAAGTCATTGATAGACACATCACAGTACGCATATCAGCCAGGGAAATCAACGAAAACCGCTTTGAATGACCTAAGTACGGGGATCGAACATTCTATCGATAGCAGCTAAAACTACTTGCAACCCAAGGCATTTATGCAGTGGGCTTTGCAGATCATCTAGCAATTGTCATAAAAGGCTGCTCAGAAACACTAATATCAAGAAGACTTCAGACAGCTCTAAACACAGTACACAAGGCTGGTACTCAGATGAAAGTCTCTCTGTCAACCCCCATAAGACAGTTATTGTCCCATTTACAAAAAGAAGAAACCTTTACCTTTCGCTCTGTATGGGGAAACAATATACTTTTTTCAAAGGAATCAAAGTACCATTTGATCATCCTAGACCACAAAATGTCATGGAACCCTCAACTAGAACGCATTTCCAGCAGAGCAACCAAGTCCCTATGGACTTGTCGAAGCATATGCGAGAAAAAGTGGTGTACGACCTATAAACGCTGGTAGTCAGACCAACAATAACGTACGCAGCCGTTGTATAGTGGACAAAAACAGAGAAAATAACGGCAATCCAAAAACTAGATAAGATTCAAAGATTGGCAACAACATGCATTACTGGATGCACGCATACAACACCAACATACGCTCTAAACATCATAGTAGGACTACCTCCAATTCACCTCTTCATAAAAATGGATGCAAGACTGGCGACACACCGTCTTTTCCATTAAAGACACATAAAATCACATCCCAACCCAAAAGGACATCTGTCGATAATGAAAAGTCTAGAAAAACTTAATACCTTTAGTATTTGCCTGGATGCTTGCCATCCCCCCTAAGGAAGACTGCGAGAGCACAAAGCCTCATCCTTCAAGGCAAGATATGGTCGGGTATACGAACGGCTCAAAAATGGAAACTGGAACAGGTTCCGACATTTTCAGCGACTGTCCCAGAACGAATTTCTCAGTAGGTCTGGGTAGTCATTCGTCCATTTACCAAACTGAAGGCTTTGCCTTCAACGAATCTTCGAGAATAATATGTTCATCGAACACGAAAAACAAAACAATATTCTTTTTCTCAGACAACAAACCTGAAGTAAAGGTGTTAAATGTCATAAGATCCAAACCAGTCCAAGAGGCAGTCATGTCACTCTCTGAACTAGCAAGGAAAAACGCTGTATTCCTCCACTGGATCCCAGCACACAAAGGCTATGATCGTAACGAGACGGCAGATATCTTAGCTAAAGACGGCGCATCTAAGCCATTCGTCGAACCTGAACCCTTCTGCGGTGTAAATAAAAGCACCTTCAAAAACACTGCCAACATCTTAAAGCGGTATTAGACTGAATATGACAAGTTGACAAAAAAAAATATGGCACAACATCGTCATATAAGTGTGATAGTCATATATGTATAATTGGCAGTATTTGTATGTTACCATATATTATATAGCAATGATTCTAGAGCCATATACATGGTATAGTGTAATACAAAATCATAACTGTCACCATATAAGTAAGTTCGTCTTCTGTCAAGTCGTGTAGAAATAAAGGCATATTTTTTCTTTTTTTAATATTATGTATGTTACTTTTTATTGATATTTACATCTACATATATGCACGAGTATGCATGTGTAATAAAATTTCAGCTTTGACTTTGCATTCAACGAACAAATAGAAATAAAGAAATAACTAACTACAAATAGAGAAATAAAAAAAAAAAATTTAGGTAGGCACATTCAAAAATAGGAATGAATTTACGATACTTTCAGGCAGTGCGCGTCACAAGGAAAAATATTTTTTCCTTAATGGGCACATATCTTCAAAATTCAAATTACGATAAATTGATACCTAATATTGTAATGCACACCCAACATTTAATACCAATTTCCTAATCGAAAACGTTCTACCGAAAACACAAGCGGCAACTCTATAAGGTACATCTAATGTCAGGCGTTGCTTGTAAGTCAGTGTGTGTGAGTGTAGAAATATACCAGGAGGGGAAATGGTTGACAGCAAATGTGGAGACCATGTGGAACAAACTGAAACGCTCGAATAAAGTATAGATACTGAATAAAAGTGGTAGAAAGGTAAAGTTTTATTTTTTTCGAACCCAGCGCACGTTACATTGTTGTCAGAAGTGTAAAGAAAACATATTTGAAAAAAAAAAAAGAACGAGTTTGACTAGTAAAGTGTAGAAAAAAATATAAAAAAAATTAATAATTATATACAGTGAAAATGGGTAAGTTGCTAGATGAGCTAGGTAAGTGAAATCTTTCTAGAGCGGGATCGAAAAATGAGCTCGTCCTGCGCTTGCGCCACTATTTGGAACAGCAAGGGGAAGACGTTAACACTTTTGTTTTTGAAACAGAAGTGGAGGAAGAGAAAGTAAGTGAAAGTGTAGATCTCTAACTTTTGTTAGAACAGCGAAACGAGCAAAAGAAGGAACAGCAGAATGTTCTCGAACAACTCGGAGTGCAACAAAAAAGCTGAAAGAGCAACGAAATGAGCAAAAGAAGGAACAGCAGAATGTTCTCGAACAACTGGAAGCATAACGAAACGAACAAAAGCAGGAACAACAGAATGTTCTCAAAAGACTTGAGGCGCAACAGAATGTTTTGGAAGATCAGAAAAACATTTTAGAAGGCAAATTGGGTAACATTGAGAAAAAATGTATGTGCCCTAACCGATATATTTTTTAATTCTTGTAACTCATAAAAAATTTCCCAGTTCCCAAATGTGTGTATATCCTGGTACGTATCTATGGTATTGCTACTATGAACATTGAAAACTTTTTACTTATACTACATACATGTTTTTTATTTCTTACACTTTTTGATGTCTGGTTTGATATAGTTTTGTGTCCATAAACCTATCATCTCAAAGGGAACAGCATATGCTTCCATATAGGGAAGGCTGGACAACGGCCAGACAATTCTGCAACACCAATGTCATCAAATAGGCAATCTCCTCACTGAAACCATTCAAAGCCCCTGGGGAAGACGGCATCTTCCCTGCCCTACCGCAGAACGGGGCTGTCATAATTGCTCCCATTCTATCCAAGCTGTTCACTTGCAGCCTAGCTTTTGGTCACATATCAGAAAGCTGAGGAAGAGTGAAGGTTATCTACCTGCCAAAAGCGGGAAGGAATCTGGATCCAAGCCCTAAATCCTTTCGGCCAATCAGTCTAATGTCATTCATCCTCAAATGTATGGAGAAGGTCATTGATAGACACATCACAGTACGCATATCAGCCAGGGAAATCAACGAAAACCGCTTTGAATGACCTAAGTACGAGGATCGAACATTCTATCGATAGCAGCTAAAACTACTTGCAACCCAAGGCATTTATGCAGTGGGCTTTGCAGATCATCTAGCAATTGTCATAAAAGGCTGCTCAGAAACACTAATATCAAGAAGACTTCAGACAGCTCTAAACACAGTACACAAGGCTGGTACTCAGATGAAAGTCTCTCTGTCAACCCCCATAAGACAGTTATTGTCCCATTTACAAAAAGAAGAAACCTTTACCTTTCGCTCTATATGGGGAAACAATATACTTTTTTCAAAGGAATCAAAGTACCATTTGATCATCCTAGACCACAAAATGTCATGGAACCCTCAACTAGAACGCATTTCCAGCAGAGCAACCAAGTCCCTATGGACTTGTCGAAGCATATGCGAGAAAAAGTGGTGTACGACCTATAAACGCTGGTAGTCAGACCAACAATAACGTACGCAGCCGTTGTATAGTGGACAAAAACAGAGAAAATAACGGCAATCCAAAAACTAGATAAGATTCAAAGATTGGCAACAACATGCATTACTGGATGCACGCATACAACACCAACATACGCTCTAAACATCATAGTAGGACTACCTCCAATTCACCTCTTCATAAAAATGGATGCAAGACTGGCGACACACCGTCTTTTCCATTAAAGACACATAAAATCACATCCCAACCCAAAAGGACATCTGTCGATAATGAAAAGTCTAGAAAAACTTAATACCTTTAGTATTTGCCTGGATGCTTGCCATCCCCCCTAAGGAAGACTGCGAGAGCACAAAGCCTCATCCTTCAAGGCAAGATATGGTCGGGTATACGAACGGCTCAAAAATGGAAACTGGAACAGGTTCCGACATTTTCAGCGACTGTCCCAGAACGAATTTCTCAGTAAGTCTGGGTAGTCATTCGTCCATTTACCAAACTGAAGGCTTTGCCTTCAACGAATCTTCGAGAATAATATGTTCATCGAACACGAAAAACAAAACAATATTCTTTTTCTCAGACAACAAACCTGAAGTAAAGGTGTTAAATGTCATAAGATCCAAACCAGTCCAAGAGGCAGTCATGTCACTCTCTGAACTAGCAAGGAAAAACGCTGTATTCCTCCACTGGATCCCAGCACACAAAGGCTATGATCGTAACGAGACGGCAGATATCTTAGCTAAAGACGGCGCATCTAAGCCATTCGTCGAACCTGAACCCTTCTGCGGTGTAAATAAAAGCACCTTCAAAAACACTGCCAACATCTTAAAGCGGTATTAGACTGAATATGACAAGTTGACAAAAAAAAATATGGCACAACATCGTCATATAAGTGTGATAGTCATATATGTATAATTGGCAGTATTTGTATGTTACCATATATTATATAGCAATGATTCTAGAGCCATATACATGGTATAGTGTAATACAAAATCATAACTGTCACCATATAAGTAAGTTCGTCTTCTGTCAAGTCGTGTAGAAATAAAGGCATATTTTTTCTTTTTTTAATATTATGTATGTTACTTTTTATTGATATTTACATCTACATATATGCACGAGTATGCATGTGTAATAAAATTTCAGCTTTGACTTTGCATTCAACGAACAAATAGAAATAAAGAAATAACTAACTACAAATAGAGAAATAAAAAAAAAAAAATTTAGGTAGGCACATTCAAAAATAGGAATGAATTTACGATACTTTCAGGTAGTGCGCGTCACAAGGAAAAATATTTTTTCCTTAATGGGCACATATCTTCAAAATTCAAATTACGATAAATTGATACCTAATATTGTAATGCACACCCAACATTTAATACCAATTTCCTAATCGAAAACGTTCTACCGAAAACACAAGCGGCAACTCTATAAGGTACATCTAATGTCAGGCGTTGCTTGTAAGTCAGTGTGTGTGAGTGTAGAAATATACCAGGAGGGGAAATGGTTGACAGCAAATGTGGAGACCATGTGGAACAAACTGGAACGCTCGAATAAAGTATAGATACTGAATAAAAGTGGTAGAAAGGTAAAGTTTTATTTTTTTCGAACCCAGCGCACGTTACATTGTTGTCAGAAGTGTAAAGAAAACATATTTGAAAAAAAAAGAACGAGTTTGACTAGTAAAGTGTAGAAAAAAATATAAAAAAAATTAATAATTATATACAGTGAAAATGGGTAAGTTGAGAAGAGCTAGGTAAGTGAAATCTTTCTAGAGCGGGATCGAAAAACGAGCTCGTCCTGCGCTTGCGCCACTATTTGGAACAGCAAGGGGAAGACGTTAACACTTTTGTTTTTGAAACAGAAGTGGAGGAAGAGAAAGTAAGTGAAAGTGTAGATCTCTAACTTTTGTTAGAACAGCGAAACGAGCAAAAGAAGGAACAGCAGAATGTTCTCGAACAACTCGGAGTGCAACAAAAAAGCTGAAAGAGCAACGAAATGAGCAAAAGAAGGAACAGCAGAATGTTCTCGAACAACTGGAAGCATAACGAAACGAACAAAAGCAGGAACAACAGAATGTTCTCAAAAGACTTGAGGCGCAACAGAATGTTTTGGAAGATCAGAAAAACATTTTAGAAGGCAAATTGGGTAACATTGAGAAAAAATGTATGTGCCCTAACCGATATATTTTTTAATTCTTGTAACTCATAAAAAATTTCCCAGTTCCCAAATGTGTGTATATCCTGGTACGTATCTATGGTATTGCTACTATGAACATTGAAAACTTTTTACTTATACTACATACATGTTTTTTATTTCTTACACTTTTTGATGTCTGGTTTGATATAGTTTTGTGTCCATAAACCTATCATCTCAAAGGGAACAGCATATGCTTCCATATAGGGAAGGCTGGACAACGGCCAGACAATTCTGCAACACCAATGTCATCAAATAGGCAATCTCCTCACTGAAACCATTCAAAGCCCCTGGGGAAGACGGCATCTTCCCTGCCCTACCGCAGAACGGGGCTGTCATAATTGCTCCCATTCTATCCAAGCTGTTCACTTGCAGCCTAGCTTTTGGTCACATATCAGAAAGCTGAGGAAGAGTGAAGGTTATCTACCTGCCAAAAGCGGGAAGGAATCTGGATCCAAGCCCTAAATCCTTTCGGCCAATCAGTCTAATGTCATTCATCCTCAAATGTATGGAGAAGGTCATTGATAGACACATCACAGTACGCATATCAGCCAGGGAAATCAACGAAAACCGCTTTGAATGACCTAAGTACGAGGATCGAACATTCTATCGATAGCAGCTAAAACTACTTGCAACCCAAGGCATTTATGCAGTGGGCTTTGCAGATCATCTAGCAATTGTCATAAAAGGCTGCTCAGAAACACTAATATCAAGAAGACTTCAGACAGCTCTAAACACAGTACACAAGGCTGGTACTCAGATGAAAGTCTCTCTGTCAACCCCCATAAGACAGTTATTGTCCCATTTACAAAAAGAAGAAACCTTTACCTTTCGCTCTGTATGGGGAAACAATATACTTTTTTCAAAGGAATCAAAGTACAATTTGATCATCCTAGACCACAAAATGTCATGGAACCCTCAACTAGAACGCATTTCCAGCAGAGCAACCAAGTCCCTATGGACTTGTCGAAGCATATGCGAGAAAAAGTGGTGTACGACCTATAAACGCTGGTAGTCAGACCAACAATAACGTACGCAGCCGTTGTATAGTGGACAAAAACAGAGAAAATAACGGCAATCCAAAAACTAGATAAGATTCAAAGATTGGCAACAACATGCATTACTGGATGCACGCATACAACACCAACATACGCTCTAAACATCATAGTAGGACTACCTTCAATTCACCTCTTCATAAAAATGGAAGCAAGACTGGCGACACACCGTCTTTTCCATCAAAGACACATAAAATCACATCCCAACCCAAAAGGACATCTGTCGATAATGAAAAGTCTAGAAAAACTTAATACCTTTAGTATTTGCCTGGATGCTTGCCATCCCCCCTAAGGAAGACTGCGAGAGCACAAAGCCTCATCCTTCAAGGCAAGATATGGTCGGGTATACGAACGGCTCAAAAATGGAAACTGGTACAGGTTCCGACATTTTCAGCGACTGTCCCAGAACGAATTTCTCAGTAAGTCTGGGTAGTCATTCGTCCATTTACCAAACTGAAGGCTTTGCCTTCAACGAATCTTCGAGAATAATATGTTCATCGAACACGAAAAACAAAACAATATTCTTTTTCTCAGACAACAAACCTGAAGTAAAGGTGTTAAATGTCATAAGATCCAAACCAGTCCAAGAGGCAGTCATGTCACTCTCTGAACTAGCAAGGAAAAGCTGTATTCCTCCACTGGATCCCAGCTTCCCAGCACACAAAGGCTATGATCGTAACGAGACGGCAGCTATCTTAGCTAAAGACGGCGCATCTAAGCCATTCGTCGAACCTGAACCCTTCTGCGGTGTAAATAAAAGCACCTTCAAAAACACTGCCAACATCTTAAAGCGGTATTAGACTGAATATGACAAGTTGACAAAAAAAAAAAATGGCACAACATCGTCATATAAGTGTGATAGTCATATATGTATAATTGGCAGTATTTGTATGTTACCATATATTATATAGCAATGATTCTAGAGCCATATACATGGTATAGTGTAATACAAAATCATAACTGTCACCATATAAGTAAGTTCGTCTTCTGTCAAGTCGTGTAGAAATAAAGGCATATTTTTTCTTTTTTTAATATTATGTATGTTACTTTTTATTGATATTTACATCTACATATATGCACGAGTATGCATGTGTAATAAAATTTCAGCTTTGACTTTGCATTCAACGAACAAATAGAAATAAAGAAATAACTAACTACAAATAGAGAAATAAAAAAAAAAAATTTAGGTAGGCACATTCAAAAATAGGAATGAATTTACGATACTTTCAGGCAGTGCGCGTCACAAGGAAAAATATTTTTTCCTTAATGGGCACATATCTTCAAAATTCAAATTACGATAAATTGATACCTAATATTGTAATGCACACCCAACATTTAATACCAATTTCCTAATCGAAAACGTTCTACCGAAAACACAAGCGGCAACTCTATAAGGTACATCTAATGTCAGGCGTTGCTTGTAAGTCAGTGTGTGTGAGTGTAGAAATATACCAGGAGGGGAAATGGTTGACAGCAAATGTGGAGACCATGTGGAACAAACTGGAACGCTCGAATAAAGTATAGATACTGAATAAAAGTGGTAGAAAGGTAAAGTTTTATTTTTTTCGAACCCAGCGCACGTTACATTGTTGTCAGAAGTGTAAAGAAAACATATTTGAAAAAAAAGAACGAGTTTGACTAGTAAAGTGTAGAAAAAAATATAAAAAAAATTAATAATTATATACAGTGAAAATGGGCAAGTTGCTAGAAGAGCTAGGTAAGTGAAATCTTTCTAGAGCGGGATCGAAAAATGAGCTCGTCCTGCGCTTGCGCCACTATTTGGAACAGCAAGGGGAAGACGTTAACACTTTTGTTTTTGAAACAGAAGTGGAGGAAGAGAAAGTAAGTGAAAGTGTAGATCTCTAACTTTTGTTAGAACAGCGAAACGAGCAAAAGAAGGAACAGCAGAATGTTCTCGAACAACTCGGAGTGCAACAAAAAAGCTGAAAGAGCAACGAAATGAGCAAAAGAAGGAACAGCAGAATGTTCTCGAACAACTGGAAGCATAACGAAACGAACAAAAGCAGGAACAACAGAATGTTCTCAAAAGACTTGAGGCGCAACAGAATGTTTTGGAAGATCAGAAAAACATTTTAGAAGGCAAATTGGGTAACATTGAGAAAAAATGTATGTGCCCTAACCGATATATTTTTTAATTCTTGTAACTCATACAAAATTTCCCAGTTCCCAAATGTGTGTATATCCTGGTACGTATCTATGGTATTGCTACTATGAACATTGAAAACTTTTTACTTATACTACATACATGTTTTTTATTTCTTACACTTTTTGATGTCTGGTTTGATATAGTTTTGTGTCCATAAACCTATCATCTCAAAGGGAACAGCATATGCTTCCATATAGGGAAGGCTGGACAACGGCCAGACAATTCTGCAACACCAATGTCATCAAATAGGCAATCTCCTCACTGAAACCATTCAAAGCCCCTGGGGAAGACGGCATCTTCCCTGCCCTACCGCAGAACGGGGCTGTCATAATTGCTCCCATTCTATCCAAGCTGTTCACTTGCAGCCTAGCTTTTGGTCACATATCAGAAAGCTGAGGAAGAGTGAAGGTTATCTACCTGCCAAAAGCGGGAAGGAATCTGGATCCAAGCCCTAAATCCTTTCGGCCAATCAGTCTAATGTCATTCATCCTCAAATGTATGGAGAAGGTCATTGATAGACACATCACAGTACGCATATCAGCCAGGGAAATCAACGAAAACCGCTTTGAATGACCTAAGTACGAGGATCGAACATTCTATCGATAGCAGCTAAAACTACTTGCAACCCAAGGCATTTATGCAGTGGGCTTTGCAGATCATCTAGCAATTGTCATAAAAGGCTGCTCAGAAACACTAATATCAAGAAGACTTCAGACAGCTCTAAACACAGTACACAAGGCTGGTACTCAGATGAAAGTCTCTCTGTCAACCCCCATAAGACAGTTATTGTCCCATTTACAAAAAGAAGAAACCTTTACCTTTCGCTCTGTATGGGGAAACAATATACTTTTTTCAAAGGAATTAAAGTACCATTTGATCATCCTAGACCACAAAATGTCATGGAACCCTCAACTAGAACGCATTTCCAGCAGAGCAACCAAGTCCCTATGGACTTGTCGAAGCATATGCGAGAAAAAGTGGTGTACGACCTATAAATATAAACGCTGGTAGTCAGACCAACAATAACGTACGCAGCCGTTGTATAGTGGACAAAAACAGAGAAAATAACGGCAATCCAAAAACTAGATAAGATTCAAAGATTGGCAACAACATGCATTACTGGATGCACGCATACAACACCAACATACGCTCTAAACATCATAGTAGGACTACCTCCAATTCACCTCTTCATAAAAATGGATGCAAGACTGGCGACACACCGTCTTTTCCATTAAAGACACATAAAATCACATCCCAACCCAAAAGGACATCTGTCGATAATGAAAAGTCTAGAAAAACTTAATACCTTTAGTATTTGCCTGGATGCTTGCCATCCCCCCTAAGGAAGACTGCGAGAGCACAAAGCCTCATCCTTCAAGGCAAGATATGGTCGGGTATACGAACGGCTCAAAAATGGAAACTGGAACAGGTTCCGACATTTTCAGCGACTGTCCCAGAACGAATTTCTCAGTAAGTCTGGGTAGTCATTCGTCCATTTACCAAACTGAAGGCTTTGCCTTCAACGAATCTTCGAGAATAATATGTTCATCGAACACGAAAAACAAAACAATATTCTTTTTCTCAGACAACAAACCTGAAGTAAAGGTGTTAAATGTCATAAGATCCAAACCAGTCCAAGAGGCAGTCATGTCACTCTCTGAACTAGCAAGGAAAAACGCTGTATTCCTCCACTGGATCCCAGCACACAAAGGCTATGATCGTAACGAGACGGCAGATATCTTAGCTAAAGACGGCGCATCTAAGCCATTCGTCGAACCTGAACCCTTCTGCGGTGTAAATAAAAGCACCTTCAAAAACACTGCCAACATCTTAAAGCGGTATTAGACTGAATATGACAAGTTGACAAAAAAAAATATGGCACAACATCGTCATATAAGTGTGATAGTCATATATTTATAATTGGCAGTATTTGTATGTTACCATATATTATATAGCAATGATTCTAGAGCCATATACATGGTATAGTGTAATACAAAATCATAACTGTCACCATATAAGTAAGTTCGTCTTCTGTCAAGTCGTGTAGAAATAAAGGCATATTTTTTCTTTTTTTAATATTATGTATGTTACTTTTTATTGATATTTACATCTACATATATATGCACGAGTATGCATGTGTAATAAAATTTCAGCTTTGACTTTGCATTCAACGAACAAATAGAAATAAAGAAATAACTAACTACAAATAGAGAAATAAAAAAAAAAAATTTAGGTAGGCACATTCAAAAATAGGAATGAATTTACGATACTTTCAGGTAGTGCGCGTCACAAGGAAAAATATTTTTTCCTTAATGGGCACATATCTTCAAAATTCAAATTACGATAAATTGATACCTAATATTGTAATGCACACCCAACATTTAATACCAATTTCCTAATCGAAAACGTTCTACCGAAAACACAAGCGGCAACTCTATAAGGTACATCTAATGTCAGGCGTTGCTTGTAAGTCAGTGTGTGTGAGTGTAGAAATATACCAGGAGGGGAAATGGTTGACAGCAAATGTGGAGACCATGTGGAACAAACTGGAACGCTCAAATAAAGTATAGATACTGAATAAAAGTGGTAGAAAGGTAAAGTTTTATTTTTTTCGAACCCAGCGCACGTTACATTGTTGTCAGAAGTGTAAAGAAAACATATTTGAAAAAAAAAAGAACGAGTTTGACTAGTAAAGTGTAGAAAAAAATATAAAAAAAATTAATAATTATATACAGTGAAAATGGGTAAGTTGAGAAGAGCTAGGTAAGTGAAATCTTTCTAGAGCGGGATCGAAAAACGAGCTCGTCCTGCGCTTGCGCCACTATTTGGAACAGCAAGGGGAAGACGTTAACACTTTTGTTTTTGAAACAGAAGTGGAGGAAGAGAAAGTAAGTGAAAGTGTAGATCTCTAACTTTTGTTAGAACAGCGAAACGAGCAAAAGAAGGAACAGCAGAATGTTCTCGAACAACTCGGAGTGCAACAAAAAAGCTGAAAGAGCAACGAAATGAGCAAAAGAAGGAACAGCAGAATGTTCTCGAACAACTGGAAGCATAACGAAACGAACAAAAGCAGGAACAACAGAATGTTCTCAAAAGACTTGAGGCGCAACAGAATGTTTTGGAAGATCAGAAAAACATTTTAGAAGGCAAATTGGGTAACATTGAGAAAAAATGTATGTGCCCTAACCGATATATTTTTTAATTCTTGTAACTCATAAAAAATTTCCCAGTTCCCAAATGTGTGTATATCCTGGTACGTATCTATGGTATTGCTACTATGAACATTGAAAACTTTTTACTTATACTACATACATGTTTTTTATTTCTTACACTTTTTGATGTCTGGTTTGATATAGTTTTGTGTCCATAAACCTATCATCTCAAAGGGAACAGCATATGCTTCCATATAGGGAAGGCTGGACAACGGCCAGACAATTCTGCAACACCAATGTCATCAAATAGGCAATCTCCTCACTGAAACCATTCAAAGCCCCTGGGGAAGACGGCATCTTCCCTGCCCTACCGCAGAACGGGGCTGTCATAATTGCTCCCATTCTATCCAAGCTGTTCACTTGCAGCCTAGCTTTTGGTCACATATCAGAAAGCTGAGGAAGAGTGAAGGTTATCTACCTGCCAAAAGCGGGAAGGAATCTGGATCCAAGCCCTAAATCCTTTCGGCCAATCAGTCTAATGTCATTCATCCTCAAATGTATGGAGAAGGTCATTGATAGACACATCACAGTACGCATATCAGCCAGGGAAATCAACGAAAACCGCTTTGAATGACCTAAGTACGAGGATCGAACATTCTATCGATAGCAGCTAAAACTACTTGCAACCCAAGGCATTTATGCAGTGGGCTTTGCAGATCATCTAGCAATTGTCATAAAAGGCTGCTCAGAAACACTAATATCAAGAAGACTTCAGACAGCTCTAAACACAGTACACAAGGCTGGTACTCAGATGAAAGTCTCTCTGTCAACCCCCATAAGACAGTTATTGTCCCATTTACAAAAAGAAGAAACCTTTACCTTTCGCTCTGTATGGGGAAACAATATACTCTTTTCAAAGGAATCAAAGTACCATTTGATCATCCTAGACCACAAAATGTCATGGAACCCTAAACTAGAACGCATTTCCAGCAGAGCAACCAAGTCCCTATGGACTTGTCGAAGCATATGCGAGAAAAAGTGGTGTACGACCTATAAACGCTGGTAGTCAGACCAACAATAACGTACGCAGCCGTTGTATAGTGGACAAAAACAGAGAAAATAACGGCAATCCAAAAACTAGATAAGATTCAAAGATTGGCAACAACATGCATTACTGGATGCACGCATACAACACCAACATACGCTCTAAACATCATAGTAGGACTACCTTCAATTCACCTCTTCATAAAAATGGAAGCAAGACTGGCGACACACCGTCTTTTCCATCAAAGACACATAAAATCACATCCCAACCCAAAAGGACATCTGTCGATAATGAAAAGTCTAGAAAAACTTAATACCTTTAGTATTTGCCTGGATGCTTGCCATCCCCCCTAAGGAAGACTGCGAGAGCACAAAGCCTCATCCTTCAATGCAAGATATGGTCGGGTATACGAACGGCTCAAAAATGGAAACTGGTACAGGTTCCGACATTTTCAGCGACTGTCCCAGAACGAATTTCTCAGTAAGTCTGGGTAGTCATTCGTCCATTTACCAAACTGAAGGCTTTGCCTTCAACGAATCTTCGAGAATAATATGTTCATCGAACACGAAAAACAAAACAATATTCTTTTTCTCAGACAACAAACCTGAAGTAAAGGTGTTAAATGTCATAAGATCCAAACCAGTCCAAGAGGCAGTCATGTCACTCTCTGAACTAGCAAGGAAAAGCTGTATTCCTCCACTGGATCCCAGCTTCCCAGCACACAAAGGCTATGATCGTAACGAGACGGCAGCTATCTTAGCTAAAGACGGCGCATCTAAGCCATTCGTCGAACCTGAACCCTTCTGCGGTGTAAATAAAAGCACCTTCAAAAACACTGCCAACATCTTAAAGCGGTATTAGACTGAATATGACAAGTTGACAAAAAAAAAATGGCACAACATCGTCATATAAGTGTGATAGTCATATATGTATAATTGGCAGTATTTGTATGTTACCATATATTATATAGCAATGATTCTAGAGCCATATACATGGTATAGTGTAATACAAAATCATAACTGTCACCATATAAGTAAGTTCGTCTTCTGTCAAGTCGTGTAGAAATAAAGGCATATTTTTTCTTTTTTTAATATTATGTATGTTACTTTTTATTGATATTTACATCTACATATATGCACGAGTATGCATGTGTAATAAAATTTCAGCTTTGACTTTGCATTCAACGAACAAATAGAAATAAAGAAATAACTAACTACAAATAGAGAAATAAAAAAAATAAAAATTTAGGTAGGCACATTCAAAAATAGGAATGAATTTACGATACTTTCAGGTAGTGCGCGTCACAAGGAAAAATATTTTTTCCTTAATGGGCACATATCTTCAAAATTCAAATTACGATAAATTGATACCTAATATTGTAATGCACACCCAACATTTAATACCAATTTCCTAATCGAAAACGTTCTACCGAAAACACAAGCGGCAACTCTATAAGGTACATCTAATGTCAGGCGTTGCTTGTAAGTCAGTGTGTGTGAGTGTAGAAATATACCATGAGGGGAAATGGTTGACAGCAAATGTGGAGACCATGTGGAACAAACTGGAACGCTCGAATAAAGTATAGATACTGAATAAAAATGGTAGATAGGTAAAGTTTTATTTTTTTCGAACCCAGCGCACGTTACATTGTTGTCAGAAGTGTAAAGAAAACATATTTGAAAAAAAAAAGAACGAGTTTGACTAGTAAAGTGTAGAAAAAAATATAAAAAAAATTAATAATTATATACAGTGAAAATGGGTAAGTTGCTAGAAGAGCTAGGTAAGTGAAATCTTTCTAGAGCGGGATCGAAAAATAAGCTCGTCCTGCGCTTGCGCAACTATTTGGAACAGCAAGGGGAAGACGTTAACACTTTTATTTTTGAAACAGAAGTGGAGGAAGGGGAAGTAAGTGAAAGTGTAGATCTCTAACTTTTGTTAGAACAGCGAAGCGAGCAAAAGAAGGAACAGCAGAATGTTCTCGAACGACTCGGAGTGCAACAAAAAAGCTGAAAGAGCAACGAAATGAGCAAAAGAAGGAACAGCAGAATGTTCTCGAACAACTGGAAGCATAACGAAACGAACAAAAGCAGGAACAACAGAATGTTCTCAAAAGACTTGAGGCGCAACAGAATGTTTTGGAAGATCAGAAAAACATTTTAGAAGGCAAATTGGGTAACATTGAGAAAAAATGTATGTGCCCTAACCGATATATTTTTTAATTCTTGTAACTCATAAAAAATTTCCCAGTTCCCAAATGTGTGTATATCCTGGTACGTATCTATGGTATTGCTACTATGAACATTGAAAACTTTTTACTTATACTACATACATGTTTTTTATTTCTTACACTTTTTGATGTCTGGTTTGATATAGTTTTGTGTCCATAAACCTATCATCTCAAAGGGAACAGCATATGCTTCCATATAGGGAAGGCTGGACAACGGCCAGACAATTCTGCAACACCAATGTCATCAAATAGGCAATCTCCTCACTGAAACCATTCAAAGCCCCTGGGGAAGACGGCATCTTCCCTGCCCTACCGCAGAACGGGGCTGTCATAATTGCTCCCATTCTATCCAAGCTGTTCACTTGCAGCCTAGCTTTTGGTCACATATCAGAAAGCTGGAGAAGAGTGAAGGTTATCTACCTGCCAAAAGCGGGAAGGAATCTGGATCCAAGCCCTAAATCCTTTCGGCCAATCAGTCTAATGTCATTCATCCTCAAATGTATGGAGAAGGTCATTGATAGACACATCACAGTACGCATATCAGCCAGGGAAATCAACGAAAACCGCTTTGAATGACCTAAGTACGAGGATCGAACATTCTATCGATAGCAGCTAAAACTACTTGCAACCCAAGGCATTTATGCAGTGGGCTTTGCAGATCATCTAGCAATTGTCATAAAAGGCTGCTCAGAAACACTAATATCAAGAAGACTTCAGACAGCTCTAAACACAGTACACAAGGCTGGTACTCAGATGAAAGTCTCTCTGTCAACCCCCATAAGACAGTTATTGTCCCATTTACAAAAAGAAGAAACCTTTACCTTTCGCTCTGTATGGGGAAACAATATACTCTTTTCAAAGGAATCAAAGTACCATTTGATCATCCTAGACCACAAAATGTCATGGAACCCTAAACTAGAACGCATTTCCAGCAGAGCAACCAAGTCCCTATGGACTTGTCGAAGCATATGCGAGAAAAAGTGGTGTACGACCTATAAACGCTGGTAGTCAGACCAACAATAACGTACGCAGCCGTTGTATAGTGGACAAAAACAGAGAAAATAACGGCAATCCAAAAACTAGATAAGATTCAAAGATTGGCAACAACATGCATTACTGGATGCACGCATACAACACCAACATACGCTCTAAACATCATAGTAGGACTACCTTCAATTCACCTCTTCATAAAAATGGAAGCAAGACTGGCGACACACCGTCTTTTCCATCAAAGACACATAAAATCACATCCCAACCCAAAAGGACATCTGTCGATAATGAAAAGTCTAGAAAAACTTAATACCTTTAGTATTTGCCTGGATGCTTGCCATCCCCCCTAAGGAAGACTGCGAGAGCACAAAGCCTCATCCTTCAATGCAAGATATGGTCGGGTATACGAACGGCTCAAAAATGGAAACTGGTACAGGTTCCGACATTTTCAGCGACTGTCCCAGAACGAATTTCTCAGTAAGTCTGGGTAGTCATTCGTCCATTTACCAAACTGAAGGCTTTGCCTTCAACGAATCTTCGAGAATAATATGTTCATCGAACACGAAAAACAAAACAATATTCTTTTTCTCAGACAACAAACCTGAAGTAAAGGTGTTAAATGTCATAAGATCCAAACCAGTCCAAGAGGCAGTCATGTCACTCTCTGAACTAGCAAGGAAAAGCTGTATTCCTCCACTGGATCCCAGCTTCCCAGCACACAAAGGCTATGATCGTAACGAGACGGCAGCTATCTTAGCTAAAGACGGCGCATCTAAGCCATTCGTCGAACCTGAACCCTTCTGCGGTGTAAATAAAAGCACCTTCAAAAACACTGCCAACATCTTAAAGCGGTATTAGACTGAATATGACAAGTTGACAAAAAAAAAATGGCACAACATCGTCATATAAGTGTGATAGTCATATATGTATAATTGGCAGTATTTGTATGTTACCATATATTATATAGCAATGATTCTAGAGCCATATACATGGTATAGTGTAATACAAAATCATAACTGTCACCATATAAGTAAGTTCGTCTTCTGTCAAGTCGTGTAGAAATAAAGGCATATTTTTTCTTTTTTTAATATTATGTATGTTACTTTTTATTGATATTTACATCTACATATATGCACGAGTATGCATGTGTAATAAAATTTCAGCTTTGACTTTGCATTCAACGAACAAATAGAAATAAAGAAATAACTAACTACAAATAGAGAAATAAAAAAAATAAAAATTTAGGTAGGCACATTCAAAAATAGGAATGAATTTACGATACTTTCAGGTAGTGCGCGTCACAAGGAAAAATATTTTTTCCTTAATGGGCACATATCTTCAAAATTCAAATTACGATAAATTGATACCTAATATTGTAATGCACACCCAACATTTAATACCAATTTCCTAATCGAAAACGTTCTACCGAAAACACAAGCGGCAACTCTATAAGGTACATCTAATGTCAGGCGTTGCTTGTAAGTCAGTGTGTGTGAGTGTAGAAATATACCATGAGGGGAAATGGTTGACAGCAAATGTGGAGACCATGTGGAACAAACTGGAACGCTCGAATAAAGTATAGATACTGAATAAAAATGGTAGATAGGTAAAGTTTTATTTTTTTCGAACCCAGCGCACGTTACATTGTTGTCAGAAGTGTAAAGAAAACATATTTGAAAAAAAAAAGAACGAGTTTGACTAGTAAAGTGTAGAAAAAAATATAAAAAAAATTAATAATTATATACAGTGAAAATGGGTAAGTTGCTAGAAGAGCTAGGTAAGTGAAATCTTTCTAGAGCGGGATCGAAAAATAAGCTCGTCCTGCGCTTGCGCAACTATTTGGAACAGCAAGGGGAAGACGTTAACACTTTTATTTTTGAAACAGAAGTGGAGGAAGGGGAAGTAAGTGAAAGTGTAGATCTCTAACTTTTGTTAGAACAGCGAAGCGAGCAAAAGAAGGAACAGCAGAATGTTCTCGAACGACTCGGAGTGCAACAAAAAAGCTGAAAGAGCAACGAAATGAGCAAAAGAAGGAACAGCAGAATGTTCTCGAACAACTGGAAGCATAACGAAACGAACAAAAGCAGGAACAACAGAATGTTC
This sequence comes from Melanostoma mellinum, assembly GCA_914767635.1. Lineage (NCBI taxonomy): Eukaryota > Metazoa > Arthropoda > Insecta > Diptera > Syrphidae > Melanostoma > Melanostoma mellinum. The sequence continues at coordinate 72,393,550 of OU612060.1, read as the reverse complement.
TCAAAAGACTTGAGGCGCAACAGAATGTTTTGGAAGATCAGAAAAACATTTTAGAAGGCAAATTGGGTAACATTGAGAAAAAATGTATGTGCCCTAACCGATATATTTTTTAATTCTTGTAACTCATAAAAAATTTCCCAGTTCCCAAATGTGTGTATATCCTGGTACGTATCTATGGTATTGCTACTATGAACATTGAAAACTTTTTACTTATACTACATACATGTTTTTTATTTCTTACACTTTTTGATGTCTGGTTTGATATAGTTTTGTGTCCATAAACCTATCATCTCAAAGGGAACAGCATATGCTTCCATATAGGGAAGGCTGGACAACGGCCAGACAATTCTGCAACACCAATGTCATCAAATAGGCAATCTCCTCACTGAAACCATTCAAAGCCCCTGGGGAAGACGGCATCTTCCCTGCCCTACCGCAGAACGGGGCTGTCATAATTGCTCCCATTCTATCCAAGCTGTTCACTTGCAGCCTAGCTTTTGGTCACATATCAGAAAGCTGGAGAAGAGTGAAGGTTATCTACCTGCCAAAAGCGGGAAGGAATCTGGATCCAAGCCCTAAATCCTTTCGGCCAATCAGTCTAATGTCATTCATCCTCAAATGTATGGAGAAGGTCATTGATAGACACATCACAGTACGCATATCAGCCAGGGAAATCAACGAAAACCGCTTTGAATGACCTAAGTACGAGGATCGAACATTCTATCGATAGCAGCTAAAACTACTTGCAACCCAAGGCATTTATGCAGTGGGCTTTGCAGATCATCTAGCAATTGTCATAAAAGGCTGCTCAGAAACACTTATATCAAGAAGACTTCAGACAGCTCTAAACACAGTACACAAGGCTGGTACTCAGATGAAGGTCTCTCTGTCAACCCCCATAAGACAGTTATTGTCCCATTTACAAAAAGAAGAAACCTTTACCTTTCGCTCTGTATGGGGAAACAATATACTTTTTTCAAAGGAATCAAAGTACCATTTGATCATCCTAGACCACAAAATGTCATGGAACCCTCAACTAGAACGCATTTCCAGCAGAGCAACCAAGTCCCTATGGACTTGTCGAAGCATATGCGAGAAAAAGTGGTGTACGACCTATAAACGCTGGTAGTCAGACCAACAATAACGTACGCAGCCGTTGTATAGTGGACAAAAACAGAGAAAATAACGGCAATCCAAAAACTAGATAAGATTCAAAGATTGGCAACAACATGCATTACTGGATGCACGCATACAACACCAACATACGCTCTAAACATCATAGTAGGACTACCTCCAATTCACCTCTTCATAAAAATGGATGCAAGACTGGCGACACACCGTCTTTTCCATTAAAGACACATAAAATCACATCCCAACCCAAAAGGACATCTGTCGATAATGAAAAGTCTAGAAAAACTTAATACCTTTAGTATTTGCCTGGATGCTTGCCATCCCCCCTAAGGAAGACTGCGAGAGCACAAAGCCTCATCCTTCAAGGCAAGATATGGTCGGGTATACGAACGGCTCAAAAATGGAAACTGGAACAGGTTCCGACATTTTCAGCGACTGTCCCAGAACGAATTTCTCAGTAAGTCTGGGTAGTCATTCGTCCATTTACCAAACTGAAGGCTTTGCCTTCAACGAATCTTCGAGAATAATATGTTCATCGAACACGAAAAACAAAACAATATTCTTTTTCTCAGACAACAAACCTGAAGTAAAGGTGTTAAATGTCATAAGATCCAAACCAGTCCAAGAGGCAGTCATGTCACTCTCTGAACTAGCAAGGAAAAACGCTGTATTCCTCCACTGGATCCCAGCACACAAAGGCTATGATCGTAACGAGACGGCAGATATCTTAGCTAAAGACGGCGCATCTAAGCCATTCGTCGAACCTGAACCCTTCTGCGGTGTAAATAAAAGCACCTTCAAAAACACTGCCAACATCTTAAAGCGGTATTAGACTGAATATGACAAGTTGACAAAAAAAAATATGGCACAACATCGTCATATAAGTGTGATAGTCATATATGTATAATTGGCAGTATTTGTATGTTACCATCTATTATATAGCAATGATTCTAGAGCCATATACATGGTATAGTGTAATACAAAATCATAACTGTCACCATATAAGTAAGTTCGTCTTCTGTCAAGTCGTGTAGAAATAAAGGCATATTTTTTCTTTTTTTAATATTATGTATGTTACTTTTTATTGATATTTACATCTACATATATGCACGAGTATGCATGTGTAATAAAATTTCAGCTTTGACTTTGCATTCAACGAACAAATAGAAATAAAGAAATAACTAACTACAAATAGAGAAATAAAAAAAAAAAAAATTTAGGTAGGCACATTCAAAAATAGGATTGAATTTACGATACTTTCAGGTAGTGCGCGTCACAAGGAAAAATATTTTTTCTTTAATGGGCACATATCTTCAAAATTCAAATTACGATAAATTGATACCTAATATTGTAATGCACACCCAACATTTAATACCAATTTCCTAATCGAAAACGTTCTACCGAAAACACAAGCGGCAACTCTATAAGGTACATCTAATGTCAGGCATTGCTTGTAAGTCAGTGTGTGTGAGTGTAGAAATATACCAGGAGGGGAAATGGTTGACAGCAAATGTGGAGACCATGTGGAACAAACTGGAACGCTCGAATAAAGTATAGATACTGAATAAAAGTGGTAGAAAGGTAAAGTTTTATTTTTTTCGAACCCAGCGCACGTTACATTGTTGTCAGAAGTGTAAAGAAAACATATTTGAAAAAAAAAAGAACGAGTTTGACTAGTAAGGTGTAGAAAAAAATATAAAAAAAAATTAATAATTATATACAGTGAAAATGGGTAAGTTGCTAGAAGAGCTAGGTAAGTGAAATCTTTCTAGAGCGGGATCGAAAAATGAGCTCGTCCTGCGCTTGCGCAACTATTTGGAACAGCAAGGGGAAGACGTTAACACTTTTGTTTTTGAAACAGAAGTGGAGGAAGAGGAAGTAAGTGAAAGTGTAGATCTCTAACTTTTGTTAGAACAGCGAAACGAGCAAAAGAAGGAACAGCAGAATGTTCTCGAACGACTCGGAGTGCAACAAAAAAGCTGAAAGAGCAACGAAATGAGCAAAAGAAGGAACAGCAGAATGTTCTCGAGCAACTGGAAGCATAACGAAACGAACAAAAGCAGGAACAACAGAATATTCTCAAAAGACTTGAGGCGCAACAGAATGTTTTGGAAGGTCAGAAAAACATTTTAGAAGGCAAATTGGGTAACATTGAGAAAAATGTATGTGCCCTAACCGAACGCGTTGAAGGTGTGGAGAAACAGCTTTCTGTTGTAGAGAATCGTTTCAAAATCGTAGAAAGCCGATGTGATAAACAGTTCTCTGTTCTGATCAAGGAATTGGACCAGATCCGGAAAATCAAAATTCGAGAATCTGCTGGAGAGTTTTCAAAGAAAAAGGAGAAGAAACCGCCAACTTTTGATGAACAGTCTTCTTGGCCAGTCTACAAGAGACAATTTGAGGCAGGCACGACAACAAATGGCTGGGATGACGAAGACAAATACATTGCACTGAATCTTGCTCTTAGAGGACCACCAGCTGAACTACTGCAAACAGTTCCAGCTGGTAAGAGCAGCGATTTCAGTTCTCTCGTGGCAGCTATAGATAAACGCTTTGGAGATAGCCACTTGAAAGAAGTCTTCCGAGTCCAATAACAGAATCCATAAAAGGGGTGAAAGTCTACAGCAGCTCCAAGCAGACGTCGAAAGACTGGTACACCTTGGATACCCGGATGCTGGAGAAGAAATCATCAACCAGCTGGCTGTTGACTCCTTTGTTCGTGCCATTTCCGATATACATCTTCAGAGCTCTGTGCGAACTGCTAGAACAGGTGCTCTTTCTGAAACTTTAGCATTTGCATTGACAATTGAAGCAGCAAAACAGGCTTCTCATGGAGTACATCGACTTAGAGAAGCCAAAGTCGAAGAATGCTCGTACCAAAGAGCTGAAATACAAAAAAACCAGCGGAGCGGACTAGCAAGATGATGGAACTGCAACAAGACCGGGCACATACAGCGTCAATGCCGACTACCACCAAATAAAGCCGCTTGTCAACACTGTGGAAGCAAGAGATCCAACCCAGACCAAGGTAACAACAACGCAAACTTCGAGGGGCAGAGGCTGGTTTCTTGTATCGATGGCCCCAGAACCACCATCCAGGTCTCTCAGACCAAACGAGACAACAAAAGTCTGACTGTGGATACTACTATTAACGGGAACAAACATGTGGCATCGACACCGGTGCCACAGCCTCCATAGTACGTCGAGACCTGGTAAAGACGACGTGGCTTCATAACACCAATAGCTACCGTCTAAGAACCGCAACAGGAGAAGCAGCAAGAGTATATGGAGAAGTGTGTCTGAAGATCCGACTGGCAGATCTAGTGTTTACTCATCAATTCCTGGTGGCAGATATATGTGACGAGTGCATCATTGGAATCGACTTTATGAAACAGCACGGAGTTATTTTGGACATCGGTAATCAAGTTTTGAAATACCAAAATAAAGAAATTCCAATGACCTATTCGAATGAAATTATGTCAACACTGAGGACTGTCATCACGGAAGATCTGATTCTGCCCCCTTCTTCTGAAGTGTTCGTTTGGACAAAACTGGAAGGTGAGTTTGGAAGCCTTCGATACCACATGATGGAACCAGGCCCAGAGTGTTCCTCGCAAAGCGTCATCATTGGGAAAACACTGGTAGCACCGAAAAACAAAATGGTCCCCGTACGATTACTAAACCAGACCGTACGATGTAAGGTTGAAGAAAGGAGAAGTCGTTACACGTTGCGAATCGGTTGCAGTAATTACAAAAATCACAGATGAAGCACCGAGAAAAACTATAACTCCGGAGGAGCTCAAGACCATCAAAGCTAGAATATTGTATTCATCCAACCTTGATCACCAACAAACAAAGATGGCTGAAAATCTCCTACAAGAGTACACTTACTTCTTCGCATTGCCAAAAGGGCAATATGGTAGAACAAAGTTGCTGCAGCACCGCATCAACACAGGAGATGCAAGACCGATTCGTCAACCTGCAAGACGTCTTCCACTGGCCAAACAAGGTGAGGTTGAGGAAATGATTACAACAATGAAAAAGGACGGTCTTATCGAAAATTCCAAAAGTGGTTCTAGTGAAAAAGAAAGACGGAAGCACACGTTTTTGTGTGGACTACCGAAGGCTGAGCGATGTGACTATATTTTTTTTTTTTGATAGATTATTATTTATAAATGACAGTTTTTTACACATTCATATATACAAAAAATCATATAGCATGGCATTTGCGGTCTGCCAGATTGACAATAAACATTACTTCAATTGTTGTAATAAGCTTTCACAAATAATAATTATAATAATAGATAAAAATAAATATATATATATATATATATATATGACTTGAAAATAATAATAAGTTAATGTATGTATGTTGCACTTTTTTCCCGACGAACCGAATCCAAACGAATCAAAAACGAACCCACAACTTGGATTATATTATACAAATACTTTAATTAATCGTACGTATGATTAATTAGTGATCTTCAGACGAATGTTTAACAAACATGCACACCGATGTGCAGCGGCGATGTTGATCGAATTTTAATTTTATGGTGAACTGTCAAATGACAGATGGGTGGATTTCGATGGGAAAAGAATGCAACAGGTAGCAATATTATAAGCTGCCAATACCAGCTGCTCAACAAGGGGTGGTCCGTAGGTAGTTTTATAGGTAAATACCGAGGAATTAAAGGTGAATAAAAAGAATTTAATGAGATGAATAATATTCAATCAAAACACAAGTAGGGTGTTTCGAACAATAAAGGGCGCCAGGAAATTTTTGTTTGGAATTTCCAAACCAACTTTAACACTGAAAATGGTCTTCAAATAGAATTAAAACGCGATTATTTTCCAAAAGGAATAAAACTATATTTTGTTCAGGAAACCTTACAAGTATAGGTATAAAACCTGAAATCTTTTCATAAACAATTGGGAGTGTACAAAGTATGTAAAATCTGGCAAAGAGCCAGCTAACAATTTAAATCGTAGGAAATTTAAGTTTGAAGATGAGGTTTTATCCAGGTTAAAATTCAAAACAACAACTTGTGTGCACAATACACCCGCTAACAATTTGGGAATTTTAACGAACAGACTACAAGGTCAAAGAAAGGTCGCGCGTCCTGCAATCTCAGGATAAATTACGATTGGCGAAAGGTAACCGATACAAACACTATGACTTAATAGTAAAACCAAAATGAACGCACAACTAACACTTTTTCTCACAATAAGAAAATTAAAATACTAACGTATAATAATACTTAGCTTTTCTGACGAATCCTGCCTATGAGTTTTCTTGCCCGTTCTGGAACTCCTGCCTGATTGGAGCTTTCTTGCAACTAATAAAATCACTCGATTTGTAAACTTTCCGACACTTTTTCAATTTTCTTAAAACTTTCTGGCACTATGTCCTTTTCAGAGGTCAACCAAGAAGTGCCATCTTCTTGGTGGTCTCTTCGTTCATCGGCGCATTCAGCAAATTCCACTCACTTCAACCAATCAGTCGTGGATGTTCGTCACGGGGTATCTGCAGTACTCTCACCAAATTCGCTGGAGTCTGCACCGTAGACGAAACGCATCCATCGCTCTCTTGCAAACAATTTCGTTTCGTTTCGTGAATCTCTTGGTCGTTAGAGACTCGCAACAACTTGCCTGAATGAACGAATCCTGACCTGTTCCATTTTAATCCATTCCAGAATATAAAAACTATTACTTTTAACAAATTCCCTCGGCCCAACCGACCCAAGTTACACTGTGCAAGAAAACTATTTAAACTAGGATTCAGTTAACGAGGATTCGTAATTTTTCGCGAAAATTACTAAACTACTTCGGTGAACCTTTGCGTAGATTTGGGGGAATGGGGATAATTCCATAAAGAGTCATTTCCTTGCTAAGGTAAAGCACTTTAGGTTGGGCACTCGGCCTTTACGGTGGGCGCTCAGCCATTGCGTTGGGCTCTTGGCCGTTTATATTGAAAAAGGCTTCAAATGCCAAAATCCGAAGATCACTGATATATATCAGTGTGTTAAAGGTGGGTAGCCATATCTCTACCTTATTGTACAAATACTAGGTTGTTAGTAACCTGCTGCTGTTATGGATGGAATTCTTCTAGGACCTTCCTGGTTCTTACAACCACTGTTTGAGTCTCCAGCCGTCCACTGGCTCAATGAAGGGGTACCTATTTGGGTTGCTTTTCCAAAGTTCTTTGAAGTACACCACTAGCTGATGGCCTAGGGTTGCTTTGTACTCTGCCAGCACTTTGAAACCACAACAGAAGGAGGGGTGAAAATGGGAAAAGGAAGAGAAATAATGGTCTAACTTGTTGTGGTAAAATATACCGCAACATGTTAACTCAAAAGCCTTCATTCATTATTCTTTCTCTATAACGTAACGCAATTTTGCAATAGTCATATAGCTTGACAACATTCATCTCATTCAGCCTACTAATAACTTGAGCCTCAGTCAAAAAGTCGCTTCCGAGAATGCTTCTTCTAGTTTCTCTCAAAGTTGGACACCTTCCGACGAAATGGATTACGTCTTCTCTTTCCTCTAAGTTGCATATACTGCACTCCAATGGTAAATCGGGTCTGTGTGGTATAAAATTCAAATTGAGTAATTCGCTCCGTAGCTTGACCTTAATAAATAATTACCCAGAAACTTCAGCTGCATATTCTGCTCTACATTTCTCATCGATCTTTGATAAAACGTCATACAGGAGAGTTTTACTGTTGAATATATTTTGTACGTTTAAATCAAAATTTATATTGCATCCTTCCGCAAGACTTGACCATTCTCTGTACCAGCTGTTTTAGTCTTGTACCGCTTTAAGAACTACCTTGCTGACCAGCCGGTGTTCAGGCATCTTGAAGACGGTCAGTAAATAATCGGCTTGAATCTTCAGGGTTTTCACAAATAGAGGTGGCAGACCGTGGCGGCATTTTTTCCATGAGATATTAATAGCAGTTTTCGTTTTTTGCAGTTTTTCGTTTAAGTGTTTCTCCATACTCAGGTTTCGTGAGAAAATTACGCCAAGGTACTTGTACTCATTTACGCACTCTAAATTTTCTCCGTTAAAAGTCCATATTTCATTTGCTGCATTCCGACCCCCACCTTTTTTAAATATCATCACTTTGGACTTCTGAGTGTTGACTATTAGATTCCACAAACGACAGTAATCATATACTCTGCTTATCATGAGGTATCCGCGGAGTAAGAAAACATGACTATATCATCTGCAAAAAGCAAAGCCTTAACACGCACTCCTGCGTAATCAACACCACCAGGAAGGTAATCGATGAGGTCATCAATAAAAAGTGAAAACAGGATGGGACTCAATGTGCAACCCTGTCTCACTCCTGTTGTGGTTGAGAACCACTCCGAAAGTTCCGCTCCGTTCCATACTGCAGCCCGTTGTGGGGGACACCGTATAACAGTTTAGATAAATACCAAAAATTAACTATATTTTTAAATAACAGGCGCGCTGTAGCACCCTGTACACCAAAAAATAATTTCCTTCACATAATCTCACCACACTTCAGCTGATCAAGTCAAATTATAAGCGGAAGCGAATAATTTCGTTAAAACGTCGAAGTGGCGCTTGCGCGCTATCCAATCGTTCTTTTCTAATCGAAGTCCAGCCAAGATAAGACGTAGTGATCGACACTCATTATATAGAGACGCTATTAAATACTAAAGTCCGCGAAAATTAGTATAAATCTAATAATTCAGACATATAGGTAAATGAAAAATACAATAACTAGTTTGATATTAACGAGGTAACAAGATTAGATATTTTAATAGAAATTCCAACCTGAAAATCACGGGAGAAAATTAGTAGCACGTGGAACAGCCAGTGTCCTCGCTTGCGTGCCATCGGCACCGAGACTTATTTTGTGCTTTAAAATCGCTGATACAACCCAGAAATTTTTCAAAGAAAACCCAAAAGTGAGTGAGTCTAAATTAAAACTTTTGTCCTAAGCGATCAGGTATATTAGAAAAAGAATTGGTTCCATCCATCCACGTGACCGATCGACCTAACATAACCCGCATCAACGATATAATTCAAATCCTCATCGGATTATATTTAAATATGTAATCCAGGTTTTTTTATCATAATTTTGCTCATCTCGCTCACGAAAATTTAAGATTAAAGATAAGCATTGATTAATTATCCCTTTTTGTAAGATCGTATCAATAGCAAAAGAATTGTTTTTTTTTACTTTCATCCAAGTGTTTAGCTAAAAGATCGAGCGCCTCTGAGGAATGCTGTGCACACCATTCAGCGGAGCAGCGAGCCGTCTTCGTAATATCGTAGAAACGATAAGTCCACATAAAAGAACATAAAGCAAATGAACTACATAATTATGTAATTGAAATTCGGTAAGTCAAACCATTCTTTAAATTTGAACGATCACTGCTTTTGTTAACATATTTGTATATATAAATTGCTTGATTTAAATACTCCAAGGAGTTAAGAGATCTTATAAATCTAAAGTTGATAATTGGCAAGTTTGAGGGAGTGAGCCTAATTAATTAAAGATATAGTATGAGAAGAATAACAAAAAAAAAAAATTATGCTATAAGTGACTATTGAGTGATTTCTAATGGAAAAAAACCAATATAAAAGTACTCAATGTGAGTACACACCCATACGAATAATTAAAATGAACAAATAGGACAGGTTAGAGCTAAGAATACCACAAAAGTAAATCAAGTCGGGTTATATATATGTATTTGGTTTAAATTATAAGTTGATATGAAAAACATTGCGTAATGAAATAGTTACTTTGAAATATGAAATGGTGAACTGCCTTAACCTGAGTTCGATTTGTATGAGTAGAAATATCTATTGAGAATGGATTGTTAGAGATTTTTGAGTGTTAAAGGGGAGTACAACAATGAGTCGTAATCGACGGAAAGTGAGTATATTTTAATTAATTACTCGGCCTTGAATAAGGGGCTTTCGACATAAACTTTTGCGAGGCGTTAGCCAAGGATGGTCACTATTTTATCTAAATGGTTGACTGTGGGGGACCAACTTACATCTCAGATCTCATAGTTTCCCAGTAAGAGACTCGGGCGTAGAGGGAAAATGTTAAGTCAAGCTTTAGAAAGTGTTTAAGGGCCAGTTGCTCAATCGAATCATAAATTTAAGTTCTACATAAAGTTCTACTTTAGTATGGGGATTTTATGTAGAACTTAAGAATTCCGGAACGTCTCATACAAAAATGAAAACTTTATGTAAATTTATGATTCGATTGAGCAACTGGCCCTAAGATATTTTTATATGTGGTTCTTAATAAATTTAAAAAAACAAAGATGAAATTAGGCATGAAAAAAAGTTACGAATGTCCGGTAGCAGTGCAAGATCCCACGACACCGACGAGCTAGTGACGCGCGTGAGCAAGCATGCCTGCCGCACTTCCCTACCCAGGACAACCTTGCCTGCAACCCACTGAACCCCAAGGGGGTTCCTGTTTCTCTTGGTCTTTTGTGGGCTGGCAGAATATCGCATATTGTAGGCAAGGGACAACTAATCGTTACACCTGTGTATACTGTGTTACTTCCCTGTGTATAAATTTTCGAGAACGCGTCCGAACTTCCGTGACAAGCCCAGCACATATAACTTGTAGAACAAGGCGTCTCGATTGATTGAGTCGAAAGCAGCTTTGAAATCGATAAAGAATACGTACAATTTTCTACCCTGCATAATAAAGCTCTCCGCTATACTTCTCAGAATAAAAATGTTATCAATTGTCGAGTACCCTGATCTAAAGCCAGCTTTAAACTCTTTCGGAATGTTTTGTGTTGCTATCCATGTTGTGAATCTTTTATGTAATATCGGTCTGAATATCTTATATGTTCCATTCAGAAACGAAATACCTCGATAATTCGTTGCATCCACAAAGGATCCTTTTTTATGAATCGGAAATATTATCGCACCCCGGAATTCATTCACCATCAGATCTCCCTCAATCACCTTATTAAAAAGCGTAACAAGACGTTTTTTGAGTGTAACAGTTCCGTACTTATAGAACTCCACTGGAATGCCATTCGAACCCGCCGCTTTACCATCTTTAAGGGACCCTAGCACTAGTTCCAATTCTTTTAAAGTGACTTCAGAGTAGGGTTGCCAGAAGAATTTTGATGAAACTAGGCAGCGAGATTTGAAATCCCGGACTTTCCCGGACAAATTAGAATCCAAAAAAGAGTACAAAACGAGGACACAAAAACATTACTTTTTTTTAAGTTATTTTATTTGGGTACTTCAGTTTTTTTTAAATAATAAAAATAAATTAATTTATAAATAGTTACATATCTAGTTACATATTATGGAGGTACATCTGTCATCATATTTCATAGGAACAGCGAGATTTGAAATCCCGGACTTTCCCGGACAAATTAGAATCCAAAAAAGAGTACAAAACGAGGACACAAAAACATTACTTTTTTGTAAGTTATTTTATTTGGGTACTTCAGTTTTTTTTAAATAATAAAAATAAATTAATTTATAAATAGTTACATATCTAGTTACATATTATGGAGGTACATCTGTCATCATATTTCATAGGAACATTTCATATTTTGTATACGTTAAGTTATTAACATTTAGCACATTATATACATTTTTATACATTGCATAAATGAAATTTAAAAATAAAAAAAATAAAAAGTTTAAGGTACCCCGTAAGTTGGATATTTTATAAATACATACCTACATAGTTAATTAACTGAAAGGATTTTTGAGAATGATCTATTCTAGTTGTATTTTTCATTGCATCTAATTTTGTTAAGTATTTCACCATCGCTTGACATTAAAGAATCATAAAAAGATTCGCAACTCACTGCTTGAAAATTAAATTTTGTTAAAATTATGCCTTTTACAGTGTCGGGCACCAATTTGTTTCTTTCTTTTGTCCACTGCGAATTAATCAAAGAAAAAACTCTTTCAACATCGGCATTGTGACTAGGAATTGCGAAATAAAACTCCGCAATTTTAATTAATTCACTGTATAATTCTAAAGAATTCAGTCCATTTTGTGTTAACATTAGTTTCATCGCAAGGAGAAAGCTTATCCATATAGTGCTTGAGATTACAAAACTGATCAAATAACGCACTGTCCCTAACATTAACACCTTTTTCCTGAATATAAATCAAACATGGTTCAACTGATTCCCACGTTACGTTTTTATCATTGAACTGCATCCACGAAAAAACTTTAAATTCTTCGAAAGGTTTTAGCCAGGATTCAATATATTTGACAGTTACATTATAGAGGTTATTGGTATCAATTTTTAATTTGTTTACTTTTTCTTGCAAACCAGATTCAACAAGCTTTTTCATGATAGATTTAATTTTGATTGTTGTTGCTATTACTTGGCGGGGTTCTTTATAGTTTGCTCATTTTGTAAGAATATTGTTCGCTTAGATACAAAACAAAAAATTTTAGCTCACCGTCTAATATATGATTCCTAACTAAGAAAGACAGCTATCTCCTGCCGAGAATCAGTGATACCCTGAATGCCATGGAGTGAGCCCAGTGGTTCTTGACGCTAGACTTGAAGAGTGGATACTGGCAATTTGACATCCACCCTGATAATCGGGAAAAGACAGCGTTTTCTACAGGTAATGGGCTCTGGCAGTTCAAAGTTATGCCATTTGGGATATGCAACGCCCCGGCAACATTCGAGCATTTGATGGAGTGCGTTCTTCAAGGACTGACGTGGAAAGCTTGCCTAGTCTACTTGGAGGATGTCATTGTTTACGGGAAAACATTTAACCAACATCGCTAGAACCTAAAAGCCGTGTTCCAGAGACTTCGAGAGGCTAACCTCAAAGTGAATCCGGATAAATGTGCACTTTTCAAAACCGAAGTAAAGTATTAAGGGCACATCATCTCTTCCCAAGGAGTGAAGACTGATCCTGAAAAAGTTGACTCCGTCAAAAATTGGCCAACACCACAGGACGAACATCAACTCCGAAGCTTTCTTGGTCTTGCCACATATTACCGACGTTTTGTTAAGAACTTTGCTGGAGTTTCAAAGAGTTTGCATCAGCTCACCGAAAAGGGGAAGCAGTTTAAATGGTCAGGTAAGTGTGAGAAATCTTTTCAGGAACTCAAATACCGCCTCTGTAATGCTCCAGTGCTGGTACATCCAACACCTGGCAAAACATTTATCATCGACGCAGATGCAAGCAACGTTGGAATCGGCGAAGAGAAAGTAGTTGCATATTACAGCAAGGTCCTCTCGAAGCCCGAAAGAAACTACTGTGAGACCAGAAGGGAACTGCTAGCTCTATCTATATCTAGGCAGCAAAGCAATTCCACAAGTACATCCATGGACAGAAATTCCTTCTGCGGACAGACCATGGTGCTCTGAACTGGCTGTTGAACTTCAAAAATCCAGAAGGTCAAGTCGCAAGGTGGATAGAAAGACTGCAGACTTATGACTACCAGATTCAACACCGCAGAGGAAAGCTGCACTCAAACGCTGATGCATTATCCCGAAGACCTTGCAAAGTGGATTGCAAGTATTGTAGGCGCCAAGAAGACAAAAAAGTTATTACCGCTCAGCGACTAAGAGCTAACCCCATAAGCGGATGGAGCAATGAGGAAGTGAGGACTGCTCAGCAGGAGGATCCAGATATCAAACCCATTCTCGCATGGAAAGAAAATGAAGAGAAACCTGAAGGGGGAGACATTTCTGGCAGGAGTCCAGTTCTCAAAGCCTATTGGGCACAGTGTGACTCTCTATATGTGCAAGAAGGTATCCTCAGGCGAAGATGGGAGTCCGCTGACGGTAAATCATATGTGATTCAGCTGATCGTACCGCAGTCGAAAGTTAAAGAAGTTCTTCGGAATATACATGACGGACCTTCTGAAGGCCACCTGGCTGTTAACAAAACACTGGAGAAGGTGCAACATCGGTTCTACTGGTTACATGCTAGAGATGACGTGTAGAAGTAGTGCCGAACATGTGACAAGTGTGCTGCAACCAAAGGACCTGGTAGGAAGATTTAAGGTTAGATGCATCAGTACAACGTTGGATCGCCTTTTGAGAGGATTGCAGTAGATGTGGCTGGGCCTTTTTATTAAAGTATCTTTAGGGTCTTTATGAGCAATTTGTAGCCTATGTTTAAGGTCTATGACATAGTCCTCGTAGTTGTAAACTGGTTCAACTTTCTTTGTAAGATTTGAAGGCAAGTTACATTGTCTCCCAAATACTAGCTCAAACGGGGTGTATCCTGTTTCTGAATGTATTGAAGTATTGTAACAGAAAACATAGTAGGGCAACCAGTTGTCCCAATCTGTATGTTTCTCATCTACATAATTTCTAAGATAGGCTCCTAAAACCTTATGCGAATTTTCTAGTGCTCCAATACTTTCGTGATGGTACGCGGTGGATTGTAGCTGTTCTATCTTTAATAACTTACACAGATCTTTGAAAACTCTATTTATAAATTCTGTACCCTGGTCAGATGCTATGGTAGCAGGGACTCCATACTTTAGGATAAAGCCTTCTACAAGTCCTTTAGCTACGGTATTAGCCTCCTTATTTGGCAACGCAATAGCTTCTGTAAATTTCGTTAGTTCGTCTTGAAGTGTTAAAATGTATTTTGACCCATTTTCTGTCTCGTGAAGAGGTCCAACTAAATCAAGGTATATTTTGTCAAAACATGTTTCTGCTGTTGTAGTAATAGTCATTGGTTGTTTTTTGGGTTGTATATGTTTATTTCGTTGACACATAGGGCAGTGCTTAACGTATGTCGTCACATCGTTTTGCATCCCTGTCCAAAAGTATTTTTTCTTGATGTTACGCAACATGCGATTTATTCCGGCATGTCCACTTGTCGGTAACATATGGTAATCGTTGAGTATAAGTTTTTGTTTTCCAGGGTCCGTTACTTTTATTTTATTATCAATTATGTGCACTTTTATTTTATTTCCTTTGAATAATTCTTCTACCTTTCTCTTTAATATATATAATTTCTCTTTACGACGGCCGTCTGAGAGTTTACCTAACTCTTCTTTAGTTATATAAATATCTTTAATTGATAGAGGTCCGCAAATTGTACGCACGTCCCTCAACAACATTTTGTCAAATGATGCCGATCGAGCAATAGTGCTATTTTTGGATTCCTCTTCATTATTTAATAATGGTTCACCGTTATTTTGCATGTCCCTCAACAACATTTTGTCAAATGATGCCGATCGGGCAGTAGTGCTTTTTCTGGATTCCCTTTTATTATTTAAAAATGGTTCTTTGATAGTTTGCACGTCCCTCAACAACATTTTGTCAAATGATGCTGATCGGGTAATAGTGCTTATCTTTGACCTATTTAATATCAAACAATTATTCCCTGGAATGTATCCTAAAATGAGGTTTGGACTTATAACTCTGGTACCTTTTAATAAACTGTAATCTTTGTCTTCATCTTTGAAGCTATTTAATATTTTCAACTCGACTATTTTTAGCCCCTTTGCTGGCGGTTTAAGAAGCTCACTTATGATTTTTTCTTTCTCTAATTTACTTGTTGTTGGGTTTAATTCTTCTAAATTTGAGTTTCTAGCTTGTGCTCTTGTTGTGACACACACAAATAAATTCTGTAAGTCCTCTGACTTTAGTTGTATTCTTCTTAGTGCATCCGCAGTGCAGTTGTCTTTGCCAGGTGAATACTCCACAGTAAAGTTATATTCCTCTAATATTAGCCTAAATTTAGTTAATCTACTTGAAGGTTCCTTTAGTGAGAACAGATATACTAGTGGTCTATGGTCTGTTAGTATTTTGAAACGTCTTCCGAAAAGATACGGTCTGAAATGTTTTACTGCCCATACTATAGCGAGCAATTCTTTTTCTATAGTACTGTAGTTCTTTTCGGCTTTATTTAACGATTTACTTGCGTATGCGATGGGTTTATCATCAAAATTCGATATAACAGCACCTAAGGCAAATCCAGAGGCGTCTGTTCGGAGTATGAATTCTTTTTCAAAATTTGGAAACTGTAAAATATTTGGGCTTATTAGGAATTCTTTTAGCAAATTAAATGAGGTATTGCAATCTTCGGAAAATTTAAATTCTACGTTCTTTCTTAATAAACGGTTTAAAGGAATTGCTTGTTTTGCAAAATTTGGTATGAACTTTCTAGGTGCCGTGACATTGTGCCAAGCGACATTATGCCAAATGCAGAAATTTGGCACAATGACGCTTTGGCAAAGCGACATTGGGCCGAACATTAGCGTTTGGTACAGTGTCGCTTTTGTTAAGCGTCATTAGGCCAATTTGGTACCCTGACGCTTTTTTTCGATTTTTCAATATAACGAAACAAATGAAGATACACTTGCTCAGATTTGTAAGTCATAAGAACTATACAAATGGATAAGTCTATGAAAATACAGATCTCTTGTTAGTAAAAAAGTAAATAACTGACTAATCATAAACTAAAGACTTGATTAAGAAACTAAAAAATCATTTGAAACAATCGAATGTTTTGTTTTTGAGCATAAGATAAAGTAATTGTAAGAAATTCGCGTGTGTGTGTAAAAGACGTGTTCTTACTTATAGTGGAGTCAATGAAGACATAAAACAGGCAATATTCGGAAGTCCTCAAGAACAGCTCCGATTTTGATGATTTTTGTTTTAAAAAATTTTTTTTTTATATTCTTTAAAATCAGAAACCTTTCAGAGCGGGGACGGAGCTATTTGTCTTGTTTGAGGGGGGGAAGCTGGTCTAAAATTTTGAAAAAACCGAAATTTTTTTTTTGTCTTAAGAGGTAATTTAGGGTCTTAAAAACAACATACCAAAAGATGGATGTCGGCAAAAATGTCTAAATGCCCAAACTTTCCATTCTGCGGCGGTGCCCCTCAGATATGCCATACGATTTCGTAGTACTTAAAACTTTAAACGCGTTTTTCTCGAAATCTTTTTTTTTTGAACTGGCCGAAGGCATAACCCGAGCAAATCTTCACCGATCTTTATGAAATTTTGACAGTACATTCAAAATACCTTTCTCCGAAGACGTATGTAAGTTTTTTTTTTTTTTATATTGCAAAGTTTTTTTTATCATCAATTTTGTCGTTATTTTATAGTAAAATTTCAAAGTTTTGTTCAAACGTGCACCATTTCGCGAAATAACAAAATATCGAAAAAATCCTGCGTACGTCTCTTGCCGTTGTTATATAGAAACTAAAAATTTTCGGGATTCCGTTCCAAGACCAAAACTAAGGAGGTAACATCATCGGCCATGCCCCCGTCTAAAAAATGAGGTGCCTCCGAAGAAATGCTGGACAGCCGCTATTTTGAATTTAATTGACACAAAAAAACTTGTACTTGTATATTAAAACATTAAAAAAACTTTTACTGACATCATTAATGTTTTTTAATGGATTCATCAGTAAATTAAAGTAATTTTTTTAATAAATGTTTATTGAGCCTCAGTAATGCACTCGGTTCTGACGTCCTTAATTAATAGTTACTGATGTTAAGTTACTATTTACTAATTCAATTTCAGAGAGTATAAGGGGTCGTTCAAGTATTACGTAAGCACCCCCCTTGTCAGCAAAAGGTAAACAAAGCACATACCCCTTCCCCCCATGCTTACGTAAACATTTTTCAATTAATGCTTTTTTTTTTTTAATATTATATTTTACACAAATGTTTACTTGCTTTGCTATGCTTACAACACGTCTACTCGCTATAGAATCTAAACAAGACAGTATACTGGAACTGAAAGAGCAAATTTAGACAAGTGAACAATGAATTCCCCTACTAGGCTCTTAAGAGAGCACTCAGAAGAGAAAATAAATAGGGGGCAAACTTGTGCATACGTCACCATTTCACCATTGCCACAAAATCTCACTACTACCACCTTGAGTACAATTTCCATCACTGACTTTATACAAAATTCACCGATCTACAGTCTTAAATAAAAAAAACTCCCGATGACGTAATCATCATCTAGACCCCCCTACCCCCCATGTCATCCTAAATAAACAAAGCAAAGATCCCACCGCGCCCTGTAGTGCTTACCTAATACTTGAACGGTACTTAAATTATTAATTATATTTATATGTATTAGCTTCTAAATAAATACCTTCTGCATTATGCACTATTCACTCCGATAAAAATTGTTTTTGATATATATAGTTCACACTGCACTGATAAGAATTCACTGTAATAAAAATTACTAAAACTTGAGGAAGCGAGCAGTTACTCCAAAAGGTAAATGAATACTGAGTGAGGTAAGCAGTAAAAATGTAAACAACTATTTGTTACAATAAGATTATATGGAGACTTTTTTTTACAAAAAAAATAGACACCAAACTGAATTTTTTATATAAATGTCGTTGGTATTGTTTAAATATAATATGAATATTTCCGTCCCCGCTCTAAGAAGTCTCTGAATTGAAATAATATAAAATAACAAAATTAAAAAAATAAAATTCATCAAAATCGGAGCTGTTTTTGAGGATATACATAAAAAACTACTAAAAGTGCACATATTATTGTCTTATTCAAACAAACTTCAAAACTAAAAATCTTTTCATTTTTTATATTTTACCCATTTTGTATTTTTGCAAGTATTATAAAATGTATGGGTTTTTGAGTGCCCTTATTTATGAGTTTTTTTTTATTATTGATTTGTTCATCTGTTAAAAATAAAGAAACCTTAAGTTTACAAGGCGTTTTCTGAAAAAAAGACCTCAAAGTCAAAAGTTTGCTTGGGGAAAAAACTTGCACACCATTTAAATTTTAAAATCTGGCAACCCTAAGCCTATTCGAGCCCAACTGAAATACAGTTTTAAAGATTATTATTTCAACAAAAAATTAAGTCTAAAACTAGGTCTCTACCATCAGTATTGACAGAGAAATCGAATTTTTCACAAGTCAGGGTACACCAAATATCACAGATATTGTTTAAACAATATAAATAGTTCCGTCCCCGCTCCAAAAGGTTTCTGATTTTAAATAATATAAAAAAACAAAATTTTTAAAACAAAAATCATCAAAATCGGAGCTGTTCTTGAGGACTTCCGACGAAAAAGCTTTATTGACTCCACTATAAACGTTTTACTACAAATTTATCGCCTATGGCGGACTTACATAGGTTTAATGTTGCTTTCAATACCATTTTGTGGGTGTTGATAGAAGGCACCCTGCTCTTCGCTGCTGTCTTCCTTGACTGCTGCTGTTGTTGTTTTTGTTTCTGCTGCTGCTGCTTTGTCAACGTCGCTCTTGGCTGCTTCGATGGCGCAGCTTTTTTAGCCGCAGTCCCCCGTTGCTGCCATTTGGTAGCAGTTTGTTTTCTTTCTTTTGTTTTGTTCTTGTACAACAGCTATTTTATTAGCTGTTGTGCCTTGCTGCTGCACTGGTGCAGGTTTTAAATTTGCTACTACTGTTGTTGTTGGCTGTTGTTGTTTGGCAATTGTATTCTCGACCATTGACAACAGTTGTTGTTTTTTTGCCTCACTTTCGGCTTGTATGCAGGCCACTTGCCTGGATTTGATCTCCTCTATCTCTTTGTGTAGGTTCTCCAAGTAAATTGTCAATGCTTAGAGTTTCTTATCTTCATTAACTTCCTCGTCAACACCGTCCCCTTCGTCTGCCAATGCAGCGAAGGAATTACCACTGCCGGTTTAACGGCCCTCACCACCGTTGGATTCATATTCATAAGTAGAATCCATACTTATGATACTATCAGTGCTTGTCGACATCCTATCATCATCGACCTCCTTATTGGTTCCCGTTGGCTTTTGGCTACGAGACACCAAATTTGGCTTAACTCATAGGCGCCGCCTTTTTTCGCAGTTGTTGTAGCTGCTGTTGCTGCAGCTGTTGGCACCGTAATTTGCATTGCGGTTGTTGCCGCTGCTTTGCTTGTTGTTGTTGTTGTTTTCGGTGTTGGATTTTCATCCAACATTTTTTTTGATGTTGATGGACCGGTATGGTCCATCACAAACAACTGTGTCGCTTTCTTTTCACTCTCTAATAATTGTATTTTTCCTTTATCTGAGTAATTAGCTTCAGAAAAATAAAAATCGGTACGCGAATTAATTGAACTTTTGTAAAGCACACCACTTGAAAATAAACTCTCAGCTATAATCGTCAACAAGTCTACACTCGATAGCTGTTGATGAACGACTGCTTTCATCCGTTCCCTTGTTCTTTTATGGATGTCAGCGAGTCTCTCCTTAAGTTCGCTGGGCAGCCGCATGTTTTTCCCGAACAGGATGTCAGATGGTGTTCTTCCTGTCGAGCTATGTACCGCACTTCTTAAGGAATAAGGAATAAGTGGTATATGCCTATCCCAGTCTCTTTGGTAGTCGCCTACGACCTTGGTGAGGTGTTCTTTCAAGGTCCGGTTGAATCTTTTAACCATCCCATCAGATTGTGGATGAAGCGGTGTGGTTCTCGTTTTCTTAATGCCTTGTAGTCCGCACAATCCTTGGAAGATGTTTGACTCAAAGTTCCTCCCTTGGTCGGAATGGAGTTCCATAGGCACGCCAAACCTACTCACCCAGTTAAACACAATCTGGTCGACCACCGTTTTGGCTTCTTGATTTGGGATGGCATACGCCTCAGGCCACTTGCTAAAGTAGTCCATTACAATGTGAAGGAGTCACAGCCAACGACCTCTTAATTAATTGCTCTACAACTATTAACGGGTTGTCAACCTTCGACTGTGCCTCGATATCCGATCCTCTCACATTCAGTTGCATTGCATAGAAATGCATAACACTTGACTTGCTTGTGTATCCATAGAGTGCATTGTACTCGGAACAATATGATTCCCAACGGCAGGCCACTGCCAGCCGACAGAAGTAATAAGGGATCATATTGCTTTGACTCCATGCGCTCTGTTTATGTCACAGCAATAGTCTTTGGGTATGAGCATTTGTTTATGATATAGGTCATTGGCGCTCACCCAAAAGAATGTGATGATGAAGCGTTTTAATCGGATATCGAAGTGTGGTCGATTGTTCGATAACCAGAAATGGAGCTTAATAAATTTGTATAAATAGGGAATGAATTTACAAATAAAATGTCAATAGTGATCGTGGACTCGATCTAGAACAATCTCTGGTTTTTGTTGATATAAGGCATTGAGCCGAAGGCAATTCCTGGGTAGTTCCAAGTTGTTTCCACTACCATCCCTCAACTTTGCAGTTAGTGCGAATAGGTTTGAGCCTACAGCAGCGAATGCTTGGCGATTTGGTAGTTTGGAAATCAGTGAACTTTACATGGCGATCTTGCCAGGAGAATAATTCTAAATCAACAGAATCAGGAACCAGAGAGTGTTCAGAAAGAGTGTTTTGGACAAGACAAAGTTAAAGTCTTTTTCGTTCATACAAGTAAAAGTTGTTCAAAGTAGTAGGACAAGACAAAGTTAAAGTCTTTTTCGTTCATACAATTTCCTGTTCAAAGAAGTTTTTTTTCTCTCTCTCGCCGCGCTGTCGGTACTGTAAAATCAAAACAAACCTTTTAATGACCAAACGGAGCGACCTAATAGCGGCCGCAGAGCACCTCGCAGAGGCGCAACTTCCACTAAAGGCGAAAACAGCGAGTCCTGCAAGCGACAAAACTATTGGCCCGTGTCCTCTGTACATACAAGAGTACAGAAGGCATGTACATAAACACAAAAACACACCAACAAAGATGACTACAGTTAAACAGAAATTACAAAAACCAAACAACATCATGAGGGCTATCAAAAGAAGCAGCACAAACAACGTTCTAAATTTTTACCGAACACTACATTGCTTCCATCGCAAAGAGTTTCACAAGAAGAAAGCAGATGAGTCTCCAAATTGATTATATTATATACTACAGTACTACAACTACTACATTTAGAATTAGTTATTTTAGGAAATAGTTTTCTTTTTTGTTTACGAAAAGAGAAGCACAAGAAACATTACAACGTTATCAAAGATGAGAAATTTCCATAAATTTTTAACCATTTTCTTTTTATTTTTGGCGATTTTTTTTTACTTCTTCTTTTGATTTTTGAAACTGGGTTAAACTACCTATTAAATACATATTGTCAAACAGTACGTTTTCAAGGTTTCTATCAATATCGGGTCTAATATATTCAAAATGTTTTGTGTATCTTGACAATCTTATATTATTCAAAAAAAAAAAAAAAAACAGAATAAAAATTTAGAACACCACAATAAAAATTTAATTGAAGTATTCGAAAGACTGAGAGAAGTAAATCTCAAACTACATCCAAGTAAATGTGCTTTCCTTAGAAAAGAAGTTTTACCTATATCTAGGTCATATAATATCAGACAAAGGTATTATAGTGGATTCAATAAAGCTTTTTCGTCGGAAGTCCTCAAGAACAGCTCCGATTTTGATGATTTTTGTTTTAAAAATTTTGTTTTTTTATATTATTTAAAATCAGAAACCTTTTGGAGCGGGGACGGAACTATTTATATTGTTTAAACAATATCTGTGATATTTGGTGTACCCTGACTTGTGAAAAATTCGATTTCTCTGTCAATACTGATGGTAGAGACCTAGTTTTAGACTTAATTTTTTGTTGAAATAATAATCTTTAAAACTGTATTTCAGTTAGGCTCGAATAGGCTTAGGGTTGCCAGATTTTAAAATTTAAATGGTGTGCAAGTTTTTTCCCCAAGCAAACTTTTGACTTTGAGGTCTTTTTTTCAGAAAACGCCTTGTAAACTTAAGGTTTCTTTATTTTTAACAGATGAACAAATCAATAATAAAAAAAAAACTCATAAATAAGGGCACTCAAAAACCCATACATTTTATAATACTTGCAAAAATACAAAATGGGTAAAATATAAAAAATTAAAAGATTTTTAGTTTTGAAGTTTGTTTGAATAAGACAATAATATGTGCACTTTTAGTAGTTTTTTATGTATATCCTCAAAAACAGCTCCGATTTTGATGAATTTTATTTTTTTAATTTTGTTATTTTATATTATTTTAATTCAGAGACTTCTTAGAGCGGGGACGGAAATATTCATATTATATTTAAACAATACCAACGACATTTATATAAAAAATTCAGTTTGGTGTCTATTTTTTTTGTAAAAAAAAGTCTCCATATAATCTTATTGTAACAAATAGTTGTTTACATTTTTACTGCTTACCTCACTCAGTATTCATTTACCTTTTGGAGTAACTGCTCGCTTCCTCAAGTTTTAGTAATTTAGTAATGGTGCACGTTTGAACAAAACTTTGAAATTTTACTATAAAATAACGACAAAATTGATGATAAAAAAAACTTTGCAATATAAAAAAAAAAAAACTTACATACGTCTTCGGAGAAAGGTATTTTGAATGTACTGTCAAAATTTCATAAAGATCGGTGAAGATTTGCTCGAGTTATGCCTTCGGCCAGTTCAAAAAAAAAGATTTCGAGAAAAACGCGTTTAAAGTTTTAAGTACTACGAAATCGTATGGCATATCTGAGGGGCACCGCCGCAGAATGGAAAGTTTGGGCATTTAGACATTTTTGCCGACATCCATCTTTTGGTATGTTGTTTTTAAGACCCTAAATTACCTTTTAAGACAAAAAAAAAATTTAATTTAATTTAAGACAATTTCAAAATTTTAGACCAGCTTCCCCCCCTCAAACAAGACAAATAGCTCCGTCCCCGCTCTGAAAGGTTTCTGATTTTAAAGAATATAAAAAAAAAAAATTTTTAAAACAAAAATCATCAAAATCGGAGCTGTTCTTGAGGACTTCCGAATATTGCCTGTTTTATGTCTTCATTGACTCCACTATTAGGACAAGGTCGACATGCGATCCAATGTGAAAACATTGGTGACCATAAGATCGTTCGGGCGTTGTTGCAAACAACAACCACCAAACATTTTACTTTTACTCCCAAAGAGGAGAAGCCGAAAAGCATGCTTTTGAAAGGGGTAGAGCCTACCTCTGACCCAGAGGAGCTCTTAGCGGAACTCCGCAGGTTGGTGAACGACGATCTCGAGTTTATCGGGGTCAAGTTGTTCACCACGGCCAAGGCAAGACGGGAGAAGCGGCTATTTCCGATGTTCCTCGTCACCTTGTCACCCAGTAGCCGTCTGGAGAGTCTAAGGAAAATCTCCGTCCTAGACTACCAAATGGTACGATGGGAAAATATAAACAGGCACGGGGATTTTTTGCAATGTCTTCGTTGCCAATGGTTCGGGCACGCCGCATTCAACTGCCAAATGCAGTCGAGGTGCGTAATGTGTGGAGAGAACCACAAAGAAAAAGAGTGTAAGCTCTGTGGGGCAAGGGTCGAAGATAAGATCCTACTGAAATGTGTTCTCTGTGGTGGAGATGGACACCCTGCTAACTATCGGGGATGTCCTCGATACCAGGTTATTAAAAAATCAAAAAAAGCTGCTCCAATAGCAACTAAAGATGAGGGAAGGCAAACAGCGAGACCAATTCCAAGGGCCGTCGCGTCGTTCCCGCAGTTTCTTTTACCCAAATGGCGTGGGAAAACGGTACAGCCTCCCCAGTAAGCGGCCGCACAGCCATCTGTGTCAAAGGCAGATGCTGGGGAGTCAGAGGTGATGGTAGCTCTGCGTGTCATTCAGGCACAAATGAGCGAACTATCGCGGTAAATAAGTGAGCAGGCACGTATGGTGGACTTGATTTACCGTGCAGTGCTCTCGCTTGCGCAGTTCTTAGGTTAACGGGTGCGCTGCCGGAGAGGCCTTTTAAGATCTTAGCCGTGAATGTGAATTAGCTGGTAAGGATAGAACGACGAACCAACTTCCTCGAGTTGTTAAAAGACCAACGTCCAGATGTATGTATGGTTAGCGAAACTAGGCTAAATCAGCATCACAAATTGACGGATAACAATTACATTATCATAAAGAGGGGCCGACCCAACTCGACTCTCGCGGGTAGGGTTGCAATCTTCTAACGTAAGGGCATTGCTCATAAGGTTATATATAGCGGTGAAGTACGCCGATTGCGGTTGCTGGAAATGTGTATCATATGCATCCCTCTAAAACAGGGGAGGCGGTTGTATGTAGTCGCAATCTATGCACCGCCGGCAGCTTCTCAAACCTCATATTTTGTAACAGAGTTCAAAACGCTTTTTCGATGTTTGAAACTGATCTGATTGGGGAAATCAATTAGCCAATCCAAGGGGGACCCAGCTATTCAATTGGCATTGAGTGTTAAGTCGATCTGCTGGCTACCGTCAGGCCTTCATATCCTCGTAGTGGCTCTTATCTGGATCTATTGCTTATAGACTCAAGACTTAAACTGACCGACGACATTCTTCGACGGACGAAAAATTGTTTGACGACGGTTGAGTATACGACAGTGACCACTGTCGACTTGCTGCCGTCATACTGCTTCCGAACGACCTTGTGGAACTGGAGGAGTACGTGCCGACGCACTCTAACAACTACGGTAAGACAAGTTGGCCGCGCTTTTCCGGTGCCGTCTCAAGGGAACTTCATTCAAACGGAATTGCGCCGCCATGCAGCAGTAATCTGTCGAACGTTGAGATCGATGGATACCTGCAAAGTATGGAGGATGCAGTCCGTAGAACAATGGACACGACAATTCCTAAGTATGGGCAAAACGATCCAACGAACATGTACAGAAACGCGACAATAGACGCACTCTTCAAACAAAAAAGTAGACTCCTGTCGAGACTCAAACTCTTACACAGGAGGTTTACTGAACGACACGATTTTGAGATTAGAGCTCTGAGGTCACAGATCAAAAATCTCCAACAACTTATTAAAGAAAGCTATAAAATTTCCATTTCATGTTTCTGGAACAATAAAATTCGGGCTGTGCAGCAGTGGCGAGGGGTGAATAATTACAAAAGGTAACTCGAAAGAAACTTAGTCACCAACAAAAAAAGTTTGCTTAAAATTTTTTTTGTGCAATGTTTGTCTTCGCATCAAGCCAAAAAGTCAAGTATTTCAAACCAACCAGCTATTAGGTAGAGCGTCATAACTTTTTTTTTCATAAAACTAAGCTAATTAAAACTATTTGTTTGTGAAAATCAGTTAAGCAACAGTCAACAGATATTAAGGCCATAGTCAAACCACTGAAACTTACTATCGGAAAACTTTACAGGCTTTTTGCACTTTTCAATTTTTAAAGCCTAAATTTGTAATATTTAAAAAAATCACGAAAAGCACTTAATCAATTTAAATAAGTATTGCACTGCGTTCTGCTGGTAAACTGCGTTTTTCGAATAAAATACGGCTCATTGGGAACTGAATTCATTTAGGCCAGTTGTGCCACTTCAGAGTAATTCCAATTATTTTTCGCATTTTCTGCCAAAAATATGCTTTATGTTATGAGATCTAATATCCACGCATATTTGTTATCAAAATGGCAACCTTTGAGCTTTGACACATGAGTCTAGTGCAGAAACACATACAAATTCGTGAAATAAGTCGGAGACCAGCGTGTTATTTTCTTGTTCTTCAAGCAGAGACCTACCTCAACCTGCAATATACATTTTTGTTTTCTACACATGTGTCCATGTCTATGGGAAGAAACAGAAATACGAAGGAAAGCGTTTTTTTTTCTTTTATAAAACCAATATCATGCAAACACCGAAGTGTGCAGAGGCAATGCTGCAAATGAGTACTGGGCTACTGCGCCGGCGCTATATTCACGTGCTCAGAGCACAAAGAGATAACAAACAACAGATTTACCAAAAAATATGACGCTAGAACACCGGGTTATTTTCTTCCATAAAAAAGCATGTATTGAACAGAGAGGTGCCTAGCGCTAGGCTCTTCTCTGTTCAATACATGCTTTCTTATGGAAGAAAATAAGACGATGTTCTACCGTCATATTTTTTGGTAAAAGAAAAAAGAGGAGAGAACACAAATTTGTTCTATCCAGCAACAAGTTTTATAAGACGTAATATTTGGGGTTACCTTGTATGTTGCTAAAGTTTTGTGTTTGTTTATGGAGTGAATTGAAGAGCCAACATGTGTGTAGAATAAAACGGAAAGCGGAGTGGTAGTTGTTAAAAAAATGTTGGCAGCGAGTTCATGTGTATGATTAAGTTTGATTCATGTTGCCAGAAGTCTAAGATGTTTCAGATGTGAATTTCAAAAGGTAAGTCGGAAATAATCGACTTATATGGACGCTTCGCCACTGCTGTGCAGTCCAATAACCCGAGTATAATTCCGGAAATAAACAAAATCTTTAGGAGAAAAGATCAAAATGACCTTCAGAGTAATAAACTCCAAAGAACCATAGAGAACGAGAACTTACTTTTAACAATAGGAATAGATCCAGATGACGCCATCTTTATAGTGGAAGATGCTCAAGAGAAGGTAGAGACGGTGGGTGCTGTTTTCGAGCGAGTGTATAAGTTGAATGAATGCATTCGCCCGAATTACGACCTTGAGAAGAGAGCCTTCGTTGGACACTTCTAGCTTAGAGACGAGATCTCGCATTGGCGATCCGAGAATCCTGGTTTCACTAGGTTCAATGACGACCGACCTGCAAATGCAGTCATCGCCCAGCAAAACGGGGAAAGCACCCTGCTCGCTTCTAAGATGGACCTCTTGGAAATCTTTAAATAAAGAAAAAGAAGTCAGCAGGAGTCGACGGCATACCCAATGTTGTGTTGCGAAACCTCCCTGCGGAAGCGGTGGATATATACACCACGTTGTTCAACAATGCGCTGAAAAATGCGTATTATCCAGTGCGTTGGAAGACGGCACTGGTCCATCCTCTCCTTAAAAAAGGGAAGGATGGTTACAATCCAGCAAATCTCAATAAGTCAATGAGTCTTCTTCCGGGTATCAGCAAATTATTCGAAAAAGTTATCAATAGAGCTCTGTCCACAGGGGCTGAGAACAAACATATTATTCCAGAAAACCAGTTCGGTTTTAAGGCGGGCCATGATACCACACATGTCGCGTCTAAATAAGTATCTGATATTCAGTGGAACAAATCTAAAAAGCAGTGTACGGGTGCATGTCTGGTTGACTTGGAGAAGGTTTTCGATACCGTTTGGTTAGACGGTCTTTTCTATAAGTTGATCAGATGTGGCATGAGTAAACCACTGCTTTATATTCTGAATGACATGCTTCATGGTAGAACGGTTGTTGTGAAAAGTTGCAATATAACTTCTACCAGAACTTTTAAAATACAGAATGGTCTGCAACAAGGAGCGGTGAATTCGCCTATTTTATTTAGCATTTTCACCGGCGATCTAATTGGTTCCCTTCACCATGCTATAGCGTACGCCGCCGACCTAATCGCGTACAGAACAGGGCCAAAGATGGAGGTCATCCAATTACTTTTGCAGCGTGTCTTCGATAAGATTCAGCAATATTGCGATGACTGGAAGTTTAAAATTAACTTTCAGAAATCGGAAACAATTGTGTTCAGAACCCCGTTGGCTCGGGCCTCATTGGATACGAGAAAGAACTGGCGAAAGCTGGTGATCGTTGATCTACATGGCCACTCACTGCCAAAAAAAGTAGTAGTCAAGTACCTCGGCCTCTGGCTAGATCAGTATATTTTAACAAACATATGGATGCGGCTCTGGCCAGGGCTAGAGGAGCTTTTGCTCTGACAATGCGACTGCTTCACAGCAGACAACTTGATAGCAGAGTGAAGGTCATTTGCTACATAGCCCTCATAAGGCTAATGATTGTCTATGGGTGCCCCGTGTGGTTCAATGTTACAGCGTCTCAGATGGAAAAGATTCGGGTGTTTGAGAGACAGTGTCTGCGTACCTGTCTTGGATTACACAGAACACTAGAGTCGAAGTACAGAAAATATTATCCTAATGGGGTCCTTTACAACGGGACTCAAATAAACAGAATCGACAACTTCATGATAAAACTGACTCGGGGTCACACTGCAAGGGCGATGTCTTTGAACAACGGCCTGATATTTGGGGCTTACTAACCCAACATAGAATATATGGAGAGAACACGTTTCAATGGATTTGTCCCACCGGAGGCTTTCCTCTATTTTGACATGATAGGTTTGATACAGGACAGATTGGCGGTTTCGTTAATCTACCACGTCTGCCGTAGGTCCGTAGAACGACGGCTCCTTTATGGCCGGGACGTCGCACTATGGGACGAAATGAGCTTTAGCGTCTCATAAATGGTTTTGAAAAATTTTACAATTCGAAAAATCAAAAGATGAGGCCTTAAACTAGAAAACCAGCTCTTTTGAAACAGTAACTGTTTTTTTATTTTTTTTTTATTTTTGGTACTTAAATTGCTGATCAAACCTGTCACATTAGTTTGATTATAATTTCCCTTTAAAGAGTACAAAGTTTGAAGTGAAATATTTTGTAGCTTCCTGAATATAAGTAATTGATGTTATATATTTTTGGAAAGGTCGTTT
Source organism: Melanostoma mellinum (assembly GCA_914767635.1). Taxonomy (NCBI): domain Eukaryota; kingdom Metazoa; phylum Arthropoda; class Insecta; order Diptera; family Syrphidae; genus Melanostoma; species Melanostoma mellinum. Next base: position 72,364,082 of record OU612060.1, on the reverse strand, counting down.
TTTTTTTTGTAAAACAGTTGTTTTCATTTATATTTAGTTCAACAGTTAATTTAAAGAAAAAAAAACCTGCCTGCCTCCACCTCGGGACCGATTTTTTTGAATTTTTTTGTTATTGTAGATTTAGAATCAAAAATAACCTTGTCCGCATACGTCCGCCTTTTTTTTATAAGCAAAAATGTGTAAAAAGTGAATTTTTTTCTTTATGATTTTGAATTTGTTGCTCTTTAATTTTCATTACAATGATAGAAAATATTGAAATTCTGCTCATGCTTACTACCTAAGTATGTAGTTAAAAATGAATATTGGTTAAAAAAAATCATACGAAATGGTTCTCTCCCTACACCATACAAGTTATACAAGTGATATAATTATTACTAAGTTTCATCATAGTTTTTTTTAACATGGTTGCTCCAAAACAAAAGCGAAATAATTTTTAATAAATAAATTGAAGTATCACTTTCCTATAATAATAGCCTCCTTTCAACCTCATATGAATATACTTAAGATAACCATACAAACTGACTTGTTTTAACAAGGCAATAAGAGAGAAATTAGTCATCCACCGAGAAAAAGCTCTGAAAAATGTTCACGATCAGCTCCTTTCATTTTAAGTCTAGGAAAAACCAGAACATATGAAGTGTAAGAGTTGTTAGATGTTGCTAAATTTGTTTTTAGAAACAAAGAGTTAGATATAAGTGCTTTCTCAACCATCTAAAAGCTTTACGATTCGAAAAATCGCAAAAATTCCTTTGGTAGTGGAAAAGTATGTTGCAATAGGGACTTTCTTAGGAAATGAGAGGGTATTCATTTAAATATCGTAGCTTGTATGTTCAGTTACAGACACTTCTGTGATACTTTCGTCAAACTAGTGCCCTCTAAGCGTCTGATACTGAACATACAAACTAAGATAAGGAAACGAAAACCCTCTTATTTCATAAAAAACTCTGCTGTCCTTGTAAACCAAATTTCACTTTGCTACGATGACGGCAATCCGTGTCGACTTCGTTCCGAAAAATATTTTTGTTCATTTGTCGGTCGATGGTAACCTAGCTTAACTTAAACAATCTCAAACTGAATTTTTTTTAGAACTAACAACGTGCTTTACATGAAATAGAACTAAAGCAACAGTTGAGAAACCCTCAAAAATCTGGGACATCCTACTGCATGTACATTGAATTTTCTAGTGGAAAATTGTTGGTTCATGGAAATAAAATAAAAAAGAAGTTGAAAATGACTTTTGGAACACAAGTTAGGATATTTATATATAACCCTGGGTGCAAAGGCCAAAGAATTTACATTTTACCAAAAAAAATTTTTTTAACCAAAAAAAAATCAAAAGGAAACTATGGCAACCCTACCATTTCAAAGTTTTTCGCTTCATTAATATATATACTGCCTAGAAAATAAATAAAAGGCTTTTTTTACATTAATATCTTCCCTTGTTTAAAATTTCAATGTAAAAATTACATTTTATAATTTTGAACATTTTTTTTATACTCATGACATTGGCGAATCTCAAAAAACTATGTAAATTTATATTAACTATATATTCAAGATGATATAATCAAATTTTGTTGTTGAACTGCGTTAAATCCGACAATAATTACAATTAAATAACGATCACCTTATATTGATTTAACCGGACAAGATTAACGTACAACACTTAAACGAAAATTGCTTTAGCTTTACACGTTAACATACCTTGTATGCATTTCGAAACACATTCGTTTCATCATCAGCAATGCACTAACTGAAGCGTTGAATGTTTTTTTGTTTTTTGGATTAAAGCGAGATGAATCATCGATTGATAACCGGACACAAATTACGCACACAGCTTTTATATTTTAGTAAAGAGAACCGATTCTACATTGCCGTTGTCTTGATTTAAAAGATTGCTACTCTTTTGTATGAAAAAACTTTCATAAGCATCCAATCGCATTTCATTGCGCACTTCTCTTATCAAGCGTATATTTTCTAAGCTAACACTATGGTTCTCTTCTAATACGTGTGCTGCTACAGCCGATCGTGAGGGTTGGTTTAAACGTATGCAGGTTAAATGGTCATTAAATCTTCTTTTTATACTTCTTTTTGTTTGTCCGATGTATTCTCTATCACAAATATTGCGCAATGAAATGCAATTGGATGCTTATGAAAGTTTTTTCATACAAAAGAGTAAAAAAATAAAAAAAAATAAATAGGGTGGCGCAACAGAGCGAGGAGCCCCTGGGCCTAGCGCATTTCTCACAACCATGCCTTGTGAGGGAATGGAGGGGACCTACAACTTTTCGCCGGTTCCGAACGGCTAATTGAGAATGCGCTTTTCATGGCATTGAATTTACTAACGGAGGACTTGCCAATTCCTCGCGAAAGGCGATACCCGTGGAAAAACATTTTTGCATTTTGCCTCTGCTGGGATTCGAACCTCGAACCTCTGGGTTAGCAGGTGGACATGCTAACCATTACGCCACGGGTACCACATTACAAAAGAGTAGCAATCTTTTAAATCAAGACAACGGCAATGTAGAATCGGTTCTCTTTACTAAAATATAAAAGCTGTGTGCGTAGTTTGTGTCCGGTTATCAATCGATGATTCATCTCGCTTTAATCCAAAAAACAAAAAAACATTCAACGCTTCAGTTAGTGCATTGCTGATGATGAAACGAATGTGTTTCGAAATGCATACAAGGTATGTTAACGTGTAAAGCTAAAGCAATTTTCGTTTAAGTGTTGTACGTTAATCTTGTCCGGTTAAATCAATATAAGGTGATCGTTATTTAATTGTAATCAAGATGATATGTTTCAAATTTCACTTAATTCGATAAAGAAACAAAAAAGTTACAGATTTATGAGACGCTCAACCTCGTTTCGTCCCATAGTGCGTCGCCGCAGTAGGCGGAGAAGTTGAAGAGCTCCTCCGGTTCAGTAGGGCGGTATCAGATCGCGATCGACGGGACGTTATTAAGATTTCGAAAATGTTCTGGTGGTTGTGTGAGCAACAAAATGTAAATGTTAGTGATAGCGAGTCGCCAATGGCTGGCTTACAAAGGCTAAGACTGTAAGACTAAGGGTATAAGGGTTGGGCACAGTGGCAACCAAAAAAATTTTAAAACAAAACAAGAAACAAAAAAAGTAAAAAATACAAAAATACAAAAAAAATAGAAAAATAAAGCGGCGTCGAAAATCAAAAAAAAAAAAAAAAAAATGTAAAAAATTAATAAAACCAAAAAAAAAAAAATTTAACTAAAAGTGGCATCGAAATTAAAAAAAATAGAAAAAACAAAAACAAAAATCCAAAAAAAATTATAAAACACAAAAAACAAAGAAAAAAAAACAAAAATTATAAAAAAGCTACTGTGGCTGCTCTAGTTTTAAGTAGTTTGAATTAGTTTTAAGTAATTTTAACCATTTGTAAGGAATTTTCAGAAAAACCAAAAAATTTTGATCCATAAAACTAAGTTTCTTAATTTTTTATTTTTTTTTTATTTTAGTTCTTGGTTGAAATATATACATTATATCTTTAGGCCGAAAGGCATTAGAAAGTTAGTTATGGAGTAATTTAGAGTACCCGCCTAGGGTCAGTAAGTTAATTAAGTTATTATATAAGCTAGTTTAAACATTTTTGTTAGCAAGTAAGTAGTTATAAGTGAGAAACAATAAAAAATGAATTTAAAACTGAAACTGAAACTGAACGGATGAAAGCCTACAGCGACCGGATGAAGACACGGTACGACACAAAAGCGACAACGGCAGGATTCTAAGCAGGAGATCGTGTGTGGCTTTATAATCCTCATCGTCAAAAGCGATTGTCACCGAAACTTCAACAAAACTGGGAAGGTCCTTATACGTTATCACGAGGATTAACGACGTGGCTTACCGCAACCAAAGAGGACTAAGAGGCAAGTTAAAAGTAGTTCATTGTGACCGGCTGCATCGATATAGTGGCGAGGCTGCAGATAGAATTATTCGGGACGAACAATTTTAAGGAGGGGGCAGTGTAATGCACACCCAACATTTAATACCAATTTCCTAATCGAAAACGTTCAACCGAAAACACAAGCGGCAACTCTATAAGGTACATCTAATCATTGTATATAGAAACTATAGTAAGTTCATGAATCGATTTAACAGTGCTTTGGACCGGACGAGCATGGTGGCGCAGCATTCGTTTCTCTACACACAATGGTAAAACAAATTGCTTGGAACGGAGACTGCTAAGTTGGCACGGAGACCACCAGCCAAAAAGTCTACATAATAATACTATAGTTTCTGTATACAATGATCTAATGACAGGCGTTACTTGTAAGTCAGTGTGTGTGAGTGTAGAAATTTACCAGGAGGGGAAATGGAGACCATGTGGAACAAACTGGAACGCTCTAGATGTAGTGTTGATCTATATAAATAGGCCGCTGCGCTGACGCAACCAGAGGTCAGTTTTGATTATAGAGGGATAATGTTAAGAGTGAGTTATTGTTTACAAGTGATAGTCCAAAAGTCGAATTGAGATCGAATGAAGTATAGACACTGAATAAAAGTGGTAGAATTAAATTGAAAGATAAAGTTTTTTTTTCGAACTAAGCGCACGTTACAGTCTAAAAAGTTTGGTGGCACCAAAGTACAATAATCATTTAATTACTATAAAGTAAAGTGTTGCTTTTCTTTATAGCTTATAATTTAAGTTAGAGTTGAACTGACTCCAAGTAGAGAAGTGTTAAAAGTTAAATCTAATGTGTGCATATCAGTTTATTAAATGGCTGTAACCTGACATTGCGAGTTTTGGATTCTACAGAAGTTTTAAGTCTGCAAAAGTTTTCCAGAGATATGGCATAAAAAATGCGAAGAATACAAAAATAAAACCGGAAAGTGTAAGGCCTATGAAACTCTGTTGGAAAAATGTGCACATCGAACTGATAGAATATTTTTTCTTTGTTGTGCACATCTATGATGTTTTCAAGTAATCCACCTCCCTAGTCCCTAAACACTTTCTTTTGTTTTCTTGCTGTTCTAAAATGTCATCCCCAAATTGCGCTGCTACTGCTTTGTCCTTCATGGTTGAAATTCAGACCAGAATGAATTTTGACGATTTGTGTGACGAGTGTGGACGCTATGGGTTTTTTCCGTCTAACTTTTCATTCAACAAATTTGACAAACAAATTGGACAGTGTGGACCCCGCTTATAAGATCTTTTTCGTTCGGTTGCAAACTTAATATTGAAATACATTCTATGATCTTGAAACTAGTTTTCCAATATTTTATATATATTTATGGTATGTAGGTATGTATGTACTGTACATGTGTACAACGATCTTGAGAATGGAATGCAATGTTTATTCTAATTTGTCGGTCTTATGATGGTTTCATATGTCATTGTGACCATGAGTCTGGTCTGACATGCATGGTGTCGTTAACTCGGCGACTGTTAACTACAAAACGAATGGTTAGTGGAAAAAATTTAATGGTTGTGTCCAGTAGCGTAGCAAGCATGGGTGGCACCTGCGCTGCGGCGGCAATTATGGTGTCACCCCCAGAATGTAAAAAAGTAAATTAAATGAAATCCCGCTAATCCATAAATAAATAAGAAATTTCAAAAAGGAGAACAGCAGAAAATTTGCTAATGGCGTCATCAAAATGTATTAGTTGGGTCGCCTCATGTTCAATTGTTAAAACTCCCAGATTGTTTTTCGTCATTGTTGCCCGCAAGTAGTTTTTAATTAATTTAATCTTACTAAAACTGCTTTCACATGACGCAACTGATTGTCATAAACATTTTTAATGCGACCATGAGATTCGGAAAAGATTCTGCAAAGTCCCATTCAAGGACTAATTTCATAAAGTCCAAAGATAACCAATAAGGTGCTGTCACTTTAGCCGCTTTCAAATGACTTCTCAACCTTGGTATCTCTGAGAGAAGTACTGACTCTGACACCTCATCATAAGCACTAGTAAATTTTGAAACAGCTTTATTCAAATCATTAATATTTGCTTAAAGTAAAGTATTCGCCTGTACAATTTCAAACAATGAAGCCACTTCCTTAACAGACTTTCTTCTTGTACGAAGTTCAGTGATGAATCTATGAAGGCACTCGAACATGTCTTTCCGTAGTTCAGCGCTCAGAGAAAGTCCTATATCAGTTACCAAATCACCAGCCAACAGCCATTCGCTTTCTACGACGAATTCTTCTTTCTGTTGGAATGTCGTGTTTCTCCGATGTTTTTATACCAAAGTGAGTTGCATCTTCTACGATCTATAACGCCATAGTGCATACCTTGGTAGCTTTTGGGCATCACCCCCAAATGGATGACAACCATTCTTTCGCAGGAGAAGGTTGTTAAATCCCTATCCTTTCATTTCAGATCTCAACCTCAGTAAAAAAGAGTAAAAAAATGACTGGACGAGGAGAAGTATTTGTGTTTGCAGCTACAGCCAAGCCAACCATTTGGCTCGGCCAAATCCTCTAACGCTCTAACTAATTCGCAAACCGTGTAGGAATGCGGTCGAAAATTAATTTCCTTGAGTCTCTTTTGGTGTCCAGGCCATCACGTCATAGCTGGAAACGAGATAGCCGATGAACTTGCAAAACAAGCATCTAAGACGGCTTTCTCAAGACCTGAACCAGCACTTGGTATACTAAGTTCTTCAGTGAAGGCTTCAATCAACGATTGGACTTGTCAAGAGCACAACTATAGATAGCATGACTTCGTTGGATACAGACAGACTAAACGTTTGCTTCCCAACGTTGTAACGAAGCCTTTAGCTTCGTTACACGCTAATTACCCAATATACAACCCCCAGCATCCACGGCCCACAATATACCATCCTCTTCTCACTGTATTTTAAAATTGTAATGTCTTTACGGCAGACGGCATATTGTCATGCTTTCTAATTAATTATATTTCTTTACTATAACATAATACTGTATTTTATGATTTGAAAAAAAAAAAATAAAGAAAAATTGAATTGAATTGAATTGAATTGAATATACCATCCACCGTCCACCAGCCACCATAATAGCATCCATTAGCACGAGCCACAACCCATAAGTCAGAACCCCAACCCGGCGAACAGCTGTTTCGTCTGCAAATAGTCGTGGGGAAAACAGCCGTGAGGTGAGTCAACACTAATTACTGCAGTGAGGTGAGCCCTACACCATTTCTGCACAGACGGATATGTATAAAAGGGCGAGTGCCGTCGCAGAAAGACACACATCACGTTTTACCAGAAATGGGGCATCAGAATCAACCCCTCCAAATCGGAACTGGTTTGCTTCAGAAGACCCTCTAATGGAAGAGGCGGCCGGACTGCTTCCGTTTGCAAAAATCTTGCCCTGAAGCTTCCAAACGGATCCACCATAACTGCCAAATCAAACGTGAAGTACCTGGGTATCCACTTCAACGAGCTGCTCAAATTCAACCCACACTCCAGGAATGTGTTTAGAAAAGCCAGCTGGGCCTTCAACCGAGTTCATCCCCTGTTGAAGAGAAGCAATGGACTAAGCCAACCGACTAAGTTACTGGTCTACAAGCAGCTCTTGCGACCAGTTATCAGCTATTCTTTCCCAGTCTGGTTCACTATATCCAAGACAGCCATGAAAGAACTTCAAGTATTTGAAAGAAAGATACTCAGGATCTGCACCGGCCTACACTTTGACCGACGGCGGCAAAAGCACTACAAAAACGAGCAATTATACTCAGCAGCGAAAATAACCCCACTGGACAAGTATTTAGTTACTTCAACAAAGAAGCTAATGCGGAGCGTCATAGACCACCCCAATCAACTAATGAGAAGGATGACCACCGAGCAACGACATCCTGAGCCGAGGTACCTCAGTGTGATGGAAACCCTGGACGACGACATCCTCAAGGACAACGAGGACACCATATCGTTTTACGCTGACACAGGGTCAGCCTACCACCGCGGCTAAATGCCATTAAAACCCTAAAACCATCTTTAAAACCACCAAGGACAACCGGGAGTGAACACCCTGAGGAAGACAAAGTCAACCGACTTCTTTATTGTAATATTTATTTTTGACATGTAATTTTATATCTTATAATATTCTAATCTTAAGTCATTGTATAACGTTAGGCCCCCTATGTGCCAACAAATGTAAATTTTTCCAATGTTATCATATGTTAGTTGTAAGCCAAATTGTAAATATTGTTCAATAAAACAAACTTGAACTTGAACTTGAACTATATAATATTATTAAAAAGTGCAAAGTGCAAAGTGCAAAGTGCAAGTAAGGTAAAATTCTTGAAAAATTCTTCAGAAAGACACACATTCATTCACCGTCATCGCGAGAGGACGTACACACAGCGGACTAAAAACACAAACCCAAACATACCGACCAAAAAAGGGACACTCACGGACTACCTGCCAGGTACCTGAACTAGAAAAAGGACCGGACTGGTAAAAAAGGGTTTATCCCATCATTATTGTAATTCTTCGGAATTATAATTAAGCTAATCCTTTAATATTTTGTTTTTCCAGGAAAGAATTAACCTTTTCTAGAATTTATAATCTCTTGCAGGATTAATAACTAATCTTTTTTTATTTTCCAGGAATTTTTAATAATATTTTTAAGATTTCAGGAAAAATGGAGAAGCTAACCCTAGAAACGGCATTCACCGCTCTCGAAACTTTGCTGAAGCGGATGCAAGCCGACCTGGGGTTAGAGCACCAGCAGCGCCTCAGCAGCCTCGTCAAGGAGCTGCAGATACAGCTCGATGGACCACAGCCAATGGAGGAAACCATCAACGATCAAGGAAAGGATGAAGAAATTATCGGCCTGACTGGCGACGAGGCCGATAAATCTGATAAGTCCGACGAGGACGACCAGTTCACCGAGGTAACTGGTAAGAAACGATCAAAAAAGACAGCCGCCAAGAAAGACTCCAAGAAGAAGAAACAGGAGCCGCCATCACAAATGGGGTCGGTAGATACGACTTCACCTTAACAGCACCAGCAGTGGCGCCAGCAGTAGCACCAACCGTTCAGCCACCACCGCCAGCAATTTCAAAGAAGATAATCGCAGCCAAAAACAGCCCACCATCAACTTCCACAACACCAGGAGCACCAAAAACAAGCGAGCCAGCCAAGGGTCCCGGAATGCCGCCAATTTTCTGTTTCTCAGGAAACATTGCTGAGATAAGCCGGTTCTGTAAAGGAAACAAATTGCCAGTCACGTTCAAAAACCGCAACACAAAAACAACAATTATCAACCCCGGAAACCACCAATCATTCGAAGGAATTAAAAAATTCCTCAAGGAGAGGAAGATTCAGTTTAATTCCTTCACACCGAAGGAAGATAGAAAGAACCTACTTCTCCTTAAAGGCATCCACCACTCCTACGCTGCCATTGAAGTCGAAGATGAGCTCAGGATAGAGGGCCTCCCAATCATCAAGGTCACCGAATTCAAAGCCAAGAGGGCACAAGGAAAGTCCTACAACAACTTCGTCGTGGAACTCGACAAGACCTGCCAGCTCAGCGAGGTTTACACAAAGACACTTGTCATGAACCAGAAAATTCACTGGGAGAGACTTAAGTCCAACGATATCGTGCAATGCAGGAATTGTCAACGATTTGGACATGTTGCCACCAACTGTGGGCGACAGTACGTTTGTGTAAAATGCAAGGAAGTGCATTAGTGCATGAGCCAGGTCAGTGCAAGCGGACTACCAACACAGGACTGGATGTGTGGTGTGCAAACTGCCAAAAGGAAGGACATCCGGCAAGTTTCAAGGGATGCCCAACCCTTAAGGCCAAGTTGACTGAAAGGAACAAGGAAGTAGCGGAGAAGAAGGCCCAGCAGGCATTCGCCGCAAAATCCATCTCCATGGCAACCCGCCCAACCGTCAGCTATGCCTCAATGTTCAGAAGCGGACCTTCACCCAAGTCAGCCACATCCACGAAGCAACAACCAACTGCAGCCAAAACTCCCAAGATGACCCCAGCCAGGCCCACCAGACCGACACCAACCTCACCTATCAACCTCAACAACAAGGCACAGCGGATATTTGGGAGCGACCTTGGTACCCTGATGAAAAAAGCCAAGACGGCAATACCCACCAGCTACGATAGCATGAGTGAAGAAGATAAGTCCGTGGCCTTAGCCACCTTCATATTCCAAATATGCAAGTAAAGAGGCTCCGCATCATGACGTACAACGTAAATTCGCTGTACAGCCTAGAAAAGAGGACGTCATTTAATCTATTTCTAAAAAAACATAACCCCGACATTGCTCTCATTTCAGAAACCAACGTAACCAAACGGAACAATATCAATATGAATAAATATTCTACTTTCAGGAAGGACAAGACAGGCACAAATAGAGGTACTGCCATTTTTATCCGGGAGAGAATCTCAGCTGGAACCACCGAGCATACCATCCAAGGACTAAAGACGATTGAGGGCACGGCTATCATCGTTCAACTTGGACACGATGAAACACTTGGAGTAGTGAGCATCTACGCGAAGTGCTCATCCAACGTCACCGATATCAAAGACGATCTTCAAAAACTGAACAACTTCGTCAGTGGAAGGACATACGGACTACAAGCATCGAAATGTGTTGTTATTTTGTGCGAACCGTGTGAAAAAATAAAATCTTTACAACCTGTGTTGGAAAATATAAGTGATTTAAAAAATGATCTTGCATCTTATGAGAAAAAAATAGATAAAGTGTTGAAGAGCAGTTCTAAAAGTGTTAATGAAAAAATCATGATAGAAGAAATTAAAAAGGTGAAAGAAGCGGTCATCGTCGAAAGTAAACAAAAATCGTTTGCAGATGTTGTGAAAAAGCAAAGTGCAGTGGTTGTAAAGTCAATCAATCCCCAAAGTGCGAAGAAAACGGAAGCTGATCTGAAATCAAATCTTAAACCTGAGGATAGTGGTATTCAGATCTCGGGAATTAAAAAGCTTAACAGTGGGTGTGTTATTGTTGCTTGCGATAATGATAAGTCTGTAGAAAAATTTAAAGGTGATATAGAATCTAAGCTTGGTTCTATGTATAGTGTAAATAAAATGGCTGGGAAACCTCGGATCCGTATCAATAATATTTCGGAAGAAATTAATGAAAAGGAAATAGTAAATTGCCTAAAAAAGCAGAATGACGTGTTAAAAGATAAAGAATTGAATGTAAAAGCGATATGGAAAAATAAAAACAAAAAATATAACCCGTATACAGCGGTTGTGGAGCTAGATTGTGAGAGCTAATAAAAATCGGGTCTGTGAGCTTAGGTTGGGATAAATGTGCTGTAAGTGATGCGGTTTATGTGAAAAGATGTTGTAATTGCTTAGGTTTCAACCATTTCGCGAAGGACTGTCGAGTAAAGAAAGTTTGTTCTAAATGCGGTGAAGAGCATGACGGTAACGGTTTAGAGTGTCAATCGGAAATTTTAAAACGTGTTAATTGCTCGCGGTATAATGATGATCTAAATTTTGATTTAGACACCAACCATCACGCATTTGATCAAAACTGTGAAGTTTTCAAACGGAAGCTCTCTATTGAGAAACGGCGTTGGCTGTAGCAAAAAGAAGCTCCATTTGCATCAAAATCCTTTGTTTTTTATTATTTAAACATACAAGGTCTTTTGTGCAACAAATCGGAATTAGAGTTAATCATTAAAAAACATAAGCCTGAGCTGATTCTACTTAGTGAAACTCACATTACAAGTGCTATCGAAGATTCAGAATTAAAAATTATTAACTATGAACATAAAGTTTGTGAATCTCATTCGCGTCATACCGGATAGCTTACTCAAAGAGGCATTTGCAAGTGAATTTGGTGGACATATCAAAAATATATGATGCTATTTGGTGTATGAAATTACATGTTTGGTTGAATAATATTAAATGGGCCATAGTCGTAATATATAGATCTCCCAGTACGCCGGTAAGTCTTTTTAAAAATTTTTATACAACCTGGTGGCTCCAACAAATGGAAGAAGAACAAAATATTATAGTAGCAGGAAATTTTAATATTGATATGTTGACCCCTAACTCAAATGCAACATCATGGAAAAACATTTTTTCAGACCAAGGAATGAAATTACTTGTAAATGAACCCACGAGAATAACAAAAAACTCTAAGACATTAGTTGACTTTGTGCTTACGAATATAGACAAATCAAATGTTAAAGTAGTAATTGATAAATGTGAAAAGATTACTGATCATGAAACAATTCGAATCGAAATAGACACTAGTAAAAATCCATTTGCAATAAAAGAGTCATAACTTTTGTTAATTATGATACTTACACTTTTAACAACGTACTTAATTCGGTAAACTTTAGTGACATTTTTTTCGTCGATAATTTGGAGAACTTGTCTCTTTTATTTCATTCGAAAATTCTAGAGTGTTTAGAAAAAATGACTGTGAGGAAGGTAGTACGTGGCGACCATTCAGTGGCTTGGTTTACGGATGAACTGAGTAGATTGAGGAATGACAAAATATTGGCATATAACAGAGCAGCTTATTCCAATGATGAAGGACTTTGGCATCAATACAAAGTAAAGAGGAATAGTTTTAAAAACGCCATAGTTCAATTCAATTCAATTCAAAGATTCATTTATTGCAAGTTAACATTACATTTACAAAAGTTTTTATGAATTTTTAAGCATTGGCTTAGCCGTCAGCTCGACTGGTAACTTTAAAAATTTAATATAATTGAACAAGTTAGTGTACATTATGATAAAAGAAGTAGATACAAATATCTTTGCATATTATTTATTTGAAGGATAATGAGTTTTGAATTAAGAATATTCCGTTATTAGAAGCATTCGGTAGCGGTAACTATTTCGGGCAAATTTGACAAGTTTGATCCAATCTGATCCATTTAAAATTTCAATTGTTTCTCGGACTGAAAGGGTAGGTTTACCAAAGTATGTCCTTCTTTGTTCTTTGAAAATGGGACATACACTAATGAAATGAAAACAATCTTCTTTGGATCTTAAATTGCACAAACTGCAAAATTGGTCAAAGCTTCCGTTGTATGGGTGGTACCCGTGGCCTGATGGTTAGCATGTCCACCTGCTAACCCAGAGGTTCGAGGTTCGAATCCCAGCAGAGGTAAAATGAAAAATTGTTTTTCCACGGGTATCGCCTTTCGCGAGGAATTGGCAAGTCCTCCGTTAGTAAACTCATTGCCATGAAAAGCGCATTCTCAATTAGCCGTTCGGAACCGGCGAAAAGTTGTAGGTCCCCTCCATTCCCTCACAAGGCATGGTTGTGAGAAATGCGCTAGGCCCAGGGGCTCCACGCTCTGTTGCGCCACCCTATTTATTTATTTATTCCGTTGTATGGTGTTCCATTTAAATAGAGAAGTTCGCATCTTATTTTAAAGATCATTGAAATATCTTTGTAGCTATGAGAATCTTGAAAATAGTTCTTGCCACACAAGTTATAATCAAGCTGGCTATAAAGTATTCTGCTCTCCGATTGACATGCGTTTTCTATCATCTGATTTCGAGTAAAGTCTTCAAGTTTTTGGATGATTTCGTAAAATTTAACTTTCATCGCACCAATGTTGTTGGGGTTCATCTGCACATTTTCACCGCAGAAAGCAGCAATATTTTCCCATGTCCTCAGCCACCAGTCCTTATTTCGAATTTCGTAACGCATCATTATTTTGCATAGGCGAGTTTCCTGGAGACCAAACACTAAACCAAACTTAAAACGCCATAGTATCGGCGAAAAATAAATATATTGAAATTAAAATTATTTCTAAATCTGGCGACCAGAAAAAAATTTGGAAGGTCATCAAAGAATTAGTTCTTAACAAAAATAAAGAGAATACTATATCATCTATAAAATTCGGTTATGAAACTGTTACTGAGACTAAGTCTACTGCAAATAAATTTAACACCTATTTTGTGCAAAGTGTTGATCAAATTAACAAATCGATTCCATCATATGTGCAATATACTAGTCAGTTTTCTCTTGTTAATGCTAGATTTAAGTTCCAGTACTGTGATGCAAACATGATCTGTGATATATTACAAAAGTGCAATAAAAAGAAAGACTTTAATGGTTTAAGCTGTGATATGATTTACTAATCTATAGAACTATTAGGTCCAATTTTGCAAAAAATTATAAACAAATCTTTGCAAACGGGAATTTTCCCAAGTATTTGGAAGCAATCTGTGATAATACCCATTGAGAAAGTGTGCAATACCAATAAATGTGAAGAATTTCGTCCCGTTAATATGTTAAGTTCAGATGAAAAGATACTGGAACGTTTTGTTTGTAACCAATTCGTAAAATATTTGGAAACTAATAAAATATTTATAGATGAGCAGTCTGGTTTTCGTACTGGTCATTCCTGTGAAACAGCTCTAAACTTTTTAATTTTTGAGTGGAAAAAAGATATAGATAACGGAAATTTTGTGATTGTTGTATTTTTAGATTTGAAAAGAGCTTTCGAAACCATTGATAGAAATATATTGCTAAAAAAAACTTTGGAATTACGGCATTCAAAACACAGAATTGGAATGGTTTCGTTCGTACCTAACGGCTAGAACACAGAGAACCAAAATTAACCACGAGTTATCGGACGCTATGGAAGTATCTTTGGGAGTACCACAGGGATCAGTTTTGGGAGTTTACCTTTTCCTTATATACATAAATGATATCAAAGGCATTATGAGTCACTGCAAAGTTAAATTATTCGCTGATGACACAATCATTTATTTAAGTGGGAAGAATATAGATGAAATGACCTATCAGTTGAACGAGGATCTTGAAAATTTAAGTCAGTGGTTAAAAATGATGAAACTGAAGCTAAATGTGGCCAAAACCAAATGTATGGCTTTTAATTGTAGAACGAATATTGTGGTTTCTAATAACAATGAACAAATCGAATGTGTTAGTAATTTTAAATATCTCGGTGTCGTGTTAGATAGTCAGTTAAAATTTAAAGAACATGCTGAGTATATATGTAAAAAAATTGCAAAGAAGGCGAACTTTTTAATGAGACTAAGAAGCATTACAAACATGAAAATCGCTTTGTTGTTGAATAATTCGTTAGTGTTACCCCATTTTACATATTGTTGCACACTAATATATACGTGTTCAAACGAAATAAAGTATAGATTTCAAATCTTACAAAACAAGGCAATGCGAATGATTTTAAAGTGCAACATATACACTCCTATCCAGTTTATGATCCAGGCTTTAAGCTGAATGACAATTCAGCAGTTTTTGGTATTCAACGCAATGGTTTTCATCTCTAAAACTCGCGAACATATTTTCCCGGATTACCTGAGCAATAACTTGGTCACTGTTGCTGAAGCTCAACCTTACAATCTCAGAGGAGGAAACAACTTTAGACTAGCAAGATTCAACAGAAGTAGCACGCAGAATACCCAATGTACAAAGGGCTATCATTTTTCAACAGTTTACCAGAAGAGATAAGAAATGAACATCGTATTCATACATTTAAACAAAAACTTTATGTGTATATTGTAAATAATGTTTAAGAAATTGTCAATTTGATTTAACCTTTCTATTTGAAATTTTAATTTATATTTAGCCGTCATTAATCATTAATCAAAACTCTTTATTTGTACAAGATTTTTCAAACAAATTTATCTGTAAAAGTTTAATTAAACTAATAAATACATACATACATACATACAAACATAGGCGGTGACTTCAACGCTCGACATACCCTATGGATGGACACCATATGCAATATTGAAGGAATGGCCATAAGCAATTGGTTGGACGATAACAGCGAGAATCACAATCTCGTTGTCATATCTCAACCAAAGCCGACCTTTCCTAGGACACCTTCAACTCTGGACTTCTTCCTAGCAACATCTAACCTAGTGCATGTACTACCCGAGTTAAGAAACTTTGTTTGCAAGGCAATAAACAGAGACTCCGACCACGAAGCGGTACAAATTTCAATTAACCTTAATGAACCTTTTATCATTTCAGAACCACCGCCAGAGTATTTCATCAACTACTCGAAGTTGGATGTGGAGAAGCTTCAAAGAGATGTCGAGGACAGCATAACCATCCCACCAACCAACAGAAACCTGCAAAACACGGAAATTGATGCTACTATCGAGGACCTGGAAACAGCCGTCAAAAATGCCTTAGATAGCCAAAAGAAGCCGAAAACATCCAAGGATAGATACCAGCACCTACCAGCCTACATTCAGAACCTGTACCACCATCGACAACGACTGAGGAAAAGACTTCAGAGGATTCAGCAACGTGATCTCAACACAAGCAATTCCGATTACCAGTCATGGCTGAGCGAGCTCAACTGTACCAACACAATGTTCAGGAATGCAGTTCAGCACCACAACAACATGCAATTCCAAAAGAGACTGCAAAACATCAAACCTGGTCCGGATACCTACAAAAACATCAACAGGATAGTCGGCAAAAGGCCAGATATGCCAGAGAAAATCACCACCAACAGAGGAGATGTATCATCATCCGAGGATAAAGCAGAAGGATTTGCCGAATTTTTTAAACAAAACTTCGTGTCAACTCCACCTTCTGACCCTGCATTCCTAAATGATGTGGACTCAACCATCCAGCTGATTGAAGGAAGCACAACTGAAGAAACCGTTTTCAGTGACGAAAACCCTTCATGCGACCCCAGTGAAGGCACCATTTTCACAAACCCAGAAGATATTCTAGATTTGATCCAAAGTGGGCGCCCCAAAAAATCAGCTGGGCCGGATAAAATTTCAAAATTCGTTCTAAAGATACTGCCTCAGACAGTGATGATCTTTCTGGCCATTGTGATGAACAACTGCCTCAACAACTGCCACTTTGCCGAGCGATGGAAGAAGGCGAAGATCGTGGCCATTCCCAAAAAAGGAAACCGAAACATTGTGTCTGGTTACAGGCCCATATCCCTACTCAGTAACGTCAGCAAAATTCTGGAGGATCTGGTTCTCCGAAGGCTCAAGGCATTCTGCAATGACAACAGCATTATCCCGAATATGCAGTTTGGATTCCGGGAGAAACATTCTACCATTCATCCGCTCCTGAAGCTCCAAGGGGACGTTATAAGGAAACTCAACAACCACCAAACAACAGTTGGATGTTTCTTGGACGTTGAGAAGGCATTTGATAGTGTCTGGATAAACGGACTTATCCATAAACTAACCATTTTACACTTTCCAGGTTCATTAATAAAAATTTTATTTAAATTTCTTCATTCCAGATCTTTCTACGTGCAAGTAGACAACACCGTGTCTTCAACCAGACCCATCCGAGCAGGGGTTGCTCAAGGATCGAAGCTAGGTCCCTTCCTATACAGCATCTTCACCTCGGACCAACCTCAACCAGAAAACACCACCAACCTCCTCTTTGCGGATGACTCACTGACCTACGCGCACTCACTGTCACCTGTGATCGCTGCTCGTAGAGTTGAAGACCACATAAAGAAGCTCTTCGAGTACTACAAACTATGGGGAATCAGAATTAACTCAGCGAAATCCGAGCTAATTTGCATAAGAAGACCAACACAAGGACGGAGACGTTCGAGATCAGCCACAAACTGCCACAACATCTGCGTAAACCTTCCCAACGGTACACAACTCAGGCCGAAAAAGCAGGACAAGTATCTAGGAGTCCACTTCAACGAACTGATGCGTTTCAACCCGCACGCCACTGCAGTCGTCAAAAAAGCTAACTTTGCTTTCCATCGCGTCCATCCGCTGATGCGAAAAAGAAGTGGACTCAGCCAAAACACAAAATTGTTGCTGTACAAGCAGCTAATACGACCCGTGATCACCTACTGCTTCCCCGTCTGGTTTACAATATCCAAGACCAGAATGCAAAAACTGGCTGTATTCGAGAGGAAGGTTCTGCGCATATGCACAGGGCTTGGCTACGATCCGATACGCAGGAAAAACGTCAGCAATAGAAAACTCTGAAGAAGCAAGGGTCATCCCCATAGACAAATACTTAGTGCAATCTGGAAGACGCCTACTGGAAAACCTGGCCAACCATCCGAACCCCCTAGTAAGAAGGATAACTGAAGAAGACCGACACCCGGACCCGAGATACATCGATGCGATGACACTTATGGAAGACGACACATTCAACAACGATGAGGCAATGTCCTTCTACGCTGAGGCAGCGTCAGCCCACCACCGTGGCTAGCTGCTCCATCACCACATCACCCACCCCGCCCAATCCAACTCCTACACCACCATCCTCCGCCATCCTTAACCACAACTAACCCCAAGGACAACAGGAACTGAAAAACCCTACACTTATCAAAAAACTAACAATGTATTATATTTTTTTTTAATAACCATTAACTTAAGTTCTACTCTTAATCTAAATAACCGACAATGTATATCGTTAGGCCCCTTAAGTGCCAACACAGCAAAATCTTACCATATAATTAAGTAACGCATAGTTAAGTATCAATTGTAAATATCTTTTGTTCAATAAAAAATCGTTAAAATCGTTAAAAAAAAAATCAGAAAGACACAGTCCGCCGGCGCAAGTCAAAGCGCAAACATCTCTCCAGTAAGCAGCAGTAAGGGTAAGAAAAAAATAATATTATTCACTTGGAATAATATTATAAATATATAGAGTCTTAAGTATTGTGCCACCAGGGGCAACGACTAGTGCCTGGGATCCATAGGACATACTTCCTATTAACCAGCGTCTGACAGAGGGTCTTAGAGAAACCTGTAAACCTTTGAATTACTGCCAGGTATTTTTATGCCTGTGAGCCGATTGCCACCAGGGGCGTAGATAATTACTTGTGAGCCTAACCAGCGCCTGACAGAGGGCCTCAGAGAAACCTGTCAAACTTTGAAACGCCGCCAGTGGGCGCTATACCTGTGAGCCTCCTATACCCAAAACCCTTTGGGGATGTATATACATAGTTATATCTCTTTTTACAGGAGAACCCACGGACCTTCCTTTCTTCCGTAGCTTGTAGGTAGCCCACCGGCGCCGCCGCCGCTGTTGCCACCTCTTGTAATTCAGGGAAGCAATCTGACCGGGAGGACTATTGCTACCACCGCCGAAACTACATCAGAAGCAACCGATTTACCGTCGCTATTGACGCTTAGAGAGCGTTACGAACTTATTTATACCGAACCTATTAAACGTGTTCTAACCATTTTGTCATTTGTTGGTTACTATTTATATTCAGAGAATTGGTGAAGAAATAAAGAGTTCTTAAATTAAACTGAAGCTTAACGTGTCTTTCTTCAGGAAGAACCCTGGCGTGCCGTGAGCTTTTACCCTGGCTGGAAAAGCAAAGCACGTCATAACGTGAATAAGAAAACTGCATTTTTGCCATCTAGTTGTGGAAATGATTGTTGAAAGCTTTTTGGCGTTGCCGCGAGGCACTTCTCTTTTGCTGAGCATTTAAACGGGAGCGTGTCAAAATTCTGGTTTCATCTAAACCTAAGCTGGATGGCCAACCGTAAGGCTTTAAGCTACATAAGTGTACACGATTGGTAGGTCTGACAATCATTGTCAGATCTACAAACGTCTGACAATGTGTGAAACTGAGCTGACAATGAGGGTGAAAATTGAATTTCTGTGTATACACATACACAATTAGCAGAAATCTACAAATATCTGGCAATTCTATTGCCAGCTATTTGGCTGACAATGTCGACAAACTAATTTGGGCAAATAGCTGGCAATAGATTTGCAGATTTTTGTAGATTTCTGCAAACCGTGTACACACAAATTCATTTGTGGATCTGCATTCTGCAAATTCATTTTCAGTTCCTCTATAACTTAAAATTTGAAATAAAAAATCTCTATAAAAAACAAAAATCACCTTTAAATTTTTGATGAGTTTACAATCCAATTGTAGAGACAATTCACGTGTGTTTTTTTTCCTTGTAATCCTTGCCAAATTTGTCTACCAATGAATAAATTTTAAAATGTTCTTCAAACTGCGTCTGAAGATTTATGTATTGCCAGATATTTGCAAAAACTTCAGAAAATGAAGAAAATTTGTGTACACACGATTGCCACATCTGCAAATTAATTTGTCTTCAAAATGATTGATGAACAAATTTTTCTGCAAACTAATTTGATGTGTACACGGCTGTCAGCTTGCGTGTACACGATTGCCAGATATCTGCAAACTAATCGGCAGATTCTGGTTCTTCTGCAAATTAATTTGGTGTGTACACGATTGTCAGCCATTCGAGACAAATTTTTTACTGACAGATCTGGCAATATTTGCAGATCAGGTACACTTAGCTTTATTAGCAATGGCGATGAGAAGAATCTTATGTCGATTTCCTTTCACCTTTTTGCAGTCGACTGCAGTCGCTACTAAATTCGATTCTTTTTTGGGTATTTAGGAAATTGAAAAAGTAGCAATTTTTACTTGCGATTATAGGTACTATAAGGCAAGTCTTGCAATCGTGGAGAAAAAAAATTTGAGACAACAATTAAACATGACATTACGATGATAGTAAATACGAAAAAAGTGGGTCCTGCAATTCTGTCTGTCTGTCTGTCTGTCTGGCTGTATGGATCTACAGCCAGAACCAATGCACCGATTTTCTTCAAAATTTGCAGTTTGGGTTTGTGGGGCCGCTTACAGAGAGGTTTTCGGAATTGGGTCTCTAGGTCTTGAGATAACGGTACCTGCCATACAACCGATATGATAATACTTATTTTTCTCGAAAACGGCTCCAACGATTTCGATAAAATTTTGTGTGAAGAATTAATTTTAGATTGTCTTTCTTGTGATGTAAAAAAATTTTTTGGAAGAAGGCTAAAAACGGTACCCCCCATAGTACCGTTTTTTTTCATACCTGACTTTATCGTTAATGGCTGGCACGATCTTGACGAACCTTTGGATTTTAGAAGTCGTAAGCTTTTAACAGAAGACTGCATATCAATATTAAAAAAAAATTTGTTTTGGAAATTTTTATGAGTTTTCTTAACAAATTTTGATTTTTGGAAATAACTTCAAAAGTATAACTTTGATTTTTTTCAAATCTTTTGTCAAAACATCTTCTAATAAGATCTAAGCAATTGCAAAAAAATGGCGTTTTTAGATTTTTGCTTGAAACCTTTGGAATATTTTATTTAATTATTTTCATTATTTAATTCAATGTTCATAATTAATGTGTAGTAGGCAACCCTGTACCACAAACTGTTTTATGAAGGCGAATACCAAAACCGTTCACTCAGCCTGAAGATTTTGATATCGTATTGTAACGTGAACCCAACATTTAATACCAATTTCCCAATCGAAAACGTTCAACTGAAAAACACATCTGGGAGCACTAGTGTAAGTGTAGAATTATTGAAGGAGAGAAAATGTTTGACAGCCAAAAGAGTGTAGAGTGGAGACAATGTAGAAGTTACTGGAGAGTTCTAGATGAAATGTCATTCGATATAAATAGCCCGCCCGAGGCAACCAGAGGGCAGTTTTGTTTATAGAGTGATAAAGTTGAGAGTAAATACAAGTGATAGTCCAAAAGTCGAGTTGAGTTCGAATAAAGTGCATATCGAAAGTAGATACTGAATAAAGTGGTAGACTTAAATTGAAAGGTAGATTTTTATTTTTGCGAACTAAGCGCACGTTACATTGGTGTCAGAAGTGGGATAAAATTTATTTGACTAGTAAATTGTAAAAAAAAAAAAAAGTGAAAGGAAAAATAATAATTATATACAGTGAAAATGGGTAAGTTGTTAGAAGAGCTCAACTGCATTGAGCTTAAAAGTGAGTTAGGTAAGCGAAATCTTTCTAGAGCGGGATCGAAAAATGAGCTCGTCCTGCGCTTGCGTAACTACTTGGAACAGCAAGGGGAAGACGTAAACACTTTTGTTTTTGAAACAGAAGTGGAGGAAGAGGAAGCAAGTGAAAGTGTAGATTTGTCTAGTATGTATAATGAAGCTTTTATAAGAACAAAAGACGGAACAGCAGAACGTTCTCGGACGTCTGGAAGAGCAACGAAACGATCAAAAGAAGGAACAACAGAATGTTCTCGAACAACTTGAAACACAGCGAAACGAACAAAAGAAGCTGATTGAAGAACAACGAAACGAGCAAAAGAAGCTGATTGAAGAACAACGAAGTGAACAAAAGAAGGAACAACAGAATATTCTCGAAAGACTTGAGGCGCAACAGAATGTTTTAGAAGGTCAGAAAAAAATTCTAGAAGGTAAATTGGGTAACATTGAGAAAAATTTATGTGCCCTAGACGAACGCGTTGAAGGTGTGGAAAAACAGCTTTCTGTTGTAGAGAATCGTTTGGAAAGCCGATGCGATAAACAGTTCTCTGTTCTGTCCAAGGAATTAGACCAGATCCGGAAAATCAAGATTCGAGAATCTGCTGGAGAATTTGCAAGGAAAAAGGAGATGAAACCCCCAACATTTGATGGACAGTCTTTTTGGCCAGTCTACAAGAGACAATTTGAGGCAGCCGCGACAACATATGGCTGGGATGACGAAGACAAGTACATAGAACTGACTCTTGCTCTTAGAGGACAAGCAGCTGAATTACTTCAAACAGTTCCATCTGGTAAGATCGGCGATTTCAGTTCTCTCGTGGCAGCTATAGATAAACGCTTTGGAGATAGCCACTTGAAAGAAGTCTTCCGAGTCCAACTCAATAACAGAGTCCAAAAAAGGGGTGAAAGTCTACAGCAGCTCTAGGCAGACGTCGAAAGACTGGTTCACCTGGCATATCCGGATGCTGGAGAAGAAATCATCAACCAGCTTGCTGTTGAGTCCTTCGTTCGTGCCATTTCCGATATACATTTTCAGAGATCTGTGCGAACTGCTAGAACACGTACTCTTTCTGAAACGTTAGCATTCGCATTGACAATTGAAGCAGCAGAACAGGCTTCTCATGGAGTACATCGACTTACAGAAGCCATAGTCGAAGAATGCTCGTGCCAAAGAGCTGAAATACAAAAGATCCAGCGGAGCGGACTAGCAAGATGTTGGAACTGCAACAAGACCGGGCACTTACAGCGTCAATGCCGACTACCACCAAATAAAGCCGGTTGTCAACATTGTGGAAGCAAGAGATCCAACCCAGAGCAAGGTAACAACAACACCAGCGTTGCCTATCAGCTCGTTTCCCACCAGGGAAACGAGTAAGAACCAACTTCGAGGGGCAGAGGCTGGTTTCTTGTATCGATGGCCCCAGAACCACCATCCAGGTCTCTCAGACCAAACGAGACAACAAAAGTCTGACTGTGGATACTACTATTAACGGGAACAAACATGTGGCTACCATCGACACCGGTGCCACAGCCTCCATAGTACGTCGAGACCTGGTAAAGACGACGTGGCTTCATAACACCAATAGCTACCGTCTAAGAACCGCAACGGGAGAAGCAGCAAGAGTATATGGAGAAGTGTATCTTAAGATCCGACTGGCCGATCTAGTGTTTACTCATCAATTCCTGGTGGCAGATATATGTGACGAGTGCATCATTGGAATCGACTTTATGAAACAGCACGGAGTTATTTTAGACATCGGTAATCAGGTTTTGAAGTACCAAAATAAGGAACTTCCAATGACCTATTCGAACGAAAGTACGTCGACACTGAGAACTGTCATCAGGGAAGATCTGATTCTGCCCCCTTCTTCTGAAGTGTTCGTTTGGACGAAACTGGAGGGTGAGTTTGGAAGCCTTCGATACCTCATGGTGGAACCAGAACCAGAGTGTTCCTCCCAAAGCGTCATCATTGGGAAAACACTGGTAGCACCGAAGAATAAAATGGTCCCCGTACGATTACTAAACACCAGACCGTACGATGTAAGGTTGAAGAAAGGAGAAGTCGTTGGACGTTGCGAATCGGTTGCAGCAATTACGAAGATCACAGACGAAGCCCCGAGAAAAACTATAACTCCGGAGGAGCTCAAATTCATCAGAGCTAAAATACTGAATTCATCCAACCTTGATCACCAACAAACAAGGATGGCTGAAAATCTCCTACAAGAGTACACTGACATCTTCGCATCGCAAAAGGGACAATATGGTAGGACACAGTTGGTGCAGCATCGCATCAACACAGGAGATGCAAGACCGATTCGTCAACCCGCAAGACGCCTTCCACTGGCCAAACAAGGTGAGGTTGAAGAAATGATAACAGCAATGAAAAAGGACGGTCTTATCGAAAATTCCAAAAGTCCTTGGGCTTCACCAGTGGTGCTAGTGAAAAAGAAAGACGGAAGCACTCCTTTTTGTGTGGACTACCGAAGGCTGAACGATGTCACTAAGAAGGACAGCTATCCCCTGCCGAGGATCAGTGATACCCTGGATGCCATGGAGGGAGCCCAGTGGTTTTCGACGCTGGACTTGAAGAGTGGATATTGGCAAGTTGATATCCACCCTGATGATCGGGAAAAGACGGCGTTTTCTACAGGTAATGGGCTCTGGCAGTTTAAAGTTATGCCGTTTGGGCTATGCAACGCTCCGGCAACATTCGAGCGTTTGATGGAGTGCGTTCTTCAAGGACTGACGTGGAAAGCTTGCCTAGTCTACTTGGACGATGTGATTGTTTACGGGAAGACATTTGACCAACATTGCAAGAACCTAAAAGCCGTGTTTCAGAGACTTCGAGAGGCTAACCTTAAACTGAATCCGGAAAAATGTGCACTTTTCAAAACCGAAGTTAAGTATTTGGGACACATCATCTCTTCCCAAGGAGTGAAAACTGACCAAGTTGACTCCGTCAAAAA
This sequence comes from Melanostoma mellinum, assembly GCA_914767635.1. Taxonomy (NCBI): domain Eukaryota; kingdom Metazoa; phylum Arthropoda; class Insecta; order Diptera; family Syrphidae; genus Melanostoma; species Melanostoma mellinum. Next base: position 72,339,408 of record OU612060.1, on the reverse strand, counting down.
TTGGCCAAAACCACAGGACGAACATCAGCTCCGAAGCTTTCTTGGTCTTGCTACATATTACCGACGTTTTGTTAAGAACTTTGCTGGAGTTGCAAAGAGTTTGCATCAGCTCACCGAAAAAGGGAAGCAGTTTAAATGGTCAGGTGACTGTGAGAAATCTTTTCAGGAACTCAAATACCGCCTCTGTAACGCTCCAGTGCTTGCACATCCAACACCTGGCAAAACATTCATCATCGATGCAGATGCAAGCAACGTTGGAATCGGGGCGGTACTATCCCTAGTGCATGATGGCGAAGAGAAAGTGGTGGCATATTCTGCGGACAGACCATGGTGCTCTGAACTGGCTGTTGAACTTCAAAAATCCAGAAGGTCAAGTCGCAAGGTGGATAGAAAAACTGCAGACTTATGATTACCAGATTCAACACCGCAGAGGAAAGTTGCACTCAAACGCTGACGCATTATCCCGAAGACCTTGCAAAGTGGATTGCAAGCATTGTAGGCGGCAAGAAGAAAAAGAAAATATTACCGCTCAGCGACTAAGAGCTGACCCAATATGCGGATGGAGCAATGAGGAAGTGAGGACTGCTCAACAGGAGGATCCAGATATCGAACTCATTCTCGCATGGAAAGAAAATGAAGAGAAACCTGAATGGGGAGACATTTCTGACAGGAGTCCAGTTCTCAAAGCCTATTGGGCACAGTGGGACTCACTTTATGTGCAAGAAGGTGTCCTCAGGCGAAGATGGGAATCCGCTGACGGTAAGTCATATGTGATGCAGCTGATCGTACCGCAATCGAAAGTCAGTGAAGTTCTTCGGGAGATGCACGACGGACCTTCTGGAGGCCACCTGGGATTAAACAAAACACTGGAGAAGGTGCGACATCGGTTCTACTGGTTACATGCTAGAGATGACGTGGAGAGGTGGTGCCGAACATGTGACAAGTGTGCTGCAACCAAAGGACCTGGTAGAAAGATTCAAGGTAAGATGCATCAGTACAACGTTGGATCGCCTTTTGAGAGGATTGCAGTAGATGTGGCTGGGCCTTTTCCAGAGACCAGCGCTGGAAACAAGTACATTCTGGTCGTGATGGACTATTTTAGTAAGTGGCCTGAGGCGTATGCCATCCCAAATCAAGAGGCCAAAACGGTGGTCGACCAGATTGTGTTTAACTGGGTGAGTAGGTTTGGCGTGCCTATGGAACTCCATTCCGACCAAGGGAGGAACTTTGAGTCAAACATCTTCCAAGGAGTGTGCGGACTACTTGGCATTAAGAAAACGAGAACCACACCGCTTCATCCACAATCTGATGGGATGGTTGAAAGATTCAACCGGACCTTGAAAGAACACCTCACCAAGGTCGTAGGCGACTACCAAAGAGACTGGGATAGGCACGTACCGCTATTCCTGATGGCCTAAAGAAGTGCGGTACATAGCTCGACAGGACAAACACCATCTGACATCCTGTTCGGGAAAACCATGCGGCTGCCCAGCGAACTTAAATTTGGATGCCCCACAGAGGAGCCACAGGAAACGAACGAGTATGTAGACGACCTCAAGGAGAGGCTCGCTGACATCCATAAAAGAACAAGGGAACGGATGAAAACCTACAGCGACCGGATGAAGACACGGTACGACACAAAAGCGACAACGTCAGGATTCCAAGCAGGAGATCGTTTGTGGATTTATAATCCTCATCGTCAAAAGGGATTGTCACCGAAACTTCAGCAAAACTGGGAAGGTCCTTATACTGTTGTCACGAGGATTAACGACGTGGTTTACCGCATCCAAAGAGGACTAAGAGGCAAGTTAAAAGTAGTTCATTGTGACCGGCTGCATCGATATAGTGGCGAGGCTGCAGATGGAATTATTCGGGACGAACAATCTTAAGGAGGGGGCAGTGTAACGTGAACCCAACATTTAATACCAATTTCCCAATCGAAAACGTTCAACTGAAAAACACATCTGGGAGCACTAGTGTAAGTGTAGAATTATTGAGGGAGAGAAAATGTTTGACAGCCAAAAGAGTGTAGAGTGGAGACAATGTAGAAGTTACTGGAGAGTTCTAGATGAAATGTCATTCGATATAAATAGCCCGGCCGAGGCAACCAGAGGGCGTTTTGTTTATAGAGTGATAAATTTGAGAGTAAATACAAGTGATAGTCAAAAAGTCGAGTTGAGTTCGAATAAAGTGCATATCGAAAGTAGATACTGAATAAAGTGGTAGAATTAAATTGAAAGGTAGAGTTTTATTTTTGCGAACTAAGCGCACGTTACAGTATTTAGAACACAATCGCAAGTTCGTGCGACCCAGTCGTGCCCATTTTTTTTTATGAATGTATGTGTGTCCAACTGACTGATAAAGTAAAATAAGCACCAAAGAACAAAACAATTACATTCATATTGTTAAGCACACAATTTTTATATATATATTTTTTTTTTCACCCAATGTTTTCCAAATTCACAACTAAATACAAAACATTTTTGGGTTCCTTTAATTTTTTTTCATGGGCTGACGTTTTCGATATGTCAAACCGGTGTGCAAATCCGTTTCAAAAAAGAGATCGACTCCAGTCGATTTTTTTTCCTCCTAAATGAATTCCATTGAAAAAAAAATTTTTTGTTGAAAGGGATTCGACATTATTTAAAGTGAAAAGAAAATCTTACGTTTTGAAATTTCACCTACATTTGTTAATAAATATTTGAAAATAAAACTTAAATGTTTCTTAAAAAAAATTTTACGATTCATAAAATAAGAGACGGGATATTCTGTGCTATTAAACTAAAGAATGGTAAGCAAACTTGAAGAAGATGTAATAAAGCATAACAATTTTTTCTTTGAGTATGGGATGTTAAAATAAGATTCTGTTTTGGAAATGAGAAAAACGCAAATGATTTGAAAAACTGAAGCATACAGTTGACTCTCGATAATTCGAAACTGGAGGGACTCTTAAAATACTTCGAATTATCGAATGTTCGAAATAACAAATGGTTCGAAATTTGTGAGAGAAAATAAATAAAACTTCGAATTACAAGGTATTGATCATTAAATTACATATTATTTATTAACTGCTATTCTATAGCTATGAAATAAAAAATTAGAGTGTACATGTACATTCGTAAACATAAATAAACTTATTCATAATGTGAACTAATTAATGTTTTTGAAAGAACTCTGTAATACTCGTTTGCTTCAAAATACATTGCTGCTGCTCAGAATGCTCAATAACTTTTTTTAAGAGAAAAAGTGCCTGAAATGCGTTTTTATCACTTTCGTTTTGTAGACAGAAGCCTTGTAAGGTATCGAATAATGATCGTGCTTCCTTAACTGACTCCTCTTTTAAGGGTTCTGGTGTATCGTCTTCATCTTCACCGTTGCTTTTTTCATTCGTATCTGTCGCAGTTAAGATTTCGCCTTCGGTTAGTGCACCTGAGACAGCAACATCGTCATCCACTTGAACAAAGTCAGAAAAACTCACACCGCTGATGTCCTACTAATGGTTCTACTGCTGATTCTTCATAATCCATAAGTATTGGAAAATTTTCTTTTAAGAAACCGGACCTCTTTCTCTCTGCAACTTCGATTTTTCGAGTGTTGGACGCCGATGAGTTCGAATTACCGCGTCGTTTTATTATATAGCAATGATTTTTTCGTTCGAATTACCAAGTGTATAAAAATGTACTGATTTAGTTCGAAATATCAAGAGATTTTGTAGGGAACTCGTGATAACTTTGAATTATCGAGAGGTTCGAATTATCGCAAGTTTGAATTAACGAGAGTCGACTGTATTTCACGAAAATAAAAAAATGGTTTGCCATACTTTGAAGAAATTTCTTCAATTCAAAAAAGAAATTGATGTGAAAATGAAGAAAAATCGTTAGTTTTTCGAATACAATGATTCAAAATGAAGAATATTTCATCGAAACGAGTAACAAGATTTGTGGATTTCACAGTTTTTTATATCAAAAATGTGAAAATGAAATGAAAAATTGTCAATCTGAAGAAAAAAATGTGTGAAAGTGGAGAAAATTTTTCCACTGAAACAACCTATTTATTCAAATTGGATTCTTCAATATTGTTTACTTTATTTTCAAAATTGAACGATGAATTTTATTCAGTTCGACAAAATTTTGCAGATTCTTCAACTTTTCGAAAAATTGACAATTAATTCGTCAAATTGACACGTAGTTTTTGTTGACCGTATATTGAACACCCTTTCTTCAATTCCATTTACATTTTCATCAATATCACTGCGAAATTTGGTTCAGTGTTGCAAGAACATAGTAGTTGTTATAATGAGCTTTTTTTCAACAATTTGCTTATAAGTCTTATAGTTGAGATATTCCACGTGTTTCTCATCAAATAAATGAAAGATTAGTATATTTTTTCAACAATTCATAATATTTCCTCAAATATACATTTCGAAAGCAATGCTTCCATCGTCAGTGAGATTTATCAATAAAATGAAATTATTTGTCAAAAAATCAATAAAAAACGAAAATTTTTCCACACAAAATTACAAAATGAGTTGAGTTGAATCTATTAAAAAATTTTTTTGAATATGGGATCTTTAATTTAAATAAACCTAATGAAAAAGAAAAGTCAAATGGTGCAGAAGATATGTATGATAAGAAATAGTCATAGTTTTAGTTTACAAAATTCAAAATTAGTTTGAAATGTAAATAGGAAGTATAAATTAGATGCATTTGAATCTTTTTATATATTTAAAATAAAAATAATTTATTGAATACTGTGTTGATGAACCAATCCAATTTTCAAAAATATTTTTAACTAGCTAAGCCACCCTCGCTGCTCGGATTTGTAGTTTTAAGGTTCCTGTTCTCGTTTTTCCTCTTCTGTGGGAATTTGCGGATGAAATATAATCTTTCTTACTGTGGGACTATGTGGCATCCTAATGCTGAAAGAATTTTTGAAATCTGTCCAGTAGTTCCTAAGTTTCCGTTCCCAACCCATTCCTGTTGGAATCTTCCGTTCCAGTGGAAATATGTGAATGAAATATAAATCTATGTCACTAAGGGGAGGGATAAAGTTAAGGCCAATGGTCAAGTAACCTTAATGTTCCCGTTCTCGTTCCTGTTTCTGATCCTGTCGGATTATAGGGATAAAAAATATAGCCTAAGCTACTGAGAAAGTGTAAAGATGGATAATGTTGCACCCCTAATGTTGAAAGAATTTTTGAAATCTATCCAGTAGTTTCTAAGTTTCCGTTCCCAACCCCGCTCCTGTGGGAATCTGCTGTTCCCATGGAAATATGTGAATGAAATGTAAGAAACTTCTGAAACTATCCACTTCCAACCCCGTTCCTGAAGGAATCCTCCGTTCCCGTGAAAATATGTGAATGAAAAATAAGTCTATGTCGCTGAGGGATAATGTAACATCCTAGAGGTGAAAGAATTTTTGAAATCAGTCAAGTAAATTTATGGTTTCCGTTCTCGTTAGCGTTTCTGTTCCTGTGGGATTATAGGGATAAAATATAGTGTAAGTTGCTGATGAAGGGAGATAATGGAGCACCCCTAGTGCTGAAAGAATTTTTGAAATCTCTGGAGTACTTTCTAATTTTCCGTTCCCAACCCCGTTCCTGTAGGAATATGGGGATCAAACCTTGACAGGTACCATCTCTGGACTAAACTATGGCTAGCCTGAAAATTTCATAAAAATCCATTGGGTGGTTTAGGAGTATACCCCGGACATATATGCATACACAGTACACACATATATACATACTATTTTATATATATAGTTAGATAGTTAGATAGATAGATAGATAGATAGATTCAATTCAACTCAATTGTAATTTTGTTCCTAAATAACTGCGCCACAGCAACGCGTGGACGTGTCTGCTGGTTTTTTAAAGTTTGAATAATGCATGGTGCTTTCTTATATAAACTCATCAATGCTACCAATACACCATTATCATTCCTTTTCAGCTATTCGCTAGCAAATCTAAAATAAGCCCTTAACCATTGGGTGAGAAGGTGTCTCCTTCATCCAACCATCTAATATTGAACAGAAAGACCACCCAAGTGTTTCAATTTATTTCACCAACTAAGGCAATCAACAGTTACGAAAAGCTGGTCATTTTAACCAACGAAATACAGAAACACACAGCATCTGTCATCGAGAAAATAATTAAAATTCAGTACGCACGAAATTCTGCTCTGCTCAATCGTTTACTCCAAGGAGGCAGCAAACGCAAATGCCGAAGTAGGGAAAATACCACGACAAAAACCACTACAAGAACCTTGCGTATATGGATAAAAAAAAAATGGAATAGCAATCGAAGAAGCAATCAGAGAAAAAAAATCTTTTGGTTTATCCAAATGGACAATCGATTGATGTCGCTCTCGTTTGACAACCGAGAATGGATATAAATTCCTAAATCATTTATGGCGGTAAGTGTGGAAGCTAAACACTTCGCTAGTAAAAGTACGATACTTATAAATTTGGTTGAAACGAAAGAAATTCATTTGCATCCTCCTCTGGCCAGACAAGAAAACTTAAGTAAACTTAAGTATAAGATTATTTATGATGAAATAAAAGATTGTTTAGTTTAAGTTCTAGTATAGTACTCAGCTCATGGTTTTGTATAATTTAAATGAAGATGTTGATCAGCTTAATTTTGCAAATGGAAAGTTTAAACTATTTCAGCCGGATATCTTATACGTATACTTTCATCGACCAAGAACTTATAAGTCCGTACTTGGATATGTCATCTTTTTACCGGATTTGTAAGTCGTGATAGCGACCGAGACAACTACTTATCCAGGAAAAAATCACTTAATAAATATTGATCTGTTATCTATTATTAGAAGCTGTGAAAGATTTATACAAAGCGCCCATTTTTTAGTCTAGGCCATTTTGAGATTTTCATTTTGGGTCACTTTGAAATTCTGTTTGGATTTGCAAAGGTGAAAAAGCACAAACCACAAGTGAGATGAATGTTGTTGTTACGGAATTCACTGAACAATTTTTTTTTTTAATGTAACTTGCAGTATTAAATACAAAATAAAATTCGTTTTTCACTAGGCTGATGGCCCATGAAAATGTTGACCATTATTTTTCTTACTCTCACCAATGCTCAACCTGAACTAAGCGTTCTGTCCATTTGCACACAGGCCCGCCGTAAGCGGGCGTCGGGCGGCGCATCCAGGGGGGCGGCAAATCAAACAATCAACGACCAAAATTCAGACATTGTCACATCACAATACTAAAAAAAATATCCAACCAAAAGAAATATGAAGCGGCGGCGCGCAGTTAATATTATTTTTTTTTTTAATTGAAATAAGGCATTGGGAAACCCAATACTGCCAAGCGCGCAATTATTTTCTTTTGCATTAAACAGTGCCATCTATTGAAATTCAAGAGAACAAAGATGCAACACGTAACACTTGTTGGTAAGGTGTGCTCGTGCCCGAGGACGGCTGCCGACATATTGTTTATGCCAGAGATAAGAAATTAAATAGATGCCCAACTTCACACACACATTGAAACTGCCTACAAGCTGATTTACGCATACATTTAACGAAATTCACCTCTACTACTTTAAGTACAGCTTCCACCATTGACTTTACACAAAATCACACTACTACCACTTTGAGTACAGCTTCCACCACTAAGGCCACTTCTGGCTGACTTTTTGGATTTTGAAAGCGTTTTGTAATCTTTAAAACTTTTTGTGAAAAATTTTGATTTTCATTTTCGCATTCCACTTTTTCAGTATTCTTTTCGTTTAATATGTCAGATCAACAATTGTTCGTTTGATAAAAGTAGACTCAGTAAGAACAGGGGAATTTTTTCAAGCACTACAGTCATCATAACTTTTTATTGTATTTTATTTCAAACAAACTAGAACTATTTTAAAGTTCATAAAATTCGTACAATCGAACAAAAATTTATCAATTCAAAATAATCACAAGAATTTAAAAGTTTTCTTTCAATACTCAAGCTCAAAACAAGAATGACCAAGTTTTTGTGTGTTCGTTCGCTTCCTTTTTCAACGAGGATACTAGAGTATTGAAATCGGAACATTCACTAAGCTGGGATGTTATGCTATTATTGTTTTTATTCTCATCATCATTGCCAGAGAACAATTACCTACTTCTTCTTTTTCTTCTTCTTTTTAATTTTCGGCGTTACGAGTAGTGATCTTGAAGCGATCACAACTCTCCCACTTTTCTGCTTCACACTAGTGATCCGCCTGTGGGGTACGCCGCGTTGAGAACAATTACCTACAAAACACGAAAAGGTAGCAATAATAAGAAATCAAAGCAGTATTAGCTTAAATTTATGTATGAAAGGCATTGACATATGTACAATGAACTGACTGTTGAAGAAGCTACCAATGTGGCTCGGGACCTTAATGTAGAAACAGATTTTCCGCCTATAGACACAGTTCGTCCACGAAGAAAACCAACTCAATTTCAATATGAACAGAGTGACGAAGTTTGACCCCAAAACCAAATACAGAGTAGAAGTTTTTTTTAAGAATCCTAGATCAAACGTTAACTTCCTTAAAGGATAAATTCGAGGAGTTGGAAACTTTTACCGACGTATTTTTTCACCAATAATAACTTATTTAACTACTCCAAAGATGATTTAATGAAATATTGCAAAGATTTGAATTTGAAGCTAAAAGACAGTTCAAATAGTGACACAGATATTGACGGTATAGATTTGTTTAATGAAATCAATGCTTTAAAGTTGCATTTTACTGAACACCAGTCCAATGATCCACAAACCCTATTGCAATATTTTTTTGCAAATGATTTAATGTCAACATTTCCGAATACAGCAATAGCACTAAGAATATTACTTACGTTGCCGGTTTCAGTTGCATCTGGTGAAAGGTCCTTTTCAAAGTTAAAAATTATAAAAAACTATTTGAGATCAACAAAGCACCAGCAAAGACTAAATAATTTAGCCATAGTTTCAATTGCACATGAGATATTAGATAGCTTAGACACAAAAAAATTTATAACAGATTTCGCCAACATAAAGGCAAGAAAGGTACAATTACTGTAAATAAAGTAAATGAATAGTTTTTCGTTGTAAAATATTTCTTATTTTTTTCACATCCTTAACCTAGTTTTTTAACCTAGATCGTGTAAGGTAGACATAGTTAAACGGGGGCGATATAATGGGAATTGCACACGGGCGTTCAAACCCCTAGCGGCGGGCCTGTTTGCACATCTTGCACATGTGATTGTTCGGCCCTTTCTATCAAAGAGACAAAAAGGGTGCTAGCACAGTACTTGAAAACAACTAGAGAACAACCCTCAAAAATATAGGTAGCTTGTGCTTAGGATCAGATCCATTAAAAAGTCTGAGAATATTTTCAATTATATTTAATTTAAAATATCAGCATTCAATAAAAGATAGGAAGTATAGGGTTTTCCAATAAGAAGTTGACAATCCTTTTTTTTTAAACTTTACTAAAGTCTTGAAATATAATCAAAACATTTATGAATGGAACTGGACTTTGTTTATATTACCACCATAGGCGCGTTTGCAGCAGTCAATTCGTCGGACCCAAATGGGCGACCTACATAGAATTGACTCAAATGGATCGTTTGCTACGGACGCGGACGCCTGAACAGCAATATTTCAGATACTTCGAACAACCCGTTATCACACTGACAAAACAACATCAAACAACCAATATATAGAATCAAATTTTTGCACTTAACTTGTTATTGTCTACAAAGACGAGAGTTACAACAAGAAAGCTCCAAGTAGCATTTAACAGTACCCTCCGTTATATTTATAACCTTAGGAGATTTGATCACATATCTCATTTGGAAACCAAATTGCTAGATGTATCTTTCTCGAATTATATAAAGTTTCGTTCTTTGTTTCTTTTATTTAGGATAGTAAAGACAAGGCAACCAACATATCTCTATGACAAGATCAGGTTTTCGACATCAAATAGGTCAGTTAGTTTGATTCTACCACAGTTCACCTGCCAAACATCTGAAAGACAGTTTTTCATATCTGCTATCCGCCTATGGAATGCACTACCGCGAAATATAAGAGAACTAAATGACCTAAAAAAAGTTAAGCAAGAATTATTGTTATTCTTCACTACTCAAAGCAATTAACTACATCTCAAATCTTTTCTATTTCCTCCTTTATCAAGCAAATTCAAAACCCTAATTTTTTTTGTTTTCTTTTCCCATGTAAATATCTTTTGTAAATATTTTTGAAACATAATTGATATATTGTAATATTTTCATAAGTAGCTTCTTTTTTACAAATATGTACTCTTTTTTTTTGCATTATATAATATTCTTTTGAACTTTCACAAACTTATAAGCTTGTTCTTACTGTGAATTGTTATACTGTTAAACTAATAAACTAAACTAAACTAAACTACGAAAATCTGGCAATCCTAAGCCTTTTGGAATCCAATTTAAAAACAGTTTCAAAGATTACAAGACTAGAAGTAAGACAAGAGTTATCGAGAGCAAACATCCACAATGAAATTTAAAAACAAGCTCTGGCTTGCATTCAAAACGAAGGAGGGCACTTTGAGCACTTGTTATAATTTATTGTATTTGTATAAAATACATAAAAAAAATTACTAGAAGTGACCATGTTATTGTTTTAATCAAACAAACCTAAGACTTCAAAGTCTTCTTTTTTTACCCATTTTGTATTTTTTCAAATATCATAAAATGTATGGGTTTTTGAGTGCACTTCTTACTGATTTTTTTTATTATTGTTTTGTTCGTCTGTTAAAATCAAAGAAATTTTATGTTTATACCAAGCATTTTCTGCAAAAAAATGACCTCAAAGTCAAAACTTTGTTTCGGGAAGAAAATTTGAACAGCACTTAAAATTGAAAATCTGGCAACCCTTAACCTGTGAAAGCTAAACTTAAATGCAGTCTTAAAAGCTGTTATTTCTTCAAAAATTTAAGTCTAAGATTAGGTCTCTGTCATTAGTATTGACAGATGTATCGAATTTATCCCAGCAGGGTACACCAAAGTTAGCCTTTTTTTAAATTGTCAAAAAGTGATTTCAAAATTGAGAAACGAGCTTTACTGTTTTACAATTTTTTTCTGAGAATATGACCAAGAATCACACCCCAAAGGATAATACACGAAGTACGGGACACCCTGTATATGGTATGGTGTAATACAAAATCATAATTGTCACCATATAAGTATGTTCGTCTTCTGTCAAGTCGTGTAGAAATAAAGGCATATTTCTTCTTTTTTCAATGTCACTTCTTGTTGAAATTTACATCTACATATATGCACGAGTATGCATGTGTATTAAAATTTCAGATTTGACATAAACACTCCGTGCATTCAACGTACAAATAGAAATAAAGAAATGACTACAAATAGAGAAATAAAAATAAAAAAACATAGGATGCCGATTGTATGACAAGCGCAAGTCATATAAAATCAATCGATTTTTACATGGCTAGTTCATTATATTCCTGCTGATCATACTTTATATGGCAAAGGCTGCCGCATAAGTGTGATAACGATACTTTTCTTTGTCATATAATTTCTGTTTTCTATACAAATTGTCCATATATATATGGCATAGTGTAATATCACTTGCAATATTTACAGAAAATGTGCCAAACATTATATGACAACTTTGTTCATATACATATGTATATATGATAGTGTAATACCGCCTTTACTCAGTCCGATTAGCGTTTTGCAGGAAAATTATCTTTGACAAAGATACAAACGCCCCCACCAATTCTTCCCATGTGATTACTGGCTGTGCATTGAAAAACCAGGAATCAGAACAAATCCAGATGAAATATTCAAATATCCGAAAGCATGAATACAAAAATTTAAAAGTAAGGAAGAAAAGAGAAAAACTGATTCTTATCTTTAATAAAATGAATATCAGCCAAGCATCAGAACATAGCCGCCACTATTAAAATAGAACAGATAGGGTCCTTTATTAAAATTTGTTGCACCAGCAATCCGATTGCGCTTTGAGTGCATTGGAAACACTCGCTCTACCTTAGCTAAAGAAAAATTTGACATTTAATTTTTTCTATAATGAGTACTTACTTTTTCTTACCTACCTGAGAGGTTATCATTACCTTTTCATTTGTGAATTAAGGTAAGCTTATTTTAGTGTGACGTATTTTATGGACGGCCCCTAAGCATGTTTTTTCACGGGTATCGCCTTTCGCGAGGAACTTGCAAGTCTTCTGTTAGTAAATTCATTTTAAACTCTTATAACTCGCCACCTCGCAAAAGTGTAAATTCCTAATGAGTTTCTAAATTAAAAAATAAACTAACTAGTTTTTCTATGTTAATCCATTTTATTGTAAAAAAGGCACGAGTACGATAACTTTGGCGACAAGAAATAATAACGGAATTTAGTAGAGGGGTTCAATACAAGCATTTTTTACTATGGGAGGGGGGGGGGTCTATCTCCCCCCGTTTAAAATCTAAAAAAAAATATTGAAGAACAACGGGAAAACTTACAGATACAATTTATACTTTTTATGAAAGTCAGAAATCTGCACTTTATAATAAATTTTAAATGAAGTGATTTTAATTTATAGTTTTTGAAATAACTGACTTCAAAGTCAAAATTAAGGAAAAAAAACAATTGAAAAAATCACTTTGAGTATTATGTTTTTTGTGATTTCAATTGCCAATAAAAAAAATTTGATGTAGGTAGTTAGTTGTTTTAATAAATTTTTTATCAATTTTTATCAATTTATTCTTTTCAATTAAGTCTTCTTGGCTCTTTGATATTTCCACTGGCTGTCTTTCTTTGCCTTTAATTCAAGCAAAAAACAATTGTTTTTATTGTTCCTAGCAGTTCATGCTCCCAGTTTCCAGTTTTTTGGTCCACAGACAGACATTGGCAGTCTAGTAATACTGATTGGACATTTAATCTATACATAAATGCTGACCGAGGTCAACAATTATAATTGCATTAATAACGTATTTTTCTTAATATCATTATGGCGTTACTGGCAATTCTCGTTATGTTCTAATTGGAGTCAATCGCAATGAACTAATTGATATGGGCGCGTGCGAAAATTATGACTTGGACAGTACCTACATACATACTTTCACTTTAATGCACCCACAAAAATACCAACATACAGGGTGTTACATAATGTTACATTCTTTGAGATGTGATTTTTGGTCATAATCTAAAAAGAAGAAGCTCCCTCGATTTAGGCGGGAGCGGCAATTTAATAAGCATTAATCTATTTTATTTTTTTTAATATTAGAATTCAGCTAAATCACTCACTTTTTTGAAATAAAAAATAAAAAAATTTTCTATAAATAAAATATTAAAAAATTTGCTCTTAATGGTCGCTTTTTCCTTTCCAAAATCAATGCTCTTTTTGGTTTTGAGTCAAACACAGAAAACCGAACGAGAAAATCTTTCTTAGTTTTTGGGAAATTTAAAAAAAGACGAAAATAGCTTTCCTCCAGAGATCCCCTTCTTTGCTCAGAGTGTATAGGGTAAACGCACTAGTATCCGGACAGTGTTAGTATCCTGGCACATTGACCTTTTTCGCGATAGATAAATCACTCATAAAAGTCCACAAACGTCAACAAGCATGGGTTCTTCAATGTGTCCTACACATGCATGCAAGGTTTCAGGTACTCGAAATGTGTATTTTAAGAACTACGCGTCATTTTATTGTTTAAGGTTTGAAGGTGCGGTCGCCTTGTCGATTTGTGTAAAAAAAAAACAGAGTGTGAAAGTTTTAAGTAGTAAGCAATAATAACAAGTAATAATTAACTTATTTTAATGGAAAGTCATTGGTTTCGTTAGAAATATGGTTAAATAAAACAATTTGCAAAAATAAAAACAAAAATTTAATAAAATCTTTGCCATTATTTGTGGGGTCCGAACACTAAAACCAAAATTGAATATGTTTTTCAGTATCCAAACATACTGTCCGGAAAAGTTTCCGCGATAGCATTTATGGTTACAAAATGGGTCGCAGTCAAAGTCTTGAAAAAGTTAAGTGTTTAAGCGTTTACCCTACCCACAATCAGCGAAAGAAGCATAAGATTCGATTTTATGAAAGACAGCACCTTTGGTTTGGAGAGAGATGAACCCGCCTCCCATACAATAACATCCCAAAGTATGCAACACGAATTACGGGACACCCTGTATGTTTATTTTTATCACTTACACATTCTGAAACAACACCCACCGGCCACCGACCAAAACAACATGAAAAGTGTGTTTACAAATTACTACTGCTGCACGCTCCGTTAAACTCCTCCTCCGTGTTATCATATCAAGTTACATTAATGCACTCCAACCCTTACTCAAGCAGTTACTCGTTCTTTATATTGGCACTGTGTACAACCTGTATTTTAATTGAATCGAATAGATGCTTTAGTTGAAAAGTACCTACTCCAAAATACAAATTTTGAAAATTCCGGGGATGACACTACATAATCATGGAAGATTGCGTACCTATATATTTTTACTTTCCTTGTGACTCAATTAGCCAAATATGAAAAGGCTGCTTACAGGAAAGTAAGGGAATATAAATGCATACAACTATGTAGGTACTTGGGAGCGGAATGCCAGCAATTAACATAATTTGTTTGACACGTGACTAGACATGAGATCGAATGGTACATGCTGCATTTTGAAACCGCGCATCGAAAAATAATCTACGTGCATATTTCACGTGGTCCAGGAGGGTGATTTATGAAATAGTACCTACCTATCCATAGCGTTGCAGCTACATTTGGAAAGTATGTAGGTATATCGAATTACAAAAACGAAACCTAAGCAGCTTTTCCTCTCTCCATCAAACAATGCATTGAAAGAAAAAACATGTATAGGTACATACACAGTTCGCCCATTGTTCAGATAAAAAAATGAGTACAAAATGCATTGTGGAAGTTAAGACCATTTGTTTACGACAAAACTAAATTACCAATATGAAAAGTAGGATATAAAGAGCTTAAGATGTCATTTTACTTACCGATCAATAATGACAGGATCTGAGGGTGTTTCATTTCTGTTTCCACAGCTTTTTTTATCACAACAACGACTAGAATAAAAAAAAAAACAATTGGTTTAAAATCAGTTCTAATAAAAATTGTATAGCTAAGTCAAAATTGAACAAATAACTAGGTTGTCCTTAAAGTTCTTAAATACTTACAAAGAATATTTAGGCAATGGTTTTTCAATCTTAATTCATCCAACAATATTGTTAGTTATCGAATTTCTGTGTTTCTGAAAGGATTCAATTTACTTTCTTTATTAAGTCTTATGAAAAAATTCATTCCTCAGAGAATAATGAGGCTAACACTGCGTGGTGTCGTGTACCCCACAAGCGGAAAACCAACGTGAAGCAGTCAAATGGCGAATTCAATTTTCATTTTGGTGGGGAAAAACTCTCATTTATTGGGCTTGATTCAAGCTAAGGTGCCGTGAAGTTGAAGTAAGATCGAAGGCAATTAAGTATATTCATTCGACATCACCAACGAACAACGAATGAACGAATATTCCTTTATTTTGACTTTTTTTCACATGAGTGTTTTACATTCGTAGCGAATGATGTTCAGTACACACTTTGTTTTTTTCGCTATGTATTTTGTTGTGTGTAGGTGCAATGAAGAAAAATAATTGTGGCACTGAATTTGAATGTAGGTATCAATGTTTGTTAACTTTTAGCTACAGCAGAACACAAAAAAAAAAGAAAAACGATTTTGAGGCTACGCACGCGCAATTTGGCAACCCTAAGCTTTTAGGAGCCCAATTTAAATACAGTTCTTAGGATTATTATTTATACAAAAATGAAGTCTGAAATTAGGTGTCTATCATCAGTATTGACAGAGAAATCGAATTTGACATGGGTCAGGGTACACCAAAGTTAGCCTTTTTTTAAATTGTCAAAAAGTGATATATCTAAGTTGGGAAACGGACTTTACAGTAAAACAATTTTTTTCTTAGAATATGGACCAAGAATCACATCCCAAAGTATGTAACACGAATAACGGTACACCCTGTATAATAAAAAAGAAAAGTCAAGTGTTGCAGATCATATGCTAGGAAATAGTTATAGATTTAATTTGTAATACATATTTAAAATTAATAAAAAATGTAATTAGCAATTATGATTTAGATGCTTTTGAATTATTTAACATATTTAAAAACAAAAAGAATCTAATGAATATTTTGTTGAATAGTGACGATGGACCAATCAAAGATTCAATATTTAAAATATTTAATAGATTCACTGAACTCAATAATTGTACTTTTGTTTAGAAACATTTTTGTTTTCTGTTTTGTGCTACTGACGATGGAAGCATTGCTTTCGAATCTAGGTAAATATATAAATAGTGGAAGACCGTTAGACATAAAAAAGGCAAAACCTAGGAATTCAGGGCCAGTCCATGGATTTTCATGAAATTCAGAAATGTGTTTTGAATATCGTATAGAAAAAAAGTAAAAAAAAAAATTTCACCGCTCTCAATTTTTTGAATACTTTTTAAATTAATTATTAACTTTTGAATGGATAGGTTTGGTCAAGTCAAATAAAAAAGTTGAATAAGAAGGGGGGTCTATATCCCTCCGTGTAGGCGAGAGGGGCAATTTTATATGAAATTTACTCCATTTTTTAAAAAGCTATTAAAAATCAACTAAGCCACTAACATTCTCATACTAAGTTTTTGAAGGCTATTGCTCTGTTCTTTAATAAAAATTTTAATTTGAGTTCACTTAATGAAAAGTTTTGGAGAGATCAAGCCTCAAAGTCAAAATTTTGAAAAAAAGAAAATATTTTTTTCTCAATTAATTTTTTTTTCATAATTTTGCCCCACAAAGGGCCATTTTTTCTTTGCATGTTCAATGCTTTTGTTAATATTTACTCAGAGCAAAAAACCGAGCAAAAAAATTTTTCTTGGTTTAAGAGAAACTAAAAAAAAAACCAAAGGTAATTTTTTCAGAAAACAAAATGTCGTTAATTTCCCGCTAATTGAACTTTTTTCCTGGAAGTGAAATTTGAAATGTGTCTTAAATAGCATATTAAAAAAAGTAAAAAAAAATTTGTATGATTTAGTTTTGATATAAATTATAAATAATTATTAAAATTTTAGAGTTATCTTTTAATTATGTTAGTTTTAAGTTAAATTTTAAAAATAAGACCTATTACTTGAAATTTTGTCTCAAAGGACAGCACATATACTGATTTGTGCTCTAAATGCTGTTTCCTGTCAAACGAGTTGATGAAACCGAGAAAATATGGTTTTTTGCCAAATTTTGAAATTTCCACCATTCAAAGAGACTTAAATCAGTTAAATTAACGGCTCGAAGTTTTTTTTAAGGTGAGGAGCATGCTGATGTGTAGCTCTTTCTTTTATATAAGAATTGATGCATCCCTTATTGATATATGTTTGTTTGCATACTGAATGCACGTAGAAAAATTCGCGAGTATTTATTTGGCAAAAAACCATATTTTTTGGATTCATCAACACGTTTGACCAGAAATAGTATCTAGAGTACAAATTAGTATATGTGCTGTCCTTTTAGACCAATTTATAGGTCTTTGTTTTAAAACTTCACTTAAAACTAATATAATCAGAAGATAACTCGAAAATTTTAATTATTATTTATAATTTGTATTAAAATTAAGATCATACAAATTTGTTTGAAAATTTTTTTTTATATGCTATTTAAGACACATTTCATATTTCAATTCCAGGAAAAAAGTTCAATTAGCGGGAAGTTTACAATATTTTGTTTTCTGGAAAAAAGTACATTTTTTTAATTTCTTCATTTAAATGGTAGACACGTGCACCCAAGAGGACCCTAGCGTCCACAGGTTTTTCTTAAAACCCACCTCTGTCTATCAACTCCTACTCTCACCTCCACATGGTGAACATCGGGTGCCTAGTACCTCAACTGGAGATTGGGTCTCAACCCTAGTGGAAGGCTGTTGGTGGCAGCAAACGAGAGAGGACGGGAGAGGTGTTCCCACTAAGGCACCTCTCCTTTCATCCAGACGGCAGCGGAGGAATTCCCTAGTAGGAATCAACGGTGGCGTCTACAGTTCCAGTCAGGCATGAACTACTTAGTGAACCCCTTATAGGGCTACTACAACATATTTGGATTTCAGGCCTATAATGAACGGTTTATCCGGCTCCCCATCCTTGGAGCTATACAAGGATCTGGCCCTCCAGGTTGGGGGTCGTGCTGTCGGGGCGACTTCCCGGCCACGTAAAGATATCTTAGTTGCGAAGCACCAACAAGCCTCGGATAAGGACGGATTTACTGGTGACGAACCAAACAAACGAAAAACGGACAACGAACTTCGGATCTGTACGTGGAATGTTAGGTCCCTTAACAGACCACGTGCAGCCGAACAATTAGCGGAAGCCCTAAACTGCTACAAAGCAGATATCACCGCTATCCAAGAAATGCGATGGGATGGACCAGGTAGACGCAAATTAAAAGACTGCGATATCTAATACGGCGATTGCTACCGAGAACAAAAGCAGCGACTGTTTGGGTGTGGATTTGTTGTTGGAACTAGACTCAGGCAAAAAGTCTTGAGTTTCATTTATTTGAACGAACGCATAGCAACAATCCGCATCAAGGCTAAATACGTCAACATAAGCCTCATTTGCACACACGCCCCCACAGAGGAAAAGGATGAAGACACTAAAGACGTATTCTACGAGCTCCTCTACAAAACATATGAGCAGTGCCCTGGCTATGACATTAAGATTGTTCCAGGAGATTTTAATGCCAAGCTAGGAAGAGAGGATATGTTTGGTGGAATAATCGGAAGATACAGCCTGCACGGCAACACCTCCGATAACATATTCAGGCGGATCGATTTCACTGCAGGGCGAGATGTTCTGGTAGCTAGTACGCGGTTCCAGCACCTCATCATCCACAAAGGGACATGGAAATCTCCTGATCAATCAACCGTCAACCAGATTGACCACATTGCGATCGACGCACGACACTTCTCCAGTATAGAGGATGTCCGAACTCCTAGGGGCCAACATTGACTCGCACCACTACCTTGTTGTAGCCAAGGTACGACTGCGGATATCCCGATCCAAGCCGAAACAAGGAAACACTGTGAGAAAATTCGACGTTGGACGACTACAATCGCAAGAGATCGCCAAGTACTTTTCCGATCGAGTCTCTTACAACCTCTTAAGAAGTCCTATGCCGCCAGCATGAAGTATAGAGAGAGAATCAGTGGCAGCACTGCCAATCAGCCATCACAGATGCCGCCCCTGAAGTGCTGGGTTTCACATGGCCACCACAACGAAGCCCCTGGTTTGACGAAGAATGCCGGCAAGCACATGCAGCTCAACAGGAACCATATAAAAGCGGTGCTGCACAAAAAGACAAGAACTGCTTACGAGCTCTACAGAAGAGGAGAGACGAACACCGGCTTCACGAAGTTTTACCAAAAGGTAAAAACAACAGCCTCGCGCTATAAGCCCCGAGCCGAAGCCTGCAAAGACGATCAAGGGAACATCGTGGTGGAACCGCAGTCAATGCTGAGGATATGGAAAGACCACTTCTCCAAGCTCTATAACGGCGATGATGAACCCAATTCCACTGTTAGAGAGATAGAACCATTCGACGTAGACCAACAACTCCGCCAGCCCGACCTGAACGAAGTGAAGACAGCAGTATCCAAGCTGAAGTCCAACAAAGCTGCTGGAGCTGATGGCCTCACTGCCGAATTGCTTAACCCTTAACTAAAGTCGTGATTATTTCCTACGCTTCTTAAGTCGTGGGTCCAGTGGACCCAAGCCGTTTTAAATGTCAATAAAAAAAAAAGTATAATATATTTTATAGATTTTTTTTATCAAACTTCAAACTTAAACAATAACAAACAAGTTTTTAAGAAACCAAACACAAAAACTATCATTTGTACTTTCGTCAAGCAGTCTCAATTTATATAGTTTAAAAGTAGTGTGTTTAAAAAAATTTAAATTTAAATACTAAAAACAAAGTTAAAAATACATCAATAGATTTTTTTGCAATTTTAAAACCAATTCTTCAAAACTGTAAATTCAAAAAATTAAAATCAGTTTCTGAAAAAATTTTGACAATGGTCAAAGTCAGACAAGCTAAAAACTTGAAAAACATTCTTTTTTCGAACAGGCCATACAAATGGGCAGCTTGCACTTAGCACACAAATGTACCGTCTTCGATTTTTTATTTGCCAGACACAAATAGCACCTTTTCTTTTGTTTCTTTCGTCATCTTGGCCATTGTCTGACTATTCAGAAGACAATTCTTAGTCTGAATTGTGATCATTTCAATACCAAATCGTCGTCACTGCCGGCAGAGAAATCGTTTTTCCGAATAATTGCTAGAATTTAGATCAATTTCCTTTTCTTCGTTGTTAAATTCCATAAACAGCTCTTGCTCCAACATGTTTTCGGAATATGCAGAAAGACTTCTTTGATTTGCAATTATAAATCAGCTGAAACATTACAATAAACTGAGCGTGCAAAACTGGAGGCAGCTAGCTAGGGACGGAGCTGGCTGGAGAAGTATGTTGGTTGAGGCCCTGGTCCGACCCGGACTGTAGCGCCACCTTAAGTAAGTAAGTAAACCAAGAAAAATTTTTTTGTTCGGTTTTTTGCTCTGAGTAAATATTAATAAAAGCATTGAACATGCAAAGAACCAATGGCCCTTTTTGGGGCAAAATTTAAAAAAAATTAATTTAGAAAAAAATATTTTCTTTCTTTCAAAATTTTGACTTTGAGGCTTGATCTCTCCAAAACTTTTCATTAAGTGAACTCAAATTAAAATTTTTATTAAAGAACAGAGCAATAACTTTCAAAAACACTTAAGTATAAGAAAGTAAGTGGCTTATTTGATTTAAATAGTTTTTTAAAAAATTGAGTAAATATCATATAAAATTGCCCCTCTCGCCCACACGGAGGGGCCCCCCCTCTTATACAACTTTTTTATTTGTCTTGACCAAACCTATCCACTCTTACCCTTTGGAAAACCGTATCTAAAACACTCTAAATAGATAAAATAAAATTCTAAAAGTTAATAATTAATTTTAAAAATAATTAAAAATTGAGAGCGGTGAAATTTTTTTTTTTAACTTTTTTCTATACGCCAATCAAAACACATTTCCGAAAATTTCATGAAAATCCATGGACTGGCCCTGGATTCCTAGGTAAAAAGCTTACGGCCCTCCACTAAAAGTGTTTTAACTGTTCAAAATTTTTACTGATTTTTTCATTTATACATTTTATGTGTGATAAATTTCTATACATTTTTTCGAACAGGCCATACAAATGGGCAGCTTGCACTTAGCACACAAATGTACCGTCTTCGATTTTTTATTTGCCAGACACAAATAGCACCTTTTCTTTTGTTTCTTTCGTCATCTTGGCCATTGTCTGACTATTCAGAAGACAATTCTTAGTCTGAATTGTGATCATTTCAATACCAAATCGTCGTCACTGCCGGCAGAGAAATCGTTTTTCCGAATAATTGCTAGAATTTAGATCAATTTCCTTTTCTTCGTTGTTAAATTCCATAAACAGCTCTTGCTCCAACATGTTTTGGGATATGCAGAAAGACTTCTTTGATTTGCAATTATAAATCAGCTGAAACATTACAATAAACTGAAACAATAAATAAAATAAATACCCGAAAAAAGTAACGTAAGTAAAGTTGTGGGTCCAGCGGACCCATGTACACGCCAAAACACACCTAAGGAGAAGCGAGCTAAATGCGTCCTTCTCACTACACATACATTGGCTTACTGTAGGAAGGAACTGAGAAGTTGAGAGAGCTGCGGTGACTGTGCCGTTTTCTATACACATTTATAGATTGTGTGTGGGTCCACTGGACCCACGGCTTTTGTTAAGGGTTAAAGCGGCAGGCGATGACCTGGTCAGGAGTATGCACCAGATCATTTGCAAAATACGGTCGGAAGAAAGCATGCCCGATGAATGGAACCTCAGTATTGTTTCTCCGGTCCTCAAGAAAGGAGACCCTCTGAACTGCGCCAACTACAGAGGTATCAGTCTTCTTAACATCGCGTACAAGATTCTCTCTGCCGTATTGTGTGGGCGTCTGAAGCCATTCGTCGACAACCTGATAGCTCCTTATCAGTTCGGCTTTAGACCAGGAAAGTCCACCCTAGACCAAATCTTCACACTACGGCAGATCTTGGAAAAAACCCAGGAGCTTCAAATCGATACTTACCACCTTTTTATCGACTTTAAGGCCGCGTATGACAGTATCTATAGAGAGGAGTTATATAGAGCCATGTCTTGTTTTGACATCCCCACCAAACTTGTCCGATTGTGTAGGATGACGATGGAGAACGCACGCTGCTCCATCAGGGTCGGGAAAGATCTCACCGATACATTCGATGTCAAAAAAGCTTTTAGGCAAGGCGATGCACTGTCATGCGACTTCTTCAACATCGTTCTTGAAAGAATAGTGCAAAACTCCCACGTCAACACCAGAGGCACAATCTTTCAAAGATCCGTTCAATTGCTCGGATATGTCGACGATATTGACATAATTGGAAGAACGCAGCGTGATGTCAATGGCGCGTTTATGAGCATTGAGACGGAGGCGAAGAAGATGGGTTTAGTGGTCAATGAGGGCAAGACCAAGTATATGCTGTCATCAAGAAAGTACACCCAACACCGACGTCTTGGACAGAACGTCAAAATAGACAGCTATAAATTTGAGGTAGTTAAGGACTTTGTCTACCTAGGCGCCGCTATTAATTCAGACAACGACACCAGCGCTGAAATCAAACGAAGAATAACTCTTGCCAATCGCTGTTTCTTTGGACTAAGAAAGCACTTTATAAGATACTTATCATCCCGGTTCTTATATATGGCGCAGAGGCATGGACCTTGTCAAAGGTTGACGAGAACGCTTTAGGATGCTTCGAGAGAAAAATTCTTCGTGTGATTTCTGGTCCCGTCTGCACAGATGGAGAGTGGAGAAGAAGATTTAACGATGAATTGTACGGGCTGTACAGCGACACTGACCTTGTCAAACGAGTCAAGGTCCAGCGGCTTAGATGGCTGGGTCATGTAGAGCGAATGGACACCAACGCTCCGCCCGAATGGACACCAACGCTCCGGCTCCGGATTTGAATCCAATCCCGTGGGACGGCGCAGTAGAGGAAGACCGATACTCAGGTGGAGCAAGCAAATAGGAGAGGACCTCAACCAACTTTGCGTGCAAAACTGGAGGCAGCCAGCTAGGGACGGAGCTGGCTGGAGAAGTATGTTGGTTGAGGCCGACCCAGATTGTAGCGCCACCTTAAGTAAGTAAGTAAACCAAGAAAAATTTTTTTGTTCGGTTTTTTGCTCTGAGTAAATATTAATAAAAGCATTGAACATGCAAAGAAAAAATGGCCCTTTTTGGGGCAAAATTTAAAAAAAATTAATTAAGAAAAAAAGATTTTCTTTCTTTCAAAATTTTGACTTGAGGCTTGATCTCTCCAAAACTTTTCATTAAGTGAACTCAAATTAAAATTTTTATTAAAGAACAGAGCAATAACTTTCAAAAACACTTAAGTATGAGAAAGTAAGTGGCTTATTTGATTTTTAATAGTTTTTTAAAAAATTGAGTAAATATCATATAAAATTGCCCCTCTCGCCCACACGGAGGGGCCCCCCCTCTTATACAACTTTTTTATTTGTCTTGACCAAACCTATCCACTCTTACCCTTTGGAAAACCGTATCTAAAACACTCTAAATAGATAAAATAAAATTCTAAAAGTTAATAATTAATTTTAAAAATAATTAAAAATTGAGAGCGGTGAAATTTTTTTTTTTAACTTTTTTCTATACGCCAATCAAAAAACATTTCCGAAAATTTCATGAAAATCCATGGACTGGCCCTGGATTCCTAGGTAAAAAGCTTACGGCCCTCCACTAAAAGTGTTTTAACTGTTCAAAATTTTTACTGATTTTTCATTTATACATTTTATGTGTGATAAATTTCTATACATTTTTTACAGCAAAAAATAGTGATCAATCAATCGCTTTTTCCTTGAAGGCAGCCAAATACTTCCTATTTGTTTGACGGGGCTTCCGAATTGAAAGCGAGATTTTTTGAGACTCAGAATAGTATGAGAAAAGGACTGAATGACCAAGATAGAAAAAAAATTGTTAATTTAATTCCCAATTGCATATGTACGTATGTATGTACGGCATCCCCGAGGCTGGATTGCACCAGTGCAATGACAAGACTTATGACTTAAGCGTTTTAAAAAACTCAGTTATTGTCCAAGGAAGAAATATCAAGTGTCCCATGGAAGACATTCAGCCTTCGGGTTGACTATAATAGATTCATTTGAGCTAAGACCTAAGACCATTAATTTCAACTTCTCTAGAAAATTTCAACCTCTTCCTATTTCCATTCCGTTGTCGAATTCTAATAAGCTTAGACTACTGAGAAAGTAACTTTGCTAAATATAAAAAGTATAGGTACGCATGGATATAATCAAATAAATTTATTCTCTTTGAATAATTTTATAAAATCAACGCTTTCCTGCACAAAATTGGAAAAAAAAGAAGTCCTTCGTGCCAGTACGGAGATTCGCTGACAGACGACGCTTATCATACAGTGTTCGAGTGTAGTAGATGAGAATCTCCCCGTCAGGAAATAAATAGAGTTATCGGAGAGCTCAGCCCGAATAATATCAACGAGGAGAGTTGGTGGCGAATCAGCCTGTATCTGACGCAGATCCTGAAAACAAAGAAACAAGAAGAGGTAGCTGAGGAACAAGAACCTGCCACCTAGACACGGATCCCCCCTCGAAGAAATGCACAAGTGGTCTCGAGGGGAAGATCAGCGAGAAACTTTTGGAGTTTTAGTCGGTATGCCAAGTTTACACCTTGGAGAGTCCGACACACGGGGAGGTATGGATACCTCAAGAAATGTCAAATCATTAAATATAAGTGAATACAACAACAACAACGCAAGACAAAGCCACACAAGTTAACTCTTGCGGCTTCGGCTGCGGCTGCGTTTGCAGTTCATTATGTTCACGCAGTAAAGTGTTTGCGTTGCATGTTGTGTTGTTGTGATTAGCTCGAAAAACTGAAATAAAATTTAACAATGGAATCTTAATATGAAAATAAAAATATCAATTTAAATTTGAGTCTGCGATGCTCATGTAACAAAACGCCCTTTATTAATTTCATTGATTGATGTTTTTAAACAACTCATACCTGCTAAAATTTAAATTATTTGATTTCGATGCTCGATGGATATTTCAATGTGCATTAGAGAATTTTCACTCTCCGCTACCCATAACATTGCACTGTCTGCCATACCCGAAGCGTTACCCGCGTTACCCGGGTACCCGCCAACTTGGACAATACCCGCGCTACTCAGGTACCCGGATACCCGGGTAATTGTTGTGATGGGTACTACCCGGGTAAAACTAAGAATTCTTTTATTTTGTTTGAATTATTATTTGTATTACGTGGCAGAACATGATCCACACCTGGACCAACTCTAATGGCCACCGCCAGTCAAAACTATTCATCTATTCATATTACTTATCTCAAAGATGTATGAAAGAAGTTCTTGACATGAGCAAACGTGACGCAAGGTTACTTACGGACTTCTTCACTGGACACTGCTCTCTTAGATACCATCTTAAAAACATGTGCACAGCAAGCGTGACACCTGCCGTCTCTGGCTTGAAGACACAGAAACAGCTGAATACATTTTATGTGAATGCCCTGCCAAAGCCAGATCCAGGCTTAAAATATTCAATAAAGGATTCACTAGCCGCTTCATATTAGAAACACCCCTTCTTCGAATATTCTTAGATTCTTACATGACCTCAACTACGAATTCTGCGGCCTGCAAATACAACTGTTACTGTAACCATATCTGCCGCCAGATTTTAAACTACCAGGTTCCGAAGCAACCAACGAGTATTACAAGTATTGCTTTTCCTCCCCTAGCTTTATTGGCTGGCTACAACACTTAACAATACGTATTTATTCATCATCAAACCTTTGTTCTATAGTGAGGTGAGCTTTGGCACCAAACAAATGCCTATGTGCTCTATATATAGAAAGATATTCAGTTCTTATACATTATGTAAAAGACCGTTTGCATTTCATGTTACGGTCTTAAGTGTTATATCCATTATTGCTTTTTAAGAACCACTTCTTCGCTTAGCTGCTTTATGCTTAAGTCTTTAATCTTGATTGTCAATTCTTTGAGGACTAGTTCCAGCAATTTTTTTATAGATGTTTCATGCCAGCTGCCGCATTTAACACAGGCGAAGTTTGTTCGCAACATTTTTGTGAATGGCCAAAATATTGACTGCGCTTGCATTGTGATTTGTGAGACCGTATTTGACTTTTGCTCTGGTTCAATTTTAATGAAAGTGCTTTGACAATTCCAATTATTTTCCGAGACAAATCAGGTCAGTAACATTCATAATAGGAATAGTAAAGCAAAATGACAGCGATTTCCATATTCATAATTTTTTGTTTTCGGCTGCTTGCTAGTTTGGCGGTATCCCCTCTGGCGACGACAAAGGCACTTCCTCGAATTTTCTTGAAAAAGACGCTTTGTTTAACGGGTAAACTAACCAAACACATTATGTAACTTCAAATTCCTGAACAATTTTAACATTCAAAAAGTTGTTTCATTTCTTTTTAGATGCATACAAAACTCACCTGCAGGAAAAAAGAAGAAAATGAAATAAAAATCTATATCCCTTGGGATATTACCCTCATAAAGAAAGGGAAAGCGATGGAATATATTGACTTTTCTCTCAAATCAACCCTCCAAAACCAAATGGCATCAATGTTGGGAAATGGCTTTTGTGTATGTAAACCTGCGATTTTTTGTGCAACCCACACTAACTTACGATAGTCATGTCTACAGGCAAGTAAAGTAAATTTTTTACGCCTAAGCATCTGAGAAATTATAAGAAATCAAGATAAACAATAAAAGAAATGTTTTTTTATTTTTAAAAATCTTATACATATTCTCCAATTGAAGAAAGTAGAAACATCTACTTTAATTGAACTTTGATAAGGATTTTGTCCACTAAAAAGCAATTTGGCTGAGAAATTATTGGAATACTAATTTCTTATAATTATTTTATTATTGGCTTACAAACCAGTTAGATGAAGCCAAATCCTTCTTAGGACCAGGCTGAGACTGAGTTGAGTTACAGAAGAAACCAAGAAGCCGGTGAAAACACTCATACCTTCTTACTGTCATACCGGATCCACACACATTTTGGAGTTTGCAAAAAAATATAAGGATTTAAATATTTTAGTACTACGTTTATCTATACAAAGATAATAATCGAGAAAAAACTGGCATTGATTAACTTGATAGGTTCCGGTATGAAACTGATTGTAGGGAATGGAAGATGCTGTAGATATTTATAAACACTTACGTAATCTAGATTGTTATGTATTGTGATTACAATGAAAGATGTTGATGGTTCGATGGATTAGACAAGACTGCTTTATTTTAACATTTTTCTTTATCAGGTTATGGCTGTGATCTGCTACTGCTTCATATTCATTCGTGGAAAACTTTGTTTCTGCAATCAATGCTTTTTTTAAATCCAGTTTGTACTGTGAGAGTCTCATCCTCCTCACAAATTTTTTCAAAAACTTTATCTAGCTAACCAATTTGAATTTGTCCAAGATGAAAGCATCCACATGACTTCCATGTTCCAAATTTGCAGTTAATTGCTAGTCTTTTTACTTTAGCAAACCATTGGGAAACAGATTCGCCTCCGTTTTTTGCGCTGTGAAAATTTCGCCGTTCACGATATAATAGTGGGTGGTGTATAATAAGTCTCTTAAATGTCACACAATTCTTTAAAGGTTTTAGCAAACAAGTGAATCTGGTGAACAAAGAGCTATGAAGTAAATTGTATGGAGTAGCATCAATTGATTTTAGCAAAATGATTTTTTTGCATTTTCCCGTTCACAATTTATTTCACCGAAGTGCAGGGGGTCGATTTCCGAACTGTGAAGCTGTGAAGTGAAGCTATGTAATTATCACAGCTTTACGACGAATTCGATTCTCGTTCTGTGAAAAAATGAAAATAAACTTCAAAGTATATTCACATGAAAAAATATTTATCACAAACGATTTGGCTATGAAGTGTTTTGAATTTGAAAATTTAAAATGAAAACACGGAGCAAAAGGTTTCAACAGCTCAAAAATTGTTCTCAATCGAAATTATAGCCTAAATTTTGACTATTATGAAAAAGATTGTATAGCTTCAAAATCTTACCTGCATCGTTTGCTAAAAATACATGAACAACGTAATTGGTTTACAAACTAATTTTTCGAATATGAAAATGAATCTCTCCAATTCATTAAACTCGGATGTTGGCTATGTACGTAAACTTTAAGTATAGTTAAGAGTTAAGAGAATGATACTGCTAAGTCAAAAATTAGCCTGTATAATGCAAGTTTATTTGGAGTGCATGCATAATTCATAATAAATGCATGCCTTAAGACGCAATATGTCCCACATCATTGGAAAATTGCTGAAGCAATTGTTATACCAAAGCAGGGTAAGCCACCATCAGAAAAGACGTCTTACAGAACAATATCGCTTATACCAATAATGGAAAAAAGTCTTTTAAAAATTGCTACTGAAAAGACTTAGCAATAAAAGAAATAAATCTTATCCCAAACCATCAGTTTGAAAGAAATAAACATTCCACGATAGACCAAGTTCATAGAATAACGGATGCAAATGAAAAAGCATTAGAAGAAAAACAAGTATGTTCGGCAATACTTTTAGATGTTGCTCAAGCATTCGACAAGGTATGGCATGAGGGGCTAGAGTACAAACTACAAAGGGACCTACCCAGGCAGTACTAAGAAATACTAAAATCTTATATCTCAAACCGGCTCTTCAGAGTACGGTATGATCAAGAATATTCAAAACTAAGCAAAATACAATCCGGTGTTCCACAAGGAAGCGTCCTTGGACCTACCCTGTGTTGCTATATACAAGGGATATTCCAGTGGATAACAACACCATATCTACTTTTGCAGATGATAGTGCAATTTTGGCACCCGATAAGTGCGTCGTCAAGGCTGCTGAGAAATTGCAATTGAAATTACAGTTAGTGATTGAGCTTAGTGACGCTAAATCTACACATATAAACTTTACAAATAAAAAGTTAAGCTATGTTCGAACATGAAAGAAAGATGAAGAACAGCTTTCCAAGCGCCAACAGAAGCTGGAGAGAAGGCGAGTGGCAAAAGCTCAATGCAATGAGGACACCAGGGTGGCCGAAGGCACTGAATTTTGTTGCAAACCTTTGGTTACGGTGGCGAAAAGGGACAAGTCGGAAGAGGTTTCACCCACCAATTCAGGACGGTCTCCCGTAACCGAAGTCACCCCAACTTCTGCAAACGCGAACAGGGTCAAAAGGAAGAAGGTGTCCGGAAGCTCTACGAATCTTCCTGTTGGTCTAACAGAAAAGTTGGTGACTGAAACTGGAGGAACAGGTCGCAAGACTTGCAAGTTCGCTCCACGGACACTGGCTGGAAGGGACGAACCCGGCATGGTTAAAACTCCTAGAGGTCCAACCGAAACGTTGGTGAATGAAACAGTGACTGCTAGTCAGTCAGTCAGTAAATCAAAATAACCTTCGACATTCTAAGGCTGCTCCTGCACTCCTATGTAGCAGGTTTTCCGTGTTGAATACAAAAACTCAACTCGTATTAATCCAAGAGCCATGGGCCTGGAAGGGCCGAGTTCTTGGTCTTGGAGGGCTATGAGGGTTCAATATTCTCTATGACGAACGGTCTGACTTACCACGGACCTGTCTCATCATACCGAACTCTTTTGCAGCAACTAAACATGAACATTTCTGTGGTCAAGACATGGCTGCGTCTTTGGTGAACTACGAAACGAACGGCGAGTGGCAAAACTTTTGTCGTTGCGTCCGTATACTTGCACTGAAACTCCATTTTACCCCCTCCCAATATACATGTAGCGGAGTTGGTAAAGTTTTGTGAAAGCCGGAAGTTGGGGCTTATCATGTGCTGTGATGCTAACGCTCAAAACAAAGTTTGGCGCAGCGTCAAATGCAACATGAGGGGCAACCATCTTCTAAGTTACATTCTGTCTTCTGACTTAGACATTAACAATGTTGGTAATAGGCCAACTTTTGTTACGGCTATACGTTATACGACAGGACAAAATTGACTTGACACTATCTAACAGTAACAGATATGCCAACTGGAAAGTGTTGTCGGACGTGTCACTCTCAGACCACAGATACATTGAGTTCCATGTAGCAAAAGTGGTTCCCACTCCTTTAGTCACAAGAAATCCCAGAAAAACTAACTGGACACTTTTTAACGATGGGCTCGGTAATTTCGTCAAAACTCTACTTAAGCTCTCAACATCACAAAAAGTGGAAGATGAAGTTCTAGAAATGAATTGTGCCCTTACAAGTAGCTTCGAGCTGGCATGCCCAGCTAGACCCATGGTTCCGTGGTGGAACAGTGAACTACAGAAACTTCATAGGGAAACCAGAATAGGTCCCTCAAGACCAAATCAGAGGTTGACTGGGACCTGAATCGATTTAAACAGAAGGAATTTAAAAGGTTAATTCGAAGATCAAAGAATGCCTCTTACAAAGAATTCTGTGAAAGTATGGAAACACTCAGTGAAACTAGTCGAATTGCTAAAGCCCTTAAAAGGAGCAAGGTAAACAAAATAGAAACACTTAGGAAATCAGACGGTTCCTACACCGAGTCTAAGGCAGAGACACTCAGTCTTATGCTGGAAACTTATTTTCCAGGAAACCAGGTATCAATCGGACCACAGCAATCTATTTCCCTTAGATCAGGTGAATCCGATAATTCCACTCGACGCAACTGGTACGCGTCATCGTTAGTGTTAGTTGTTACCGACGAAGCCATCAAATATGCCGTGGCATCTTTTGACAGTTTCAAGTCACCTGGCACTGACGGTGTTTACCAAGCTATGTTCCAGGAAAGAATAAACCTTTTCCTAGCTACTTTGAAAAATATTTTCACTGATAGTTTAGCCCTAGCGTATATACCAACTCCATGGCAAAGTGTTAGAGTCGCCTTCATACCAAAAATTACTACTCACTCGACAAGAGCTTAAGACCCATCAGTCCTTCCTGTGTAAAACGCTGGAAAGAATGACTGAGATTTACATACGTAAGACCTCACAATTCCTCTGTCTCAGATGCAACATGCCTACCAAAGAGGAAAATCTTGCGAGACCGCACTTCAAAATCTTGTTATCAGGATTGAATGTGCGCTTAACAGGAAAGAATTCGCGGTGGGCATTTTCATCGACATTCAAGGTGCTTTTGACAATGCTAGCTTCGATGGTATGTGCAATGCTGCCAGAGAACACGGTGTGGACGAGTCATTAGTGTTGTAGATAAAAGCAATGCTACTGAAAGGAATCGCAATTGCTGAGGCGGAGTGTTGACAATATTGTAACGTGCGCTTAGTTCGCCAAAATAAAACTCTACCTTTCAATTTAATTCTACCACTTTATTTTGTATCTACTTTCGATATACACTTTATTCGAACTCAACTCAATTACGTTTATCCAATATTCACACTATCACTTTCTAAATAAAACTGACTTCTGGTTGCGTCAGCTCCCTCTTTATATAGGAAACTGAACCATCGAGAGATTTCTAGTAGTTTTTCCACGAACCATGATGTCTAGACAAGTTCCCCTCCCGGTATTTCTGCACACATACACACTCACTCACAAAAGACGTCTTCTTTTAAACCACTCCTTTATAGTGCTCCCAGATGTGTTTTTCGGTGGAACGTTTTCGATTAGGAAATTGGTATTAAATGTTGGGTGTACATTACACTGCCCCCTCCTTAAGATTGTTCGTCCCGAATAATTTCATTTGCGGCCTCCCCACTATATCGATGCAGCCGGTCACAATGCACTACTTTTAACTTGCCTCTTAGTCCTCTTTGGATGCGGTAGACCACGTCGTTAATCCTCGTGACAACAGTATAAGGACCTTCCCAGTTCCGCTGAAGTTTCGGTGACAATCCCTTTTGACGATGAGGATTATAAAGCCACACACGATCTCCTGCTCGGAATCCTGCCGTTGTCGCTTTTGTGTCGTACCGTGTCTTCATCCGGTCGCTGTAGGTTTTCATCCGTTCCCTTGTTCTTTTATGGATGTCAGCGAGTCTCTCCTTGAGGTCGTCCACATACTCGTTTGTGTCCTGTGGCTCCTCGGTGGGGCATCCAAATTTAAGTTCGCTGGGCAGCCGCATGGTTTTCCCGAACAGGATGTCAGATGGTGTTTGTCCTGTCGAGCTATGTACTGCACTTCTATAGGCCATCAGGAATAGCGGTACGTGCCTATCCCAGTCTCTTTGGTAGTCGCCTACGACCTTGGTGAGGTGTTCTTTCAAGGTTCGGTTGAATCTTTCAACCATCCCATCAGATTGTGGATGAAGCGGTGTGGTTCTTGTCTTCTTAATGCCTAGTAGTCCGCACACTCCTTGGAAGATGTTTGACTCAAAGTTCCTCCCTTGGTCGGAATGGAGTTCCATAGGCACGCCAAACCTACTTACCCAGTTAAACACAATCTGGTCGACCACCGTTTTGGCTTCTTGATTTGGGATGGCATACGCCTCAGGCCACTTACTAAAATAGTCCATCACGACCAGAATGTACTTGTTTCCAGCGTTGGTCTCTGGAAAAGGCCCAGCCACATCTACTGCAATCCTCTCAAAAGGCGATCCAACGTTGTACTGATGCATCTTACCTTGAATCTTCCTACCAGGTCCTTTGGTTGCAGCACACTTGTCACATTGACGGCACCATTTTTCCACGTCATCTCTAGCATGTAACCAGTAGAACCGATGTCGCACCTTCTCCAGTGTTTTGTTTACTCCGAGGTGGCCTCCAGAAGGTCCGTCGTGCATCTCCCGAAGAACTTCACTGACTTTCGACTGCGGTACGATCAGCTGCATCACATGTGACTTACCGTCAGTGGATTCCCATCTTCGCCTGAGGACACCTTCTTGCACATATAGTGAGTCCCACTGTGCCCAATAGGCTTTGAGAACTGGACTCCTGTCAGAAATGTCTCCCCATTCCGGTTTCTCTTCATTTTCTTTCCATGCGAGAATGGGTTCGATATCTGGATCTTCCTGTTGAGCAGTCCTCACTTCCTCATTGCTCCATCCGCTTATTGGATCAGCTCTTAGTCGCTGAGCGGTAATGATTTCTTTGTCTTCTTGCCGCCTGCAATGCTTGCAATCCACTTTGCAAGGTCTTCGGGATAATGCATCGGCGTTTGAGTGCAGCTTTCCTCTGCGGTGTTGGATCTGGTAGTCATAGATCTGCAATCTTTCTATCCACCTTGCGACTTGACCTTCTGGATTTTTGAAGTTCAAAAGCCAGCTCAGAGCACCGTGGTCTGTCCGCAGAAGGAATTTTTGTCCATAGATGTACTTATGGAAGTGCTTTGTTGCCAAGATAAAAGCTAGTAGTTCCCTTCTGGTCACGCAGTAGTTTCTTTCGGGTTTCGATAGGACCTTGCTGTAGTATGCCACCACTTTCTCTTCGCCATCATGCACTTGGGATAGTACCGCCCCGATTCCAACGTTGCTTGCATCTGCGTCGACGATGAATGTTTTGCCAGGTGTTGGATGTGCCAGCACTGGAGCGTTACAGAGGCGGTCTTTGAGTTCCTGGAAAGATTTCTCACACTCACCTGACCATTTAAACTGCTTCCCCTTTTCGGTGAGCTGATGCAAACTCTTTGCAACTCCAGCAAAGTTCTTAACAAAACGTCGGTAATATGTGGCAAGTCCCAGAAAACTTCGGAGTTGATGTTTGTCCTGTGGTGTTGGCCAATTTTTGACGGAGTCAACTTTTTCAGGATCATTCTTTACTCCTTGGGATGAGATGATGTGTCCCAAATACTTGACTTCGGTTTTGAAAAGTGCGCATTTTTCTGGATTCAGTTTAAGGTTAGCCTCTCGAAGTCTCTGAAACACGGCTTTTAGGTTCTTGCAATGTTGGTCAAATGTTTTCCCGTAAACAATGACATCGTCCAAGTAGACTAGGCAAGCTTTCCACGTCAGTCCTTGAAGAACGCACTCCATCAAACGCTCGAATGTTGCCGGAGCGTTACATAACCCAAACGGCATAACTTTAAACTGCCAGAGCCCATTACCTGTAGAAAACGCCGTCTTTTCCCGATCATCAGGGTGGATGTCAACTTGCCAATATCCGCTCTTTAAGTCCAGCGTCGAGAACCACTGCGCTCCCTCCATGGCATCCAGGGTATCACTGATTCTCGGCAGGGGATAGCTGTCCTTCTTAGTTACATCATTCAGCCTTCGGTAGTCCACACAAAAACGAGTGCTTCCATCTTTCTTTTTCACTAGCACCACTGGTGACGCCCAAGGACTTTTGGAATTTTCGATAACACCATCCTTCTTCATTGCTGTTATCATGTCCTCAACCTCACCTTGCTTGGCCAGTGGAAGACGTCTTGCGGGTTGACGAATCGGTCTTGCATCTCCTGTGTTGATGCGATGCTGCACCAACTGTGTCCTACCATATTGCCCCTTTTGCGATGCGAAGATATCAGTGTACTCTTGTAGGAGACTTTCAGCCATCCTTGTTTGTTGGTGATCAAGGTTGGATGAATTCAGTATTTTAGCTCTGATTGTTTCGAGCTCCTCCGGAGTTATAAATTTTCTCGGAGCTTCGTCTGTGATCTTCGTAATTGCTGCAACCGATTCGCAACGTCCAACGACTTCTCCTTTCTTCAACTTTACATCGTACGGTCTGGTGTTTAGTAATCGTACGGGGACCATTTTGTTTTTCGGTGCTACCAGTGTTTTCCCAATGATGACGCTTTGGGAGGAACACTCTGGGTCTGGTTCCACCATGAGGTATCGAAGGCTTCCAAACTCACCCTCCAGTTTCGTCCAAACGAACACTTCAGAAGAAGGAGGCAGAATAAGATCTTCCCTGATGACAGTTCTCAGTGTCGACGTACTTTCGTTCGAATAAGTCATTGGAAGTTCCTTATTTTGGTACTTCAAAACCTGATTACCGATGTCCAAAATAACTCCGTGCTGTTTCATAAAGTCGATTCCAATGATGCACTCGTCACATATATCTGCCACCAGGAATTGATGAGTAAACACTAGGTCGGCCAGTCGGATCTTAAGACACACTTCTCCATATACTCTTGCTGCTTCTCCCGTTGCGGTTCTTAGACGGTAGCTATTGGTGTTATGAAGCCACGTCGTCTTTACCAGGTCTCGACGTACTATGGAGGCTGTGGCACCGGTGTCGATGGTAGCCACATGTTTGTTCCCGTTAATAGTAGTCTCCACAGTCAGACTTTTGTTGTCTCGTTTGGTCTGAGAGACCTGGATGGTGGTTCTGGGGCCATCGATACAAGAAACCAGCCTCTGCCCCTC
Organism: Melanostoma mellinum; assembly: GCA_914767635.1. Classification (NCBI taxonomy): domain Eukaryota; kingdom Metazoa; phylum Arthropoda; class Insecta; order Diptera; family Syrphidae; genus Melanostoma; species Melanostoma mellinum. The sequence continues at coordinate 72,303,920 of OU612060.1, read as the reverse complement.
GAAGTTGGTTCTTACGGGCTGATAGGCAACGCTGGTGTTGTTGTTACCTTGCTCTGGGTTGGATCTCTTGCTTCCACAATGTTGACAACTGGCTTTGTTTGGTGGTAGTCGGCATTGACGCTGTAAGTGCCCGGTCTTGTTGCAGTTCCAACATCTTGCTAGTCCGCTCCGGTTCTTTTGTATTTCAGCTCTTTGGCACGAGCATTCTTCGACTATGGCCTCTCTAAGTCGATGTACTCCCTGAGAAGCCTGTTCTGCTGCTTCAATTGTCAATGCGAATGCTAAAGTTTCGGAAAGAGTACGTGTTCTAGCAGTTCGCACAGACCTCTGAAGATGTATATCGGAAATGGCACGAACGAAGGACTCAACAGCGAGCTGGTTGATGATTTCTTCTCCAGCATCCGGGTATGCCAGGTGAACCAGTCTTTCGACGTCTGCTTGGAGCTGCTGTAGACTTTCACCCCTTTTCTGGACTCTGTTATTGAGTTGGACTCGGAAGACTTCTTTCAAGTGGCTATCTCCAAAGCGTTTATCTATAGCTGCCACGAGAGAACTGAAATCACCGCTCTTACCAGCTGGAACTGTTTGAAGTAATTCAGCTGCTGGTCCTCTAAGAGCAAGAGTCAGTGCAATGTACTTGTCTTCGTCATCCCAGCCATTTGTTGTCGCGGCTGCCTCAAATTGTCTCTTGTAGACTGGCCAAGAAGACTGTCCATCAAATGTTGGGGGTTTCATCTCCTTTTTCCTTGCAAACTCTCCAGCAGATTCTCGAATTTTTATTTTCCGGATCTGGTCTAATTCCTTGGACAGAAGAGAGAACTGGTTATCGCATCGGCTTTCCAACCGATTCTCTACAACAGAAAGCTGTTTTTCCACACCTTCAACTCGTTCGTCAAGGGCACATACATTTTTCTCAATGTTGCCCAATTTGCCTTCTAGAATGTTTTTCTGGCCTTCCAAAACATTCTGTTGCGCCTCGAGTCTTTCGAGAATGTTCTGTTGTTCTTTCTTTTGTTCGTTTCGTTGTTCTTCAATCAGCTTCTTTTGCTCGTTTCGTTGCTCTTCCAGATTCTTTTGTTGTACTTCGAGTCGTTCGAGAACATTCTGCTGTTCTTTCTTTTGCTCGTTTCGTTGTGCTTCAAGTTGTTCGAGAACATTCTGCTGTTCTTTCTTTTGCTCGTTTCGCTGTTCTAACAAAAGTTTCATCATACTAGAAAAGTCTACATTTTCAATTACTTCCTCTTCTTCCACTTCTGTTTCAAAAACAAAAGTGTTTACGTCTTCCCCTTGCTGTTCCAAATAGTTACGCAAGCGCAGGACGAGCTCATTTTTCGATCCCGCTCTAGAAAGATTTCGCTTACCTAACTCACTTTTAAGCTCAATGCAGTTGAGCTCTTCTAACAACTTACCCATTTTTATTATTTTTCTCTACTTTTTTTTTTTTTTACACTTTACTAGTCAAATAAGTTTTATTTACACTTCTGACACCAATGTAACGTGCGCTTAGTTCGCCAAAATAAAACTCTACCTTTCAATTTAATTCTACCACTTTATTTTGTATCTACTTTCGATATACACTTTATTCGAACTCAACTCAATTACGTTTATCCAATATTCACACTATCACTTTCTAAATAAAACTGACTTCTGGTTGCGTCAGCTCCCTCTTTATATAGGAAACTGAACCATCGAGAGATTTCTAGTAGTTTTTCCACGAACCATGATGTCTAGACAAGTTCCCCTCCCGGTATTTCTGCACACATACACACTCACTCACAAAAGACGTCTTCTTTTAAACCACTCCTTTATAGTGCTCCCAGATGTGTTTTTCGGTGGAACGTTTTCGATTAGGAAATTGGTATTAAATGTTGGGTGTACATTACAATATGTTGCAACGAGACTGAATAAGGGCTGTCCACAAGGTGGCGTTTTATCTCCTCTTCTGTGGTGCATGTTGATCGGCTCTCTACTTGTAATGTTCAATGGTTCTAACGTTCACGCCCAAGCATATGCAGACGACGCGTCGCCGTGCTCTCAGTTGGTTCTAGCCTACAAACTGTCTGTTCCCGAGCACAGGCTGCGCTTTATAGGATTGACACCTGGTGTGTCAGAAACGGTCTCTTCTCTCCGTCAATCCTCTTAAAACTGAGGTTGTCCTCTTCACGAGACGTAGAAAATTGAATGGTCTGACCCAACTTACGCTTAAAGACGTCAACATCTCCTTTTCAAATGAAGTCAAACATCTTGGAGTGATCCTGGATAACAAGCTTCTTAGCAGCCCCGGATCTTAATTTTTTTAAAGGCGGGGCAAATAGTGAAAAATGCCGCCCCCACCAATTTATATTTGCTTTTACCTTTACCATCCTTATTATTTCAGCTATCAGATCTTCACTAATTGACTGACAACTGTAGGGCTATTCCAGAAAGCGCGGCTGATCGCTTTTGGTGGCGGAAATGAATTTTCGTATTCTCAAAAGCGAATCGCTTTTAATTTTTTTTACATGGAAATCGAAAGTGCTTTCCAAACGTCAGCTTTTTTTTCGTAGAAACTATACCTTTCTGACCTGATTCATTTCGTTTTCAAAAGCGATAGGTGTTGTAGTGTCGAATTGCAAGCGGATTGATAGGAAAATGTAAATATAATGAAAAAATTAACTATCATCAATTGAATTGATAGTAATTTTCTTTTTTATTTTATTAAAGGAGTCAAAAACACACTACAACACAACAATTTTTTAAGTTTGAACCCTTCGCTAAGAAACGAAGAGTAGCAGCGACCAGCGAGCTTCAGAATAGGAGTCAATGAGCTTCTATTTTGAGGTTTAAAATGCCCCTTTGTTCCATCTAAAATATAGCAAAAGCAAAACTCTGCTTTTGAAAGTCGAAATAATTTTACAAACGCACAGAAAATATTTTTGAAGTAATAAATAAACAAAAATGATTCAAATTCACATCGAGTGGAGAAGAACCACTTCTGATTAGCTTTCTTTGAATTCGCTGAAACAGCTGATACCTAGGGAAAACTTGGAATTCTTATTGAAAAAACTTGGAAATAGATGACATTTGCGTGGATGGATAAGACTTCCAAATGGAAATATTGGAAGAATTTCCAACCATGTTCGCTTTTCAGAATAACCTAAAGCGAAGCGCTTCGCAATTGAGCTATCGCTTTAAATACGATCCGCCGCGCTTTCTGGAATAGCCCTACTGGGCACAAGCCTTTCAGAAAAAATACTTAAACCGCTGTTTTTTTCTGTTTTAATCCTATTTATTTACAGATATGTAGAATATATATTTTGTACACAGCACAGGATAGGACTTAAAAAAAATGTTTATAATAAAGACAAAATCAAATTTACTATTGTTTTTATCATTTGCAATCAAAATTTTACTCTTCGAGCTTTTTGTTCAGCAAATAAATCTATGACCTTATCATAATTTAATTCGTGTGCGATTCGATTTTCTATCGCTAAGATTGCTAGACTGGATAAGCGTTCCTGGCTCATAGATGATCGCAAATTATTTTTAATTAGTTTTAGTTTGCTTAAACTTCGCTCACAGCTTGCGGATGTAGTGAGAAGCGTAGAGTAAATTCGCAAGGCAACACAAATATGTGGAAAAGCATCCTGCAAATCATGCGCATAGATCTGTTGCAAGAGATAGAAACTGTTAGTTTTTTCAATGTCACCAAATAAAAGCGGAGCTTGCTCTTTAAAAACATAGAGTTCCTGACAGAATTCAACGGTGCTCACATCTCGCTCATATTTTTTTAGCCAGATCCGCTCCATACTTTTGCTGTTCTTCAATTGACATTTTCAAAATATTAGAGCCATTAAGAAAAGCGAAGTTTATATTCAGCATGGTAGCACAATCAAATCTCTTTTTAATTTCTGATATGATTCGATCAAATACCATCATTAGGTATTTCTTAAGAAAAGAGTTGAACAGGTTTGAGGGTTTGTAATTCATCTTCACATATCTCATCGAAATGTTTTTTATGTTTCGGAATTCGTTTGTTTTGCAAGATAGGGTCAATACCACTTTTTTCAGCCACTTCTCTAGCCTCATTTATCCAATACTCCATTGGATTTTGTCTCATTTTTTGTAAAGTTTTGAGCAGACCATCCATTAGTGCGAGAACGGGCAAGGATTATATCTTCTTTCTGAATCTCAATATTCACTCGATTGATTTCGCGGAGAATATTCGCCCAAATGGTTAAATTGAGAATGAATTTAAAATTCTTTATAGCTGTTAAGATATTACCTGCCTCGTACTTAGATTCTGGAGCATGAGAAATTTGCTTAACTTCTTCTAAGGCTTCCGCTATTTCTGGCAAATTATTTAATAGAGCATTCACAGCAACATTTTTCGCCGACCATCTCGTCTGACTACTTCCTTTTAAATTTGCCTTAACATATTTCTTCATAATATCCCACCTAGTAGTGGAGCCAACAAAAAAGCAATATACTTTTTGAACCAGTCCAAATAAGTTAATAGCTTTCTGGCATGATGAGGCAGAATGGGCACCTACAAGATTTAAGGAGTGAGCCAAGCACGGTACGAACTCGGCCAGTTCATTTCTTTCTGCAATCCTGGCCTGTACTCCTTTATGGATGCCGGCCATATTGGACCCATTGTCATAAGATTGGCTTGATTGGATGATAGTTAAATGCGATCTGTCCACTTTGACTTTTGACTTCCTTTTGACTGTGCTTCCCTTCGCTCGCAACCACAGTGGCTGCTTTGAAACCGAAAGGTAGAAAAACTGTCTACTTCTCGGTCGAAACTACCGTTGCTGTTTTGAAACCGAGAAGAAGAAAAGTTGTCCACTTCTCGGTCGCAGCAACCGATGCTGCTTTGAAGCCGAAAGGTAGGATAAATTGTCTACTTCTCGGTCGCAAATACCGTTGCTGTTTTGGAACCGAAAAGTAACTAATTTTTTTTGCGCTTGCAACCCTTGTTACCTGCACAAGATATACTGGGTCTGGTAATGCATATGTAGTGTGAAATGGTTTTGATGCTCTTTTTGTGTGATGTTTGTTTTAGGGAGCAATGATTTGTTGTAGCAGACACGAGTGCTGCAGCGTTCTGTGATTCCTGTGGGCGAGCGGGAGCGAATTTCGAACTTGTTTTTGCCGCCCCCTAAACTTGCCGCCCGGGGTACGTGCCTCGGTCTGACCCCCCCCCCCCGGGGCTGCTTCTTAGGTCTCAAAATGTCAAGTCTATAACTACTAAAGCACTATCAGGCTTCTGGCAATGTAAAGGAGCCTTTAGCAAGACATGGGGTCCTTCACCGAAAAGGGACCTTTGATCTATACGGCTATGATAAGACAAATCATCTCCTATGCGTCAGTTGTTTGGCGGAATAAGCTCTCTCGTAAATACGTTATTGCCTCGTTTGCCAAACTTCAAAGAACAGTTTGTCTTGGTGTTACTGGGGCCTTACCCAGCACACCGGGAGCTGCTTTCGACGCACTGCTGAATCTTCCTCCCCTTGATACCTACATCATGGGGTGTACTCTCAAGACCATTTCTCGTTTAAAGCGATGTGGTCTCTGGCACAATTCGCACTGGAGCTTTGAGGAACTCGCAAGCAGCATATCTTTTGACTCACGTCTAATGGATATGCCGTCTGACACGATGATCCCAAGGCTCAAACTGCGTCAAAATTACTCAGTCAACTTTCCTTCGGTTCAGGACTGGTTCTTTCCAGAATCTGAGCCTGGAAAGAACTGTTATCGTATCTTCACAGATGGCTCCTAAACCGACCAGGGTTCTGGTGCTGGTGCCTTTGTTGAGAACGACGACATAAGACTGTACTCATCTTTGGGATCATACGCTTCCGTTTTCCAAGCGGAGGCTAATGCTATCCTAGTTACCTTGAGCCACGTAACGAACAATGGATGGACGGGGAGAAGTATCTTTGTCTGCAGCGACAGACAAGCTGTGTTCAAGGCCCTTCTCAACCCTCTAACCACTTCGAAAGTGGTCCAGGAATGCAAGAGCTCTCTGAATGCGGTCGGAAGATTAAATTCCTTGAGTCTCATTTGGGTTCCGGGCCATCACGGCATAACTGGAAGTAAGATCACCGATGAACTTGCTAGGCAGGGATCTCAGACAGCTTTCTCAGGACCTGAACCGTCGCTAGGTCTACCAGCGTCCTCAGTGAGGGCTTCAATCAACGATTGGGTCTGTGTAGAGCACAACCGTGGATCGCATGCCTCCATTGGATGCAGACAAACCAAGCGTAATGCTCCCCAACGTTAGTAAGGAGACTGGAACATTTTTGCTAGCTCGTAGCAGAACAGACTGTAGAAAGCTTATTGGCGTTGCCAGCGGGCATTTAAATGTGTTAGGGTTAAGTGATACCACACTCTGTGAATCTTGGGAGAAGATGAGGACACCGCAGAGCACTTCCTCTGTGAATGTACTGCTTTTTCTCGCATGAGGTTACAGATACTCGGCGCAGACATGGTGAGAGCTGGTAACTTAGGCTACTTATCATGGCAGCGTCTTTTGACTTTTCTTCGAACATCTGAAAAGCTATAAAAAATAGAAGGTTGCTAACTGGTAGTACAATAGACCGGTATTTAGGTCTGAGTGCTCCAGCTGGTATGTTAAAAACCTCCAACAGAAAAAAAAAGTTCGGACATTCATCAACAATCTAGCTATACCTTACATCAATACGGCCAAATATCTTGGAATGAATTTGGGTGCAAAGCTAAAATGGAAAGAGCATATCAAAAAGAAAAGGGAAGAGCTCAACTTGAAATATAGAAAAATGTACTGGTTACTCGGTAGAAATTCTGACTTATCTGTCGAAAATAAAATAATGCCTTATGAACAAGTACTTAGACCTGTTTGAACCCATGGACTCCAATTATGGGGCTGTACAAAGAAAAAAAAAGTACTAAAATCATCCAAAAGTTCCAAAACAAAGTCCTTCGGGGAATAGTTAACGCACCATGGTATATAAGAAAAAGCGATTTACATCGTGACCTACAACGCTACAACAAATATAAATGGTTACAAGAGTTGTAAGAAAATACGCTGTACCACACTCTGTTTAAGCTTCCCCTAAAGTGATTGTATTATTGAGAAAGAAATATTTGTTGTTGATCGTTCATAGATTGGTTCTGATTACGAGGAGTTTTTAGTAAGATAAGAATCCCACACTATTTGGTAACAAGTATCTTTGGAAGGAAGTTTTTAAATTCAGACAATTCCACAATTTCAATGTACTTATAAGATAAAATTTCAAGGAGCGCAAGCTTATAACAGTGCACTTTTTCAATTTTCTCAGTAGCAAAAAATGAAAAAAAAAACTCACGACCTCTAGGAGATGACAGATACTACGTACATCACACAGTTTATTATTTTGAACGATTTAGTACTCATTTTAAAAGCAGTTTATCATTTTGAGTTCGAGAATAGTTTAAAGAGAGTTCATAAATTAAAAATAAAATTAAAAATTTCTGTGAAAACTGAAATGATATTTCTTTTTATCACTTCACAGCTTCACAGGTCGGGAATTGACCGCCAGGTCCAATTTCTCTTTTCACACACACCACGTTTCACTCAATGGATAAAATTCTGGCAAATTTGTTGTTTGTTATGACTTCAGTGGTCATTAGGTTTGGTATTTCTTTACTCTCAGTTGTATTCATCTTTCAAAACTTTTTATTTTATTTTATTTGTTCCTTTTTTTTATTTTAATAATTTAATCTCGTCGCCAATTATGTTTTATATTGTAATTACAATGAAAGATGTTAATGGTTCGATGGATAAGACAAGACTTTATTTCAATATTTGTACATACATACTAGAGAATAAGTACATAAAAAAACATAGAACGTGCGACAAAAGTATGGAAACCCCTGGAAATATGGCGCGTTAAAAAAAAAATCAAAGACCCTATATCCGACGTATTTTTCGACGAGGAATCCGATGGTGACCTTGAATTTGACCTTGGACGTAACCTTGAAGCCCCAGAGACCCAAAAATAGATGTTTCAAATGGAAACCCCCATTTTTTATTGCAGATTTGGAAAGAGCGCAAAATAAAATAAAATACATGTTTTTTCGTAAAATTTTGAGCTCTTTCCAAATCTGCAATCAAAAATGGGTGTTTCCATTTGAAAAATCGATTTTTGGGTCGCCGGGGCTTCATGGTTACGTCCAAGGTCAAATTCAAGGTCACCGTCGGACTCCTCGTTGAAAAATGCGTCGGATATAGGGTCTTTAATTTTTTTTAACGTATATTCTGTCCCAAGGGTTTTCAATCTTTTGTTGCACCCTGTATATATACTATCGATTTTTGGGTCGCTGGGGCTTCAAGGTTACGTCCAAGGTCAATTTCAAGGTCACCATCGGATTCCTCGTCGAAAAATACGTCGGATAAAGGGTCTTTGATTTTTTTTTTAACGTATATTCTGCCATATTTCCAGGGGTTTCCATACTTTTGTCGCACCCTGTAGAATGGAGGTGGTACCAGATAAACAAAATAGATTTCAAAAACTTTAATAGATAGGAACACTTAACAAGTAACAGAATAAATGAATAAACAAGTGATAATTAATTGTTACTTGATCAAAAGTAATAAGCAAGCCGTAAGCAATGTAAATACATAACAAATTCAATTAAAAACCTAAATAACAGATATCAATAATAAAAGAAACACTACACTGTAAACGTTTGATAAGTTAAAATAAATTTTAATAATTTTTTCAGATATAAGACTCCTAATTAGACTAATTGAGAAAATTTCTGATAAAATTCTCATAAGTAAGTTAAAAATTTTAGCACACAACATATTTTCAAATAAAGGAATTTCGGAGTATAAGATAACTGCTGATATGCTCCCCTTTATCAAAAAAAGAGTTATTTTTAAACATGAATCACTTATTTTTGTTAAAAGTTCTCCTAGTTTTTAACAAGATGAATTTTTTAACACTTTCATCATTCCGTTTCCAAATAATCAATTTGTAAAACTAGATCCGGAAATACAAAGAATATTTTTATACAAAAGAAAATGCTTTCGAATAATGAAAAAGAAATTGTACTTAGAAGAATATTAAGAACACATTATGACAAATGTATTAAAAATATTTTAAAAGAAAATACTGATAATAGATTTAAGACTTACAATCCAACCATTAATGAAAAAATATATGACTATCTTGTCACACCAAAAGATTTTAATGAAACAGAAACTACACAAAATTGTATAAATTTAAAAAAAAATAGGTGGAAATAATTTTATTCAATTGAGTAACTGCAAAATTGAAATTGAAAACAGTGTATTAAAAAATAGGTTTAAGAATTACACTGAAAAGTTTATAATCCCGATATTAGTGTTAACTTTACAAATATTGTAAATACTTTCAACATCTTCTTCTTTTTCATTTCCGGCGTTACGAGTAGTGATCTTGAAGCGATCACAACTCTCCCACTTTTCCGCTTCACACTAGTGATCCGCCTGTGGGGTACGCCGCGTTGACCTCAGAAAGCGTCGGCAAGCCTCCCGGTTTTGGATTGTTCCATGTCTGAGGCCAACCAAATGCTGCTGTTTTTGCATTTGCTTGTACCAGGTGTGTTTTGGCCTGCCTTTTCTTTTTCGTCGCGAATTTGTTGAAACATTGTACGATATTGCCTTTTGGACGGGGTTCTGCGGATCTCTCTTTCTTTCAACTTTCAACATAGAAAAACTTAATATAAATCATTTTAAAAATAGTGGAAAAAATTGAGCACATATTTGGAATTTAATAGTAACATAACTTCAACCACACATTCTAAAAAGAAATGCAGTAATCAAGAGATTATTTTGCTTTTTTCGATTTGAAAAACCACTGGAGTTATACCAATTTTTTTTTTTTTTTCTGTAAGAATACGATGTTATACCTAATTAACATAAACTATATTTCGTACCCATATTCCCATAAAAACGGAAACAGGGACGGGAATTCAGAAACCACTACACCAAAAACTGTGCTGTTTAACAGCAGTATGGTTATATTACAATTGAATTTATATAACTTACCTGCACATAACTTCATGTGTTAATAATACTCGGCACATTTCCGGATTTTTATCTTGGCCCTCGTATACAATTGCCTGAAATCATAAAAGTTAAAACATATAAGACATTGTTACGCACATGCTGTAATTCCTTTTAAAATCATGGCAACACTGTTTAGTTCTAATTATTTATCAGGGATCAGGCATTAACTATTTGTATGAAGCTCTGTCTTTTGGTGCTTTTTTCTTATTATGCTTTTCATATGATTCTTCTATTTGCTCGTTTAACCGAGATAAATATGTATCTTTGACCTGGAAAGGAAACAAAGCGTTCGCCTGGTTTCTCTTTTTTTCGACTCAGTGTGTAGGTAAACATTTATAAACAAACAATTTCTTCGAAATGTTCGGTATTTATTTACATGGTGCTCGAAATTATGGTCCGCCAAAAGGTTTAGACACTAATGTGGGTGTGAATGCAAATTGGTTAGGAACTACATACCAACATAACAAATGATATTCCTTGAGTTTTCAAGCTTTGAAGTCATAAATGATAATTGTTTTTTCTTGAAGATTGATACATATACCTACCTAACCCTACATACATTTTAAAGTTCGTAGTACCTAGTAGTAGGTATTTATGACAATTGAATTTCTTCTGCAATCTCATAGACTGCTTAATAGCCCAAGCCCATGTACATATATCTCAAGTGGCTTGGTAAAAGTATAAATATACTTTCATATATTTTTATATCATAAAAAAAATAACCAAGAAAAATTGAAATTGATTTTTTTAGATACCTATAAGTGACCATATATTTTGAAAACACTTTGTGCATTTCAAATGAAGTAAACATTCTTTAATATACATAGGTATTAGGTACATAGTGGAAACATCATATATCAAAAAAACAAAAAAAAAATACTCGCATATGTCATGAACAAGAAACAACAAAATTTTGAAACAGGTTTAATTCATAACCACAAGCGATGTGTACATTGTACAACGTCCTCCTTCCCCTTGGCATATTATAAACACCAAAAGGCACTCAGTCAGTAGTATTATTTACAAAATGTTCTTATAGTTTTCCACCCCAATTTGAGTGTAATTATTGAACGCACAGGCTTTCGTGTAGAATAGTAATCCTAGTCTCTCATCAGTAATTACAGGCACAGGACTTTTGTTGAACACAAATATCGTTTTCCCAGTACTATAAATATAACAAGAAATGTTTTTGTATGTATGCTTACTGGTTTTTCTCTAGTAGTAGCAAATGTCGACCCGTAAATACGGTAAAGCACAGATTTTTCTGGAGATGCTTCAGTGGTGCATGTCACAGGGCGGGTGACTCGTAAAATAAGGGTGTAGCTATGAACATTTGAAGTACCCATATGTGCATTATTTTCCTCTTACATAATTCAACAATTTATAAATAGATAATAGCAAATTAATTTTTGAGCCAAAGTAGGTAGTGCCAAAGGCACCCATGGAAAAGGGAATCGGTCGGTCTAAACTCTAAAGGAAAAAGATGAAACTACTGAATGCTGAAGGATCACATCCACTACCCTAAACAATCAATTTATACACATGTGTTAAACTATTGTGGTGCTGTTATCTTTTGCCTTGCAAGTGGAATTGAAAACGTACGGCTTTGATGCAGATGTATGCAATACAAGCTAGGTGTGCATTTGTAATAAAAATCGCGGTCTCAAAATTAATGCGTGAGCTAATATTTCTCAACATTGCTTCCTAATGGTGTTTTTTTTTTTCGGGACATTTTGTTGGCTTTGTGTTGCTTTTGTAAGATTCGATCATTCCATCTACGATATGGATGGAGAACTTGTTGAAAATAAGCAAACCAGCAACTCACACTGTAGTACAATCTACTGTACTTATATCAATGAAGTATTTAATATCAAATTCATGTTTTTAGTTTTCAATATGAATTGAATGTTTTATTCTATTATTCTCTATTTAGCTCTTGAACAATAAACAACTATTATTTTTAAAGGATTGTTTTATTTGGATTCAAATATAAATCCCATAGGTTATGGGCCCAGCACGCTTCCACTGCGCTGAAGAAAAGAAATTAGCTCACTAAAAAGGCTAAACGAATACATACGAACATTGAAAACGAAGAAAAAGTTCAAGTGTTCTTGAAGAGCAATTAATTTTTGTGAAACTATAGAGAATCAAGTCAATCGAAGAGGACCATACCATGAGCTATACCAATGTGAAGATTGAGACGTTGGGAAAGGACAATTTCGACACATGGAAGATTCAAGTTGAAGCCCTTCTCATAAAGAACGATGCCTGGAAGTATGTGAATGGAACATGCGAGAAGCCGTCTACGCCGGAATCAGCAATAGCTGAGTGGGTAAATAATGATGCGAAAGCAAAAGCTGATTTGATTTTAACCATCTCTCCAACTGAATTGAGGCAAATCAAAAATTGCACAACATCTAAGGATATATGGGAAAAGCTGCAGAATCTGTATCAATCAAAAGGACCAGCGCGAAAGGCAACGCTATTGAAAAATTTAATCCTGCTCAGAATGAAGAATGGAGAAGACATGAGAGACCACATTCGAAATTTTTTCGATATTGTGGTTTGTGGACAAAATTCAAGAAATGGATTTGGAAATCGTTGATGACCTATTAACAATTCTGTTGCTCTACAGCATTCCAGACGAATACGAATCCTTCCGAATCGCAATTGAAACCCAAGAGAAATTATTGAATCCTGAATCTCTGAAAATTAGACTTCTCGAGGAATATGAAGCAAGAAAGCGAAATACATCGAATAGTGCTTCAGGTGCCATGTTTGTGAAAAAGAATAATGGCACATCGAACCGAACGAAGAAGTATGAAAAACCAGCCGAAGAACGCTTTAAGTTTGCTTGCCATACATGCGGCAAAACTGGCCACAAAGCAAGGGACTGCAGATCGAAGAACTTCAAAAAGATCTCAGCCAATCGAAGTGAACAACGTGAAAAAGTCAACCGAAATGCAGCAGTTGCAATGAAAGCCAGCAATGAAAAAGAAAGTTGGTGCTTGGATTCAGGCGCATCGTCACACATGTGCTTCGAAAAATATAAATTCACTTCAATCAATCCTTCAAACACAAGAATGCTTAGTTTGGCCAACAATGAATCAACGAAAATTGAAGGAAAGGGAGATGTTTTGTTGACTCTTAACGAAGACCTGACCGTCAATTTAGAAGAAACTCTTTTTGTACCAGACCTTCGATCAAATCTGTTATCAGTGTCAAAACTGAAACTGGTGAAGAAGTTATGAAGGCTCATAGAATCCATGACCTGTATTATGTAAGAGAATACTCAGAAGATAGCAAAATTGCACAGAAGACTTCGTCGTCACTTCAAGAATGGCATGAAAGATTTGGACATCTGAATGGAGCTGACTTGAAGAACATCATACGCCAGAAGAAAGTTATGGGGATAACCGCCCGAGTTGAAGAGGAACTGCCAGTTTGTGAAACGTGCATCAAGGGGAAGCAATCTCAAAAACCGTTTTCAAGGTCGGAATCTAGAAGCGAAAACATTTTAGATCTTGTGCACACTGACGTTTGTGGACCAATGCGCGTAAGTTCTATCGGTGGTTCAAGATACTTCCTTACATTCATCGATGACAGATCTAAATGGACCGAAGTTTATTTCCTGAAAAAGAAGAGCGAAGTCATCGACAAGTTTAAGGAGTACAAGAATATGGTAGAGAAGAAAACTGGCTACAAAATCAAAACCTTGCGATCTGACAACGGGTCTGAATACACAAGTCATCAATTTGAAACGTTTTTGAAAGATGAAGGAATCAAGCATGAACTAACTGTTGAGTATACACCGCAACAAAACGGTGTGTCTGAAAGAAAAAATCGAACGTTAGTCGAGATGGCGCGTTGCATGATGATACAATCAGGACTCTCAGCAGGTTTCTGGGCAGAAGCAATTCTCACATCTAACCACATCAGAAATAGATGCCCTTCAAAGAGCTTAGATGGTGAAATTCCATTTCAATTGTGGACTGGAAGAATCCCCGTTGTAAGCTATTTTAGAAAGTTTGGATCAACCGCATTCGTGCTCGACAAAACACCCGGAAGAGGCAAGTTCGATCCAAAATCCAAAAGATGTATTTTTATCGGATATTCAGAGCAGTCAAAAGCGTACAGACTTTGGGACCCAGAAGCAAGAAAAGTTATCCGTAGTAGAGACGTCACTTTTACCGAAGCCTATCAGCCAGAAAACAATTTCGAAGATTTCATCAATGACGAAATACCTCAAGACAAGGAACTAGAATGTAATGTACAAATTCATTCAGAAGCTATAAAAGAACCAGAACAGTTTACTGATGACAATATCGAAACACCTACAACCTGGAGAAGAGGACCAGGACGTCCACAGAAAGTTCTAACCGGAAACCGTGGTAGACCTCGAAAATTGTTCAACATGATTCAAGTTCAAAACAACAACGTTGATATAGAAGAAACATCAGAAAATGAAGAACCATCAAGCGTTGCAAATCTCATTCAATTTGGCGATCCGCAATCAATCGAAGAAGCTCTCTCGAGTCCAGAAGCCATGCAGTGGAAGAAAGCTATGAAGGATGAATACGAAGCCTTGAAGAAAAGCAAGACCTGGTGCGTTGTTCAACGCCCAAAAGGTAAGAAAATTATCAAATCTAGATGGATACTACGAACAAAATACGCCGCAACTGGATCATTAGAGCGTCGCAAGGCCAGACTAGTCGCCAAAGGATTCACACAAACACAAGGCGTTGACTACAATGAAACCTTTGCACCCGTAGCTAGAATTGGATCTATTCGAATGATAATGGCACTGGCTGTGGAACTTAATCTTGAACTTCACCAACTGGATTTCGTAAGTGCATATTTAAACGGCGAAATAGAAGAAGAAATTTTTATGGAAATCCCTGAAGCATTTGAAGAAATTTTACCCAAAGAAGAGCTCGAAGAATTTAAAGGTGATAAAGTCTGTCAAGTCAAGAAGGCCCTATACGGATTGAAACAGTCTGGACGACAATGGTACAAGAAATTAGATCAGAAGCTGAAGCGACTCAATTTAAAACCTTCATGTGCTGATCCTTGCGTCTATACTCGAACACAGAAAGATGAAATTACCATTGTTTTAATCTACGTTGATGACTTGATCGTAGCATCAAATAACCCGAAGAAACTGCAACAACTTAAAGAAGATTTATCAGAATCTTTTGAAATGAAAGATTTGGGAATGTTGAATTTTTGTCTAGGAATTCAATTCAAACAAGATAAAGATAAAAACGAAATCACAATGTCACAATCAAAATATGTACAGGACATCCTTTGCCGTTTCAACATGAAAGATTGTAAGCCAGTAAGTAGCCCTATGAATCCTAACGAAAAACTTACAAAAGAAATGTGTCCCAAAACTGATGACGAAATAGAAGAAATGGAAAATATACCCTACCAAAATTTGATTGGATCTTTGATGTATTTGGCCGTTTCAACACGACCAGATATTGCACATGCAGTAAGTATCCTAAGTCAATTCAACACAAACTTCGGCAAACAACACTGGATTGCAGCAAAAAGAGTGCTACGCTATTTAAAAGGCACAGATAATCTTGGACTGAAATTTACCAAAACCGGAAAAAGCCTAATAGGATATGCTGATGCAGATTGGGGTTCATGTGTTGATGATAGACGATCATATACAGGATACAACTTTAACTTGGCAAATGCAGCAGTTAGTTGGGAATCCCGGAAGCAACGTACAGTTGCTATGTCAACTACAGAAGCCGAGTACATGGCTATATCCGAAGCAACTAAGGAAGCAATTTACCTCAGACGATTTTTGGACGAAATTTTAAATCAACCACAAGCAACAACCATTTTCAATGACAACCAAGGTGCTGGACAACTAAGCAAGAACACAGTATTTCACAATCGTACAAAACACGTTGATCTACGCCACCATTTCGTAAGAGAAGCTATAGAACGAGAGGACATCAAGATTGAATACATGCCTTCAGATGAAATGCCAGCTGATGTTTTAACAAAATCCTTATCAGCACCCAAGCACACTAATTGTTTCAAAAACCTTGGTATGTGTTTAGTATAATTATTCGAGTTGCAGTTTGAGGGGAAGTGTTGAAAATAAGCAAACCAGCAACTCACACTGTAGTACAATCTACTGTACTTATATCAATGAAGTATTTAATATCAAATTCATGTTTTTAGTTTTCAATATGAATTGAATGTTTTATTCTATTATTCTCTATTTAGCTCTTGAACAATAAACAACTATTATTTTTAAAGGATTGTTTTATTTGGATTCAAATATAAATCCCATAGAACTTCACTTGTAAGTCATTGTAGATGTACATGTACATGTCTAAGGTCATTAGCTCTTCATTATAGTCCTTGGATACGTGAAAAAAAATTACGGAATACCATATGTATTATTCTCTATTGACGACTTAAAGCACCCATCATTATAGAGTATGTATATTATTCATTGCTGCTATGAGGACCTAGTCTAGTAGGAATTCCGTTTGATAAGAAAAACACGCGTATAGGCGTTATTATAAGAGCCCTCTATTCTCTATAACACCTTATTATGGCATCTTATTTGATTCGTTGAATGCTTTATTAAGTATATTCACAAAAACCCGAGAAAACTCATCACTTGATAAATATGCAATGAATATCATTTTTCTCGCCGAAAAGCGAAATTTCCCTTACTTTGAACCCTTAAGCCTTAACCAATTCTTGGAAATCTACTCCTATTGCAAGCTTTTGCAATAAAATTCCGTGAAAACCCCAAAATTAGATTTTTCACCTGTTTTAGATTTTTCCAAGTATCATAAAATCTATGGACTTTTGAGTTTTGACGAGTTTTATTTTTATTATTGTTTTGTTCATCTGTAAAAAATAAAGTTTAACTGGCATTTTATGAAAAAAATGACCTCAAAGTCAAAACTTTGCTGGGGGAAGAAAATTTGAACACCATTTAAAATTAAAAATCTGGTAACTCTAAGCCTATAAGAGCCCAGTTTAGAAACTGTTTTAAGGATTATTGTTTCTACAAAAATTTAAGTCTAAAATTAGATCTCTTCCATCAGTACTGACAGAGAAAAGGAATTTAGCACAGATCAGGCAGGGTACACCAAAGTAAGTCTTTTTTTAAATTCATATTTTTTTTTATAACCTATGTCCTCCCTCAAGTTCTGGGGCATCAATGCATACATATATCAAATTTCATTTGAATCGCTAACATAACTGCAGTAGACGTTGCTATTCAACTAAAATTTGGTATTACTGAATTCGCGGACAGTTCGCACTCTATGAGACTCCTTTGTTCTTTCATTTAACATTCCCGCCAATTTTGTTACGATTTGGAAGACAAATTCTTATAACAAAAAGAAAATAAAAAACAAAACATGGTAAGCGCAAAAATTTAAAATAAAATATATCATTGTGAGTGTTTCAATTTTTTTTTCCTCGAATGTAAAAAGCGCTCTTTTTGCACTAAATAAAATGGCTCAATCTGAGAATAAGAGTGTTTTTCGCATTTCGACTAAAACAAAAAGTTGTGAACGTACTTTTTTCAGAATTTTGAAAATGAAAACTTAGATAAGCCATCAGGACTATAAGCTTATTGTAGGAGTGGTTTGACAGGAAAATGAGAAATATGAAAAGTTAGTAATACCTACACACAGCGCATTAGAAACATTGAAAAAAAAAGAAAAAAATACCTGCTTTTGTAACTTCAAATTCTATTCGAGTTTACCTTGACGAGTTACTTTGGGACTGTCTGCTAAACATAAATATATCTTGATATATGTATTAACAAGTTAATACACTCGTATCGCGTAAAAGAATAATTATATCTTTCTCGACAAAGTGAGTATATTCTCTCAACAAAAGATTGCTCCGCCAAACCAGTTATAGCAAAGCCCAAGCTACTGCTAACCTCAAATTAAGAAATAAAATGGAAACTGACAAACGGAAAGAAGAAACTTGTGACTGCTTACACCTCTCTTGTGCTGAGCAAATGTAAAAGAGAAGACATTACGCCAAAAAAATAAAACAAGCTGAAATTGCAGCTACACACCTGGTGACGGACGATGTTAATGCCAACTCTTGGTGCGTGCCAAGGAAAAAATAAACTTGCAAAAATCGGAGCCATAGTCCCGTGGATGACGTTAATTAAGCCAAATCCAACAAATTCTCCATCCTTGACTCTGGGCTGAGAACTCACACCTCGCAAGCAGCAAAAATCAGCCCCTCCTTGGCACACCAATTTCAATAAAAAGCAACCAGTGACGAAAACAACATTGAGAAGTAAGTACAGTCCTCCGATACTATCATGACGAGTTTTCTTTTATGTCAAGATAATAGGCAGTCAAATTCATGGCAAAGGTTGACGCACTTTTAATTTAACATTTGAACTGAAAGTTGAACTGGCTTTATTTTAAATTGTGAATGATCTTTTTTTCAATTTTTTTAATTTTTTTTTTTAAATTTTTTCAATGCCAACTAGCCGTGAATCCTTTCAACTCCTCGGAAGTCGAATCCTGCGAATTCCATAATAGGCATGAACATTAGGAAGGTCCGTTTCCCATGGCAATATTCGAATACCCTTAGTTCTAGAAACTATCTCTGTATGATACTTCATTTAAATCGGTTCAGCAGTTTGGGCGGGATATGATAACAAAGCAAAACGGACAGATAGAGCTACCTTGGCATTTATAATATTATGGTAAGGATATAGATCTTTATCAGTTTTTTTATCACATTCAACAAAACTCTTGAACGCTTTAGCCTCTCTCATGGATGTTTTAGTACAATTTTGCAATAGTCGAGATTTTCATTTAAAACGTTCTGTGCACATAGATCAACTTTCGAATTCTTAACTAAGTCTTTCTTCGCTACTAACTGCTTTAAAATCACAATACTAGTTACAGAAGATTTAAAATTTTCTGAAATCATCTTTATAAAGTACTGAAAATAAAACAAAATATGTTTCACCCTTACCAATTTGACGTAACTAGGTAGGTACTAACTTACCAAAATTGTATCTTTCCGAAATGCCATATCAGGCAAGTGCATCGCTTCAGATAACCATGCACACACGCCGCGGCGGGCGTACAGGCGCACAGTACAAGTTTTACACAAACTCTTTCTTTATTACTCAATCATCCTAACAGGAAACCAGCAATAAAACTCCCTTCATCGTTGAACTGACTCAGCAAAGGAATCGAAATGAAAACGGATCTTCAAACTGTCAAAAATTGTAACGTTATCTATGGTTAGATATATATATCCTAAATGTAATATAAAGGGGAAAACTCGAGCAAAATAAAAATATCCTGCAAGCCCTCCTCATTACTTATAATATTTTTCTTTCCTAATCTGTAGTACATTGTTTACCTACATTATGGAGGAAGTGTTGTTCCTGAGTTGCTACAGTAGCTCTTATTCAACACAAAAGAGACACTCGAAATACCTACTAGATTTCCTGGAAGGGAGGGTTAGCAAATATCTAGCCGAAGGTAGGATTATCAAATGAGATTGTGCTTCCCTTTTGAAACCAAAGTGTGGCGAAAAAAGAACAAAAGATCAACGTGCATAAATGATTAAGAAGAGATTACCGATGATGGTAACTTTGATCAGAAAGGTGACCCTGATAGTCTTTTCATGTTTATATTTTTAGGGATGATTTGTAAAGCAGTTTTTTATCCAATTGCTTGCTTTGATAATTACTATAATGATTTCGTAATCAGAATTTTTGAATTGTAAAAAAAAGTTACAGAATAATTCAAAAGTACCTAAAATTTTTCCAATTAATGTATTTTTCTACTAAGCTTTGTTTTTAAGTAGAGTGGAAAACAGATTTTTAAATTTATCGGATGCAAAAGTAACAAAAATTGTATACTTGTTTTTGTGAGCTAGCAGTCAGTACCAGCTTAAGTAACATTCGAAGAACAGCTGGTATACGCTTTTATTAGTAGTAAATTGTTCACGATAATAGTCCAGTGATGAATAAATGAGTAAATTTGTTCTCTTCAACGCGCTTTGCGTACCAGACCAAATTACTACAGTCTTGTTGAGTGCATCCTCCCATCACTCACAATCATTCAAAAAGAGCCTACTTATTTTCATATGCACTGTGCTACCATGGAGGTTATTTTTTTATCTGATAGATGCTAGATTCATTTGCTTAATGAATGCATTAATAATCACCTTTTTTATCATTTTTTTTACATATAAAAGTCATTGTGTGGTCCTTTTACTGATATTAATGGCGATATGATGCGTTAATTGCAATGTTTTCCCCTTGGGTGATTTATTATTGTTTTCGTTGAATTCTGTTCTTTTGCAGATATTATATCATAAAGCCATATTATAATTAGCTTTTTATTTTATCAATCTATTGGCTTTAAACAGAATGGCAACTCTGCCTACATGAATTCGCTGAGAAAACAGAAATGGGTACAGAAGGGGACTATGTCTCTGATAATTCTAATAGCTAACGATAAATAGTCTGTTTAATTATGTTTTGGACGGTGGTGTTCCAGATTTTTCAAGCTTTTATCATTGTCTGTTACAATAATGATGAATAAGAGTGAGAGAGAGAGAGAGAGAGAGAAAGACGTTATCGACTGTACACTTTTAATGTGTTGAAATTATCACAAGCTGCCATTAACGTTTCATAGACGTCTACCATTATATTGTGAACTGCAAACATTTTATACTATTTTATATATTATATTCACTATGTGCATGGCATTGAACACTGTTTATTGTAGAAAATTTTTTATTGGTATCAATGCATGAAACGTATGATCTTTTGCTATTTTATTTTTGTAAACACTGGTTTCGACAGCTCACGAACGTTGTGTTGTGTTATGTTTTGTGTCACTGTCAAACATTTACAGCCGTATTTTTTAGATTTTCTTAAGACGTCTCTTAGACGTTGATAAGTTAAGTTTCTATTAAAATTTAATTGGAACTTAAGAGAGGTTGATTAAATTCTTATCGATAATCGATTCTACGCTGCTGCTAAACTAATTGATAGTTGTGTCAAAATAAAGTAGGAAAAACAGAAATCTAGTCCAATTTAAACTGCGTTTTGACAACCATTTGTTTGTAAACAAATGTGGTGCCTTTTTGCTTATAAAAAAAAAAACTATGTACGAGTATCATCAACCTAAAATGTGATGAGAATTTCTTTCGAATACTAATTCAAAAATAACGCAACGCATTGTTGGTTTAAGGCCCTCATTATGAGTAGCAAATCGACCGCTCGACCATGGAACAATCTTTCTTTGCCAAGCAAAACTGCAATTCCCTAAGAATTTCTTAGCTCTTGTTGTAGGCACACGACATCCATGGCGAAATAGATAAAGCATAACTACTGCGTGGGCGTTCGATCACCATAAACATCCAAAATGGTTTTTCTCTGGCATTTACTCAACAGCAGGAAAATATGCCTTGAAAAATGCTATTCGAATTTAACCTTTCAGAACTGTACTCACGAGAATGGTTGTTGCAAGAACAACGCGTTTGGCCTTGTAGCACTGTGGAGCTTTTGTGCCAGCTTTTTAGGCTTCTATTTATTAATCATGATATCTGAAGAAAACTTAGCACATTGAAAACATTTAAATCGCGAATAAAATCTTTGATATTTTTGTTTTAAGAAAAACAACAGATCAAAATTTACACCGATTTTCCCGAAACGTCAGAATGAATTTTTAATTTGGATTTAAGAGACCTGTAAACGCCATTATTGGCATTTAAGTTGAGAGGGCTCTTAGCAAGGTTACTTAAATGTGAAATTTGATTATCGATACGGATTGGTTACTTAAGTGTAACTTAAAGGGCAATTAAATCTAATCAATGATTAAAAGTTCTTTATAGATGCGGCTGTTACAGTTTGGTCTACAATTTAACCATGACTCATCTTACAAAGGAACAACGTTTGCAAATTACTGAAAGTTGACCACACGCTTCTTCCATTTTATGGTCAGTTTTATTGACCCACTGAGGCGGTTATTCGGGATGTTGTCACTGTTTTTCGCACCAAGTTGGCATTGTTGGTAATTAAACCACTTACACGCTTATGTAGAGCGACTTATGGTTTCAACACGGCAATCAGCGAGCGATTGTAATCCCGAAAGGATTTTTCAATCCGAGAATTTTAGGATTCAGACATGTCAATCCCGGGATCGCATGACTGGTACTGGTCAAAAGAACTATTTGATTGTCATCTGAATCAACGAATTTTTTGGCGTGTCTTGATGACTCTTTGTTGATACCCTCAAATGTTTTCAACACTGTAAAGAAAAGTATCATCTTATTGTTTGTTTAATTTAACTCAGCAACACTTTTCCAGACTTCTTGCACATACAACCACACATATATGCATAGCAATGTAACATCCAAATTATTCTTGCTGGACAATCAATCAGTCTTCTTTATGCACTTTACACCACCGATTCTTTTTATTTAACAGGTTATGGGCTTAGACCCGCTAAGAATGAAAGCATAATAAAACAATAAATATAATAAAAGCAAATTCCATTTTGTCAAGCGTTAGTTTTCATTTTTGTTTCCTCTCTGCGGCCTTTTTTTATCAAGTTAGTATGGAAGGTGATATTTTTAAAATAGAAGTGCTAGAGAAATCTGAGCATTACGTTAAATTTCAAGTAAATATTTTATTAAATACATCTGGGTTAAGTTATCACGTAGAAGAAATTATAGTTCCTGTAAAAGGCAACACTGAAACGCAAGCAGTAAACGGCTCGTTTGGTGATTGGGAAAAAGGCAGACAGTAAAGCTAAACGAATAAAAGCAACCAGTATTGGCTCATCACCTTTAAGGCACATTATGAACTGCAAAACAGCAATGGAAATGTGAAGAAAATTGAAGGCTGTTTATGAACAATCCTCTCAATCTAATATTCAAATGCTCTTGCAAACTTTTTACAGCTTCGAAAGAAATTCTGAGGATAATCTTGCAACGCATATAAATAGGCTGGAAAATATAGTTAGGCAGTTGAGAGACGTGGGTGAAGAAGTGTCTGATGGCCATAGCAGGGTAATGACAAAAATTCTTATGACGCTTCCAGATTCTTTCAGTCATTTTATTTTTTGTGCTTGGGAGTCTACAGTTAAGGTAGGTGTTTTGCTTGTCACGAGTATGGTCATTATAAAAGGGACTGATCGAAGAATAAGAAGAGTTATGGCTTATGGCTGTTGGAAGAATAAGAACGTGGCATGAGAAACAACCGAATGGGAGATGCGTTAATTTGCAATGCACTCATGGTAACGGGAGAAGAAGCTCACAGAGATAACAGTTGGTATTTAGATTTCGGTGCAAGCGATCATAATTTAATAGAGATTGGTTTGTCCGTTATCGTATATTCGATCAGCGGATAGATATTCGTATTGGTAGTGGATAAAAAAATTGCGGCGCTTGGTGCCGTGTGTAGACTCAAAACGCTCAAAGAGTTTGTTAGCCCTGAACCGCCTGTATCTAGGTTCTACCATAGGTATTCTTACGGGACACTGTCTAATAGGAAGACACGCCAAAAGACTTGGTGTGTTTTCCAATGATTTCTGCAGGAGCTGCATGGACGAAGAGGAGGAGGAAACCGTTCAACACCTACTTTGCTCATGCCCTGCACTACTTCATAGGAGGAAAACTCATCTCGGTGAATTCTTCTTCGATGATACTAGCGACTTAGCTTACATAGACCCTAAAAGTCTTCCGAAATACATTAAAAGTTCCGCGTGGTTCGAGGTGATTAATCGATTAGTCCCGTAATGAAAGATTAATAAGTGATCAACTCGTTAATCTTACATCGGGTTCCAGAGATCAGTAGGTTATTAACTTCCTGATCTCTGTGGTATCACAATGGGCCCTTGCGGCTTAAGTGTGTCAGGCAATGTACTCATTGGCTGACAGCCACTTCCACCTAACCTAACCCTGCGGCGCTCGGTGTAGGTGTAGGTGATATAAATGTTCTGGCATTTAAAGGGAACAGCTTGGTCAGAAAAACATCTTGCAAACGTGCTATATGTACTTCGAATTTCGGTAAATGTTTTTTCTCAGAGCCGAGCTTTGGACAAGGGTACACGTGTCATTTCGGACCGAGACAATTGTAAATTTGTGAGGATAAGCGATGGAACTACAGTTGCAGTGGGAGAACACATGGACCAATTGTTTAAGATGTGTTTCAGGATTCAGGTTACTGCAAGCGGTATAGCAAAAAGTCAAGTTATGTCCTTGAAATTATGACATTAGCGCATGGTTCATCAAAATGCTACTCAAGTTCGAACTCAACTAAAGGAACAAGGTATTGAATTTATGGACATTGATAATTTTAGCTGTGACGCATGCTGTTATGGAAAAATGCATAGGCTTCCATTTCCTAAGAGCAGTTTCAAGGTGGTACCCATGGTGTGATGGATAGCACGTCCGCCTGTTAATCCAGAGGTTCGTGGTTCGAATCCCAACAGAGGCAAAAATGTTTTTTCCACGGGTATCACCTTTTGCTAGGAATTGGCAAGTCCTCCGTTAGTATTCATTGTCATGAAAAGCGCTTTCTCAATTAGCCGTTCGGAACTGGCAGAAAATTTGTAGGTCCCCTCCATTCCCTCACAAGGCATGGTTGTGAGAAATGCGCTAGGTCCAGGGGCTTCTCGCTCTGTTGCGCCACCCTATTTATTTTTTATTTAGTTTCAAGGCTCAACATCCAGGCGAGCTTGTGCATGCTGATGTTTGTGGGCCGATGGGAGGAAGCTTCGATCGGAGGGTCTCAATATTTTGTGGTTTTTAAGGACCATTATTCACACTATCGAATGGTGTATTTTCTGAAACATAAGTCAGAAGTGTGCTGTGTAATGAACCGTTTTTCAGAAGTAGCTGAAAGAGAAACTGGTTATCCCGTTAGGGTGTTGCATTCGAACAATGGTCTTGAATTTGTCCAACAAGGAGTAAGATCACTTTTGCAAAAGAAATCCATTGGTCATGAAACAATTGTGCCTTATACACCCGAACAAAACGGGAGTGCGGAGAGGGAGAACCGCACACGATGTTCGCTGGCGCAAATATATCAAAATAATTTTGGGCTTAAGCTGTCAGTACGGCCTTGCATGTTATAAACAGAACTGGGACTAGCTCAGTCAAAAAAAGAATCCAATTGAACTATGGAGCGCTGGTGAGTAAAACATAGATGATTTAAAGGTGTTTGGGTGGGTGTTTTTGTCCATGTACCGAAACAAAAGCGCAGGAGGTGAGACCATAAGGCTGAGAAAGGTATGCGGAAAATACAAAAGGGTTCAAGGTTTGAATACCTTTATCTAAGTATGTGGAGGTAACGAGGGACTTGTAGTTCAGGGAATTTTCGTCCCAGAATAACAACAGGAGAATCGTTTGATAGATAGTTCTGATTCAAAACATTCATTTGTTTTCTCATGTCGAGAACTTGATGTCAATGGCGAAGATGATGGTGTAGGTAATGATGAAATGAGAAACGAATTAAATGCTGTCGAAATGGAAGATCCAGTATTAGACGAAGGTGTGTTGCAGAGAGCAGATAAAGAAGTGAGGAGAAGCGGTGAGTTGAATGGTGAATCCTCGAGTTATGCGACAAGAAGGTACTCCAAACCATTAAGGGACAGGTTGCGCAGTGCTAACAACAGACCTGTGTTGGATGCGTGTGGCAATGCTGAAAAACATGCGTATTTTGTACAAGGTGAGCCAAAGAATTACGATGAGGCTATGAGTAGTATACCAGTTCACACCATTGAAAGAAGGCCGTGGACGAGGAAATGCATTGCCTAGTAAAGAATGGAACTTGGGAGATAGTTCAGTGCCTCGATCGATAAGATCAAAAAATTATTGATAACAGGTGGGTATTCAAATTGAAAGATTTAGATGCAAAAGGAACGCAAAAGCTTAAAGCGAGTTTAGTTGTGGACTTTGGGGAGACATCCAGTCCTGTTGTCAAGTTCTCTTTTATAGAACAATATTTGCTATTGCTCCTAGCGAAGGTATTTACCTTACCCAATTTGACGTGAAAACCGCATTTTTGAATGGAGTCTTGAATGAAGAAATCTTTATGCGACAACCTCTTGGCGATGATGACGGTACTGGAAGGGTGTGTCAGCTGAAAAAGAGTTTTTTTGGCCTGAAACAAGCTTCTCGCTGTTGGAATGAAATGATAACAAGAGTTCCTAAGGAGTTCAACCTTAAAGCACGTCAAATGGATCCTTGTAAATTTATATCGAAGGAAAATGGAAGGCGTATCATAGTGGCAATATACATTGACGATGGACTGGTTGCAGATCAGGAAGAAACGGATGCTCGGAAACTACTTGATTTTCCGAAGAATTGTTTTGAAATCACTATTATGGATGGAAGCTATTTTCTCGGTATGCAAATAACGAGAAATTCAGAAAAAAAGATCCATGTTAACCAGGATATATACGCAGAACGAGTTTTAAAACGCTTTAATATGAGCAGCAGTAAACAAGTTTCTACCCCAGCCGAAATAAGTGGAAATGAAGACGTGATGTCATCAAGTACAATCAAGTTTCCTTACGAGAACCTGTAGGAAGTTTGATGTACCTTGCTATAGCTACTCGACCAGACGTTGCTTTTGCAGTGGGAGTGGTTTCTCGTTTCCTTGATTCCCTAAATCATTCAAATGTGAACTGTGTGAAGAAAATTCTTAAGTATCTTAGTGAAACAACGAAAATGGGCATTATTTTCAAACAATCTTTAAATTTCACTTTGACTTGTTTTATTGATGCTGACTACGCTGGCGATGTGACAACTCGACGCTCCACAATCGGTTATATATTCTGTCTTGCTGATTGCCCTGTATCATGGCCTTCTCAAAGACAGAAGTGTGTTTCGCTATCAACAACGGAATCCGTATATGTGGTGGTTTCTCAGGCTTTAAGGAACTGGTTTAGATGCAGCGGCTTTTGTGCGAAATATGCCCAAAAATTCCACTAAGTCATTTTTGAATATCGACAATCAAGGTGCAATCCGCTTGGTCAAAAATCCAGAATTCCGTAAGAGGACCAAGCACATAGATATGCGTTATCATTTCATCAGGGAGAGATAAGAAAGTGCTGTTTTTGATATAAACTATGTTCCTTCTGAACATCAGATAGCCGGCATTTTCACAAAACCACTTTGCAAAGAAAAATTTGAAAATTTTTGATCCTTAATTGGAGTTAGCTATTTAAATCAATTAACACCCCTATTATGGATGTCAACTCAACTGAAATTAGGTTGTCTTCTCATATATATAACACGGGCACACAACCCAATTTTCAGTTGGGTTGTCATCTGTAATAGGGGTGTAAATTAAAAAGTAAAGTAAGACCTTTAAAGTTTAAATTATACAAAAGTAGGAGTGTTAAGAAAAGTATCATATTATTGTTTGTTTAATTAAACTCAGCAAAACTTTCCAGACTTGTTCAAATGTTCATACAATCACACATTCATGCATAGCAATGTAGCATCCAAATTATTCTCGCTGAACAATAAATCAGTCTTCTTTCTGCACTTTAAAGCACCGCTTCTTTTTTTTGGCAAACACATTTGGCAAAGCTAGCATTGAACATTTGACTTGAACTTCAGACATTTTTTCTTTAATTTTAAAAGTAAAATGTTATAAAACAAATGCACAGAAACTATGAGGTGATTAGTTATGAATTTAGTTCAGATTTAGAACATCCTTGTCCACAGGGATATCAGCACTCAAAAACATAAAACAATGTACAAAGAGTTTTAGAAAACGAAAAAGAATGCCCAAAAACTAGTTTCCTAGTTTAATTCTATTCACAACAGTCAAACAGATCCAAAACATTGAAAAGAACGCAAGCCCAGAAGAACACAGAACGAAATTTAGGAACTGGTTTGAAAATTCTTAAAACACATTCCAATAATACTCAAGAACAAGTGGAAAACACTGTTCAAACATTACTACACCAATGCCAAAGGATATGTATTAAAAAAATGATTATACAAACTGATAGCTAAAAGATGAAGACGCAATGACAAAGGAAGGACAAATTTTTTTGATTTGTTTTGTTGGTTTTGCAATGCATATATACGAGAAACCTTTGACAGGAAAAAAGAATTGTTATGAATTATTGTGAGAAATGCGCTAGGCCCTGGAGCTCCTCGCTCTGTAGCTCCACAATTTTTATTTTTATTTATTAAGAAATAGAGAATATAAAATATAAATAAAGAAATATTTGAAGTTTTCTTATGTTTTATTTTATCAAATAAACTTATCACAACTTTTATTCTATGATTTGTCGCGTTTCGAAATTAAAATTTCATCCTCAGGTGTTTCACCTTTCAACTTAATTTAGTCTTTTGGTTTTGTTTATAGATTCAGCTATTGTTGTCTCTTTTATATTGATTTTATTTTCGTATATCTGTCTTATTTTATTTTCTGATCGTAGTTTTTGGTTTGTTAAGTATTCTTTGTTATCTAATGGTATTTTTTTCTCGTTATTTAAGAGCAGTATCAAATAGTGCTTTTGGCTTGAATATTAATTTGTCGTTCATTAGTTTGTCTTTTTCTATCTTGTGTTCCTTGTATACTATTTCGAACTCCTCTAGTGCGTCAAGTACTCTTCCTTTCTTGCATAAGTGGAAAGGTTGCAAGTTTGTATTGAAATCTGTGTAGTTATGTTTGGACTCTAATAAATGTAAAGCATAAGTAGATTTTGTGTTCTGCTTTGGTCTATGTTCTTGAAATCGTTCATAGAAAATTCTTCCAGTCTGTCCAATATAGTATTTGTTGCAATCATTGCATCTCATTTTCTATACGCCCAATTGTTGTTTTATGTCTGTTTCCTTTTTTGGCTGTAGAATATTCTTAAATGTGTTTGTTTGTTTTGTATGAAACTTTTATGTTAAGTTTTTTGAATTCGTTTTGTATTATTTGTGGTAGGAGGTTGGTGAATGTTATAGACTTGTATTTTGGTGTTTTCCTCGTTTGATTTGATGTTGTCGTTGATTGTTCTTTTTCTTATACTTTTTTGAAGGAATTTGTCAGTTAATTCTGTTTTGTATCCATTGGATTTGGCTATTTATTTTATTATATTTAGTTCATCGTCATAATTTGGCGGAGCATCGTCACCGCCAAGTGGTGCCCGCTGGATAACCAACTAACGACGAACGTTGGATCAATTAATCCACGAGCTGTGTCACCTGAGTTATCTTTTCAGGAACTAGGAGCAAAGAAAGAAAAATATCACTTTGAATGTACCAGCTCAACAATAAATCCAAGAGCGTCTGACACATATTGTGCGGCACACTGGTCAGCGTCTGATCCCAGTGGGACTGCTGAATATAAAATGCGAATAGGAGTAACTGACCTATTTGTATCATAAAAAAAAGTTTTAATAATTTATGGCAATGAACAAAACAAACAGATTTATTACCCCAGGTGGCAGTCCAGCAAAATTGGAAAATCCACTCTCTAAAGAGATCGGTCCTACGGATTCTGGGGAGGACCACAGAAAGATAACTGCCAAACCGAATCAAAAGATTACTTTGATGAATGGCAAAAGGAAATAGCAGCAAGAAAGAAACCTTAGTTCAAAGTCTTCAAGAGCAAGTAAAAAGACTCGAAGAAAAGGTGTCCCTATTTGACAAGGAACACAAGTCTACGGTTCAGACAAGTCAACAAGATGCTGTTACTGTGTATCAAACTGACGAAGAAGAACTTTTATTTGAAACTGAAAGAAAAAGATAAAAGAAATAAGCGCACTGCTAAAAAACGAAAAGCGGAAAGTAGCCCCGAATTGAATACAAAGAACCAGCAAACCTCGAAAACAGAAAATAAAAAAGACTTGGGTACTACAAAGAATAGTGCAAATAATGAGCTAGCCAATGCTAAACCGAAGTCTTTGTATAAAGGCAACAGAAAAACTGTTCCACCACCAATTATGATCACAGGATTCCCAAATTTTGGAGATCTTAAGAAAACTATTGAGAAATGTAAAAAAGCTTGCAAATATACATCGTATAACAAAGAAAATTGGAAAGTCAATGTCGAGGAAGATGATGACTATAGACTGGTCACTGAGGAACTAAGCAAACATAAAATCCAGTGGCACTCGTATGAAAACAGGGTTGGGTTCGATATCCCGTTTTTTATAATCCTGCTTTTTATTTTCCCGCATTTAAAATCCCGTTTTTTTAAGCCCGTTTTGTTATTATCCCGCTTTTTTAAAACCCCGTTTTTAAAATCCCGTTTGTTGAAATCCCGTTTATTAAAATCCCGTTTTTATAAGCCCGCTTTTAATCATCACCAGGTGTTTTATTTTAAAAATCGCCGCGATTTTTAAAATAAAACACCTGGTGATGATTACAAAAGCGGGATTAAATATTAAAAAGAAGAAGAATATTTGGTCTAGATAATTTTATTGCAAACATTATTATTGTTTTAAAAGAAAAGAACATAATACATAACAAAAATGTAATTCCAAAAAAGATCACAACAAAAAATAACAAAAAAATGATTACAGTTGAATATTGTGAGCTATACGACGCAAATATTCAGTTATTTAAGAGATAAAGAGATGTGTCCCAGCTTGAATAATGCATAGCATAGCTTGTATAATGCATAGACATTGATAACAATAAAATGTTCAAACAAAACAAGAAATTTTATTGTTCTCTTGCTCAGGCAATAGTTTTTTATGCAGAAAATGCAACAAGAAAAACAGTTATCAGTTATATATTCAAAGATCTGTCCCAGTTTCTCTGTATAATGGTATTAATAAAAAAAAATTTCAGACAACAAAACTTTCAACATTTGAGAATTGATATGTAGTGTTTAAATGAACAATATTGAATAATACTTATCCAAATATAAAACGGGCTAAGCGGGATTGAACGGGATTTTAAAAGGCGGGCTTTTGATAGACGGGATTTTGATTAAACAGGATTGTCACGAACGGGATTTTAACAAAACGGTATTTAAGAAGACGGGATTATAAACTTTTTTTTGTCGGGATTTTAAAAAACGGGATTTTAAAAAGCGGGATTCCGATACGCTCCCATGAAAACAAATCCACAAGACTAATAAAAGTAGTAGCCCAAAGCCTAGATTCCTCATGTTCTCCAAAAGAATTAGTAGAAGACCTTGTTCAAGCAGGCTTCCAAGCCCTTGATGCAGCCAATCTTATTAAGAATGAGACTACTAAGGACTCTGCTGGGGAACCAATAATAATAAAGAGATCCTTACCTTTATTCACGCTATTTTTCGACAGCAAACAAAGTCTTAAAAATGTCTATAGTATTCGATCAATCTTGGGCATACAAGTCAAAATTGAACCACTGCGAAAATCAAAAATTGTTCCGCAATGTAAACGATGCCAAGCATTTGGCCACACCCAAAAATATTGCAACCGCGAGTTTGCTTGTGTTAAGTGTGAAGGAAAACATGCAACTAAAGACTGTCCATCAAGCAAAGAACAGAAAGCAAAATGTGTAAACTGTCAAGGTAATCACCCTGCAAGCTATAGAGGCTGTCTAGTTGCTAAAAGATTTCAAAAATCCAAAAGCAAAATGACATCCGGTGAAATAAAACCCAGCAATTTAGCAAACACAAAAAGAACTCCTGAAGCTGAAGGCAAAGGTAAGAAAGAACTTCCGAAGGAAGCTGTTAAAAGCAAAAGCGACGAAAATAAATCCTATTCGCAGATTGTTAAAAACGTGCGGAAGAATGAAGAAACTTCCATTAAAGAAATCCTTGAACTTATTCTTAAGAGAATTGACAATCAGGATTTGAACATCAAACGGCTAAGTGAAGAAGTCGCTCTTAAAAAACAATGATGGACAGAACACTAAAAATTGGAACATGGAATGCAAACGGTCTTTTACGCCATTTATCAGAATTAAAAATCTTCTCAGACATCGAACACATAGATATTTGTCTGGTGTTCAAAACTTATTTCTCAAGTGGACTGGTTCTTGATGATTTAATATCAATCTATATTTGCTACCACGGTCCTCATCCAGCCGATAAGGCTAGAGGTGGCAGGTGGATTGGTAATCCTGATAAAATAGAGCTTAAAACACCATGAAAAAGCTATGTTTACAAACGAGAATATGCAAGTAACAATAATTAGTATTGGTATGAAAAAGAAAGACTTCAAGTTGGCATCAATATACTGCCCGCCAAGGCGTTCCCCGACTGAAGATGATTATACAGAGCTGTTAAATCTGTTAGGACATAACTTCCTTGTTGGCGGTGACTTCAATGCTAAGCACACCCATTGGGGATCCAGATTTATAACGACAATAGGCAGACGGCTTTACACAAAGCATGCCTCAAACACAATTGCGAGTTTTATTCTTCCAGATCACCAACTTACTGGCCGTCGGATACTAGTAAAATACGGTGCCGTGACTTAAGGCCAAGCGACATAACACCAAATTTGAATGTTTGGCCTTATGTCACTTTGCGAAAGCGACATAAGGCCAAATTTTAGGAGTTGGCCTTATGTCACTTTCCCAAAGCGTCATAAGGCCAATATGGCCTTTTGTCACTCAGAACTCAGAAGTGATTGTACCTGGATTCCAAGAACAAAGTTCATATTCCATAACTTCAAACAAAAGACGAAAAATGGTTTAATATTCAAGTGTATATTGTAAGTATTTTTATTAGTATTTAATTATATTACTATTAAACAAGAAAGTCATATATATAACGAACAGCGACATAAAAGAATACCAATAAAAATAAACGCTAAGTCAAAAGAAATTGACAACAATTCAAAAAAGATCTTATACTTTTTACAATTATAAAAAAATGTGGGTGTTATTCGTCATAATTTGTCTGCAAATTGGACAGAGAATTGGATTATTGTTTTTCATATATAAAAGTGGACGGCAAGATAATGAGAGTGCAGTCTTCTGTTATAAATTGTATTTCTGATTAAATACATGTGATGCATTGTTTTATAAAGGTATATACAGTTATAATTAAAAATGCGAGTGCATGCATACAGATTATTTTTAAGTATCATTGATACAAAGAGATATGCTTTCAATTAGTTTAATTTAAAGATATAAGTTAAAAAGCTATTAAAAAACATTCGCCGGGAATTTTTTAAAAATATTTTTTCAGTTTTATTTTCAAATCTTTAGGTTTTGAGCTTAAGATAAAGTAAAAGTAAAAAATTCGCGCGAATTTTTTACTTTTACTTTATCTTAAGCTCAAAACCTAAAGATTTGAAAATAAAACTGAAAAAATATTTTTAAAAAATTCCCGGCGAATGTTTTTTAAAAGCTTTTTAACTTATATCTTTAAATTAAACTAATTGAAAGCATATCTCTTTGTATCAATAGCCGAGTTTTATTGGGAATCTGTATTCACTTCAGCAAAACATAGCAGAACATCGCACATGGGAAAACAATAACTCTAAGTGAACAACGATAAGTGAATAAAAATAAGTCACTTGCAGAGGTAAACAACAGGGATGGTTGGTAAATGGAGTTTATGGAATAGAGTTGCATTAGTGAGTACAGCGTCTTATTGAGCGTATTAGTGAAGTGAATATAAAAATTCCCAATGAAACACGGCTAATGATACTTAAAAATATTCTGTGTGTATGCACTCGCATTTTTAATTATAACTGTATCTTCCTTTATAAAACAATGCATCACGTCCATCAAGCAAAATTATGATATTAAGTTAATAACGGAAAAATATTTAGCTCAAATATAAGTTAGGGAAGTAGGCTTACATGATTGTCTTGCGAAAAATGAAAGGGCCGTCCAAAAGATTAATTTTTACATAATTGAGAAGAAGAATGTTAATGAGCGCAAGATGTAAAAAGCTGGATGTTGATAACAATCCATACTGCATAAACAAACAATAAATTGAACAGTTGGCCTTATGTCCTAAAAAAAGTTGGCCTTATGACGCTTTGGGAAAGTGACATAAGGCCAACTCCTA
This sequence comes from Melanostoma mellinum, assembly GCA_914767635.1. NCBI lineage: Eukaryota > Metazoa > Arthropoda > Insecta > Diptera > Syrphidae > Melanostoma > Melanostoma mellinum. The sequence continues at coordinate 72,269,880 of OU612060.1, read as the reverse complement.
AAATTTGGCCTTATGTCGCTTTCACAAAGTGACATAAGGCCAAACATTCAAATTTGGCCTTATGTCACTTGGCCTTAAGTCACGGCACCGTAAAATACCAGACCTTGTTGACTTTTTCATAGTTATAGACATCAGATAGATAGATAGATAGATAGATAGATTCTTTATTTCATCAAATATACGTTATAATTAGTTTTCTTAAGAATAAGGACATGGCTATACTGCCGTCTGCCTGAAATAACATTCCATTTGATTTCAAAACAAAGAAAAATATAAAAGTGTAAAGCTTTATAGGTAATATTTACATAAAGTCTCATAATAGTTTCAAACAAGTTGAATTATTATAAATTTAGAAAAAAATTGAGAAAAAATATAAAAGTACAGTAGTGTTTTCAAAATTTTACGAGTTCTTCTATACACAAATTAAAAATAGAAAGAGTAGTAAGTTATCCATTTTAAAGTGATTGGGAACACAAAAAAGCATTTGATGGGTTGAACCATAAAGTGTTATACAATTTTCAATTTTAACGTGATTTGAAACACAAAAGAAAAAAAAAAAAAAACAAATTTAATTGATTTGAAAGTGTACTCGAGAAACTACACTAACTGGGAAAATTCGGCACTTATGGGAAACTGTTGCGATAAGTAATAGCATGTTTGCAAAACTTGTACAAATTAAGCCAACCCCGGCATCCATTTAAAATATCATAGAGTTTCGGCAATGTCAAAAAACTTTCTTGAAAATATAGACGTCGAATTTCCTGTAACATTGGACAGATCGCTATAAAGTGATAAATATCTTCATTTTCTCTTCTGTTACATAAGGTACAAAGCTGCGGCCGATCACCTCGGTGAGGTATGTAATTTAGATTTAAAATTTCTACCCTAGCTCTAAATATAATGCTTATTTCGGACGCTGAGTATTCTTTTCGGAAGTAACTGACATTTGAATTTATTTGGTGATTTAACTGCCTGTAGATAAGTCTGGAAGCGGACGAACTTGCTCTAGAAAGATTTTCTATAAACATTTTTTGGTCAACTTTCGCGATCACGTCTGCAAACTGAGCTTGCCAATTATCGACGCTAGATTCCGACAAATTTAAAGAAGAGTCATGATCAATGGCTAGTTGATTCCACTCCTTGAAAGGGGATGCATTGATTTGTAATAATTTTTTCAGTATTATCTTGTGGAGACATGAATCACTCTTTTGCATTACTTTAATAATAAAGTCTGCGTTGGTCTTGAGATTTTGTAAGTATATAGGAGCTATACCTGACTCTACATATATTGCATAGTTCGGTGTGGAGTTTGGAAGTCGAAACAGGAGTTTGAAAAAATGCCTTTGAAAACATTCAAAAGCTTCTAGGTATATGTACCCAAAAACTTGCACACCATAACACATACATGTATTTACCGTAGCATTAAACACTTGGAATTTAGACGTTATGTCGACGTTTTGATTGGAAAAAAACTTAGTCCACATCAAATTTAAAGCCAATTTGGCTTGGTTACTTTTTTCGATAGAGTGTTTGACAAAACTTAAATTGTATGTTAGCAGAACACCTAAATACTTAAACTCCTGCACAACTTCAATCCGTGTAGAGTTTAATGACCAACTTTCTTCTGGAAGTCTCCTAGTACTTCTCGCTTCAAAGATCATGATTTTGGTTTTTTCGGTATTGATGCACAGTCCCCAAGACTCACAAAAAGAATTTAACCTGTTTATTTGCAACTGGAGCGAAAAAGGATTGTCTGCAAACATAACCAAGTCATCTGCGTATAACAAGACTTTAATCCTTGTGTTACCAAAAGCAATTCCACCCGGTAGGATATCACTGATCTCGTCTATGAAAAGAGCAAAGAGTAACGGACTGAGAATACATCCTTGTGGAACACCTGCCGTAGTTTCGAATGTAGTGGAGAACTCACAACCGTCCCATACCTTTGCATTAGATGAAAATATGAGTTTTGAATACATCAAAAGAAATTTCCGTGAAAGACCTAAGCAAGATAGTTTGTAAATTAAGGCTTGTCTATTGACTTTGTCAAAAGCAGCTTTAAAATCAACAAAGCATCCGTAAAGCTTCTTCTTCTTTTCGATAAATTTTCTTCCAATGCTGGATATGGCAAAGATGTGGTCCATTGTTGAAAAACCTGGGCGGAAACCCGCTTGGAATATACTTAAGCGATTAGTATCCTCAATCCACTTTGTTAGCCTTCCATTAAGAACTGCCGAAAAAATCTTTCTTACTGCGTTTAGTACGGATATTCCTCTATAATTTTGTACATCATTCACATCTCCTTTCTTGTAAATCGGGAATATCACAGAAGAATTAAAACTAATAGGAACAGATGCGTCATTGTACACTCTATTATAAAAATGTACGAGATAATTCTTGAATTCAGTCGTACCGTGTTTGTAAAATTCGACTGGGATACCATCCATACCAGGAGCTTTATTGTTTTTCATTCGATGAAGCGTATTTTCAAGCTCAACTAAGGAAATATCCTCATCGAGTTCGGTAACCTCAAAGTTATGTAGTGCGTAATCAAAGGTGTGAAGATCCTCGTCAGCTGACAGTAGAGTTTTAAAATGTGCTGCTAGCGTGTCAGCCTCCAAGGAATGCTTCACACCATAGTTACGACCACCAAGCTTTCGCACGGTCTCCCAGAAAATTTTTGAATCCTTGCAGTTTACTAGATTTTTAGCCAATTTTTTTAAATAGCTTACTTTTTTGTCAGAACAAGTCTTTTTATATTCTTCATTTATGTGAAGATAGATATTTTTAAAAAAATGAGAGTTTGTTGTTCTAAAAAGTTTAAGATATATAAATGACAGCTTTCTCAGATGTCTACAATCATTATCAAACCACTTGTTAAGAGGTACGAATGTATTTGGATTATTGGATGCAAAAGGAGCTGAAGCTTTAATAACTCGGACAATATTTTCGCAGGACTCATCAACCGTGTTATTTTGGAAAGTTGACAGTGATTGAGAGTGACTGATTAATAGTCTTTTGTAAAGTGCTTCATTGTTGTTAGACCATTTCAGTTTATATGGATTGGAAGCATTTCTGACCGTTATATTATCGAAAAATTTCAATTTCACAACAATTGGTAGATGACCCGAGAAGTTTACCAAATCTACTTTAAAATCTTCAACCGCGTTCACAAACAAGTTGTTTGTCACCGCTGCAAAATCAATAACAGATTGCCTTTGACCACTAATAAACGTTAATTCACCAAACAAATCGCTCTTAGAGCACCCATTTAAAACAGATAACCCATATAACTCTAAAAATTCCACTACTTTTCGTCCGTTACGATTGAAAATTTCATCTCTAGAGTTTCTATTATTAACTAATGTCGAATGCGATTGTACAGAATAAAGAAGAGAAAAGTTTTGATATCTACCAATTCTGGCATTTAAATCTCCAATGATCATTGAGTTCTCTAAAGAAGCATTGTTCATAAAATCTACTAATTCATTGAAATCGTTCTCCCAATTATTGCAATTTAAGTACACTGGTACAATATAATAGTTTGATTTGTTTTTAACTATATGAAAGATGATTTTGCTTTCAATAACTCTAAATTTAATACATTTACCCCATAAGCTTTTTTTAATACCATACAAAATACCCCCACTGGCTCTCCCATGCATATTAGTTCTTGTGGCAGGCTTAAACATAATTTTAAATTCTTTAAAATATTTTAAGAATTCGTTCTGATTATTTTCTTCAACAAAAGTTTCTAAAAGAATTATGATATCGAATTGTTGTAAATATTTGAAAAAATCTGCACATAATAGTTTACTTTTGAGGCCAGTGATATTATACGAACATATATTCAAATTTAAAAAAGTATTTTGATTTTGGCAGACGACAGACATTACCTATTTTTGAGTAACTGCAACGTGTTTGCTTGATTGACCCCTAGGTGGCGCTGCTACCGATCGAGAGGATGATGTTCCATTTTCAACCGGGGCTAACTTCATTCCCTCGCTGCAGTCAAATATTTCAAAGCAAATGTCACCAAACGTCTCCTTCACAAATGACAATTCGGCTGCGGTTTTGACAATGAGTCCTCGTGTTATTTTGTCAACAAAAGTGTGATTGCCGATTTGTAGTGCATTATTTCCTTTCACCAATATTTTAGCCGTCGGGTTAATTTGTAATAATCTGTTTTTCACAGCAACTAAAGATTGTCTCCTTTTTCGATATATTAAAGATTGCTCTCGAAACACACTGAATCCAGAACCTTTGAGTTTGTGTGCGACGGATATAATTCTTTCGGTTAAATCTGTTGATGAAAGCTCCATGATGACAGTGCCGCGTTGAGTGTTGTTGTTTCGTATTAGCCGGGTGTTAGTTACTTCAATATCTTCACCTTCATTTAACTTCAGAAGCCCCTTGCAAGTCTGTTTTGCTGATTGGATTGCATCGGTTTCTGGGACTAAAGGGAGGTGTACCACAATAGATTTTTCGTTTGTTTTGCGGGATAAAATTTCCAATTGTGTCTCGAGTAGTTCACACCTTTCTGTCATGATCATCAATTTGTTGTTGAGTTCGGAGTTGATAGCCTTAAGCGAGGTCAATTCACTTGAAAGCGTTTTAAAATCATTTTTTGTGGCTAGATCTTTCAATTTTTCAGTGGGCGTATCGTTGAGAATAGCTTTTAATTCGTGCACAGATAGGCTACCTACTTCCATTGTGGGTTCTTTGCAAGCCGGTGTTTTTTTATTTACAGTGTTCAGTTCTGGGGAAGTTTCGGCTATGGAGCGTTTGCGGTACATCAATGTAAATATGTTCCGCTAGTGCACACCACTTAAATAATCACTGATATTAGCAAAATAAGGTGTTAAAACGAATTTTTTGTTTTGAGAGGCTTTAAACCAGTGTGAAATGGGTCCAATTGATTGGTATTTTGGTTTTATTAGTAACTTTTACTTATAATAAAATGGACAAAAATTAGGAGCTTCAAAAAACTTTACACTTCCACTTTGACAGTTGAAACGTCACTCTAGACATCAAACGAAACCATATAACAGTCGAAGGTAATTATGACTTATCATCAGATCATACACCGGTAGTTTTATCACTTAGTGAATCAGAGATAATGGAAAAAAGTAATCCTAAGCTTGTAAATAATAAAACACACTGGAGTGAATTCAGAGAAAAGCATGTAAGCTATATAAATCTTCTTTTTAAACGAAAGAGCAAATCGACCTTGAAGTTGAACAATTCATTGCCGATGTTCAACAAGCTTCAGAAGAAAGTACACCAACTTACAAGAGTAGGAAGCAAACTCAAACAAAATACCCTACCGAGATAAGAGAGTTGATATTGGAGAAGAGAAGAGCTCGAAGAAAATGGCAAAATACTAGATTTCCAGACGACAAAACTGCGTTTAACCGGCTAAGCAACGAACTGAAAAAACAAATCTACGAATTCAAAAATGATTCATTAAGTAGATTCCTGAAAAATTTGACGACTGATGCTTCAACCGAATATTTGCTCTGGAAAGCAGCTAAGCGCCTGAAAAGACCGCATTTACAAAACCCGCCAATAAAATCTCTAAACGGGAATTGGATCGGAAATCCGAAAGAAAAAGCTAACCTGTTTGCATAACATCTTGCGAATGTTTTTGAGCCATTCCCAGCAAAAACATCTGAAAACAGCTTATAGTTTATTGATAAGGTCGATGAAAGTGACATACCAATTGTCACACTCAAAGAAATAAAAAGTATGTGTCGAAATCAACTATCGAACAAAAAATCACTTAGGTACGATCTAATAACTGCTCAGGTTATGAAAGAAATGCCATCAAAAGCCTTCATAAAACTACAATTCATAATAAATGCATGCCTAAAGACCCAATATGTCCACATCATTGGAAAATTGCAGAACTAATTGTTATACCAAAGCAAGGTAAGCCACCAACAGAAGTGACGTCTTACAGACCAATATCGCTTATACCAATAATGGCAAAAGTCTTTGAAAAATTGCTACTGAAAAAACTAAACAAAGTCATAGAAGAAAGAAATCTAATCCCAAATCACCCGTTTGGATTTAGAAATAAACATTCCACGATAGACCAAGTCCATAGAATAACGGATACAGTTGAAAAAGCATTAGAAGGAAAACATGTATGTTCAGCTATATTTTTAGATGTTGCTCAAGCATCGACAAGATATGGCATGAGGGGCTAGAGTACAAACTGCAAAGTAACCTACCCAGGCAGTACAACGAAATACTAAAATCTTATATCTCAAACCGGCTCTTCAGAGTACGTTATGATCAAGAATATTCAAAGTTAAGTAAAATATAAGCCGGTGTTCCACAAGGAAGCGTCCTAGGACCTACCCTGTATTTGCTATATACAAGGGATATTCCATTGGATAACAACACCGTTATGGCTACTTTCGAGGTGATACTGCAATTTTGGCATCCAGTAAGTGCGTCGTCAAGGCTGCTGAGAAATTTCAAAATGCCGTCGACACCGTTAGTGATCAATGAAGCTATATCTTCACATATAAGCTATACAAATAAAAAGTTAAGCTACGTACAAATATTATTCATCAACAATCAAGCTGTACCTTACGCCAATACAGCCAAATACCTTGCGATGAATTTGGATGCAAAGCTAAAATGGAAAGAGCATATCAAAAAGAAAATGGAAGAGCTCAACTTGAAATATAGAAAAATGTACTGGTTACTCGGTAGAAATTCTGACTTATCTGTCGAAAATAAAATAATGCTTTATGAACAAGTACTTAGACCTGTTTGGACCTATGGAATCCAATTATGGGGCTGTACAAAGAAAACAAATACTGAAATCATCCAATAGTTCCAAAACAAAGTCCTTCATGGAATAGTAAATGCACCATGGTATATAAGAAATAGAGATTTACATCGTGACCTACAAATAGAAACGGTTATACAGAAGAAAACATGCTGTATCACACAATCAGCGACTGCATAGTCATATCAACTCTGAAATGGAGTCCGTATTAAATACGAGAGGCAATGTTCTGAGATTAAAAAGAACCAAGCCACACGATAATGGTCTAAAAGTCATGGGAAGCATTCAAAGCTTAAGCTTCCCTTAAAGCGATTATATTATTGAGAAAGAAAATGTTGAGGATCGTTCATAGATTGGTTCTGATTACGAGGAGTTTTTAGTGAGGTAAGAATCCCACACTACTTGGTGTTGAATACTGCCAAGTGTCTTTGGAAGATTTCCTCGAGACAAAAAAAAAATAATAATAATAATCTTGGTCGTCCATGGGTATTAGGGTGGCTCGATTGGAAAATTTTTTTTTTCTTAATATCGTGTTCGGGCGGTGATGGAAAGTTGTCAAACAGGTCTGTCATTAGGAATCAAAAATTTAAAAAAAATCCAACTATAAATACTGCCCCAAGGACCCGAAAGATTAAAAAAAAACCAGACCTAGCCCATATTTTTTAGAAAACAATGTTTAAATGCATAAAACTCATTTAAAAATACAAAAACCTATTTATTGCTCCAAAGCCACTTTAAAGTCAAAAATATAAAAAAAAAAAAAACCGAAGCAGCCCTACTATGTTTAAATTAGTAGGCTTTTCCCTAATTTTAGTTTCCAGCGTATTTTCATTAAGGTTGACACGTGCTATATTTCTGTTCTCAAATGTCGGTTTTACGGAGTGATTTGATTTGTCCTGTTTTCGGTTCTCGTAGAGACTTGCCAAAAAATCTACTTCCAACTTATGAAGACGTTATTCTCTGTTTTTTTTTTTTTTTTTTTGTGGATAAGCCAGAATAAACCAAAAGAATTCAAGAACTCGGTTTCGAATACTTGTGATGAAATCAGTGACAAATTAATTAAGTTGTGGAAGTTCGCGTCAATACCAGCTGTTAGAGACCAGCGTTCGATTTCGAATAAAATAAAAAATTTTCATTATAAATACCATAATTTAATGAAACCTTACAAATCCAGAAAAGACGTAGAGTCGTACAAGAATCGTATTTAAATTTTTGAAGAAAGCTCTCGAAGTCTGTTTAATATAGCGATTTGTAAATGTAAGGATTTTAATTTATGTCAATGTGAAAAACAATTCAAAATACCAGTGAGAGAGAGACAATTTTTGATGAACAAACGAAAAATGATTACAAGCAATGGTGACGTCAAAGTGACAAAGCAGATTACAGAAAGCCTTCAGAGAAAAAGAAGATACAAGACAAAATTTTAATTGCAATGATTGCAGACGAAAGAGAAGCAATACGAATTTTAGCTTTTTGCATCTCAGAGACTAAGTCGCACGAAGCTTAGAGCAAGCTCATTTGTACGTACTTATCTACGCTCTTCATCATAAATGCAAGTGTTAGAGGTTAGCTTTGAGAAGAGTTAAAAAAACACTAGAGCAGCAGAGTGAAGTTTCCCCAAATTCGGTGGGGTCTTTCGTTTTACCAAAATTCAATTTTTATGCTAAGGATTAGGTACATTGACATAATCGACTGGAATGTGGGTGTTTTGTGTGACCCGCCAATATTGAAAAATATTACTCTTGAAGTCATTAGTTATTGTATTCAAGATCCTAAACTGATTGAAACTCTTATTCTGCCTTACATAAAGGGTTATCCTTGCTACACTCAAGCGACGGAGCGGTGTGTTAAGATTGTACCTGAAGCTTCGGTTGCTGTTTGTACCCCAATGAAACGTGATGGATTCATAAGAACAAGAATTAAATCTCGGAAAAAATGCCTTTTTTTAATTCTAAAAAAGATTTCAAAATTTTGTAATTTTGTTTAACTTGTAGTTTTTGCTGTTTTGAACTTGATATAAACTATTTTTTGTCTTAACCCTCCTTTACGAACCGGCAAAAGTCGTGTCCACCCGAACTGGGGTCCAAATGGACCCCACGATTTCTTCTTCGAATTTTTTTTTTGATTTCTGACTTATATTGTTCAGTTATAGTTCTTCTGGCTACTGTATGAATTGTTTCTAAGTATTTCATATAGCAGTGATAAAGAAATTTAAGCAGAGATGGCATTATGAAGGTATGTAGGAGGTCATCAATAAAATTTTTCAATTTCAAAAACGATGGAAATTGCCTAATTTTGCAAATCTGGGATTCCCGCTTATCCCTTTCGATATGTCTGTTTTACGTAATTACTGATAATAATAATATAATTGATGCATATCAATGTTCTTGCCAGGTCCGCCTATCAAAAAAAAAAAAAAAAAATAGTCATTATTTCACTTTGTTCACGTAAAAAGGATTGAATTTCCCCAATACATGCCAAGCAAGCCTGCCAAATATGGCTTGAAGTTTAGGTGGCTGTATGAAAGCTCAACCGGCTATCCACTGAAGTTTTCTATCTACACTGGTAGCTCTGACCAAAGTACAGAAAAACAAAAGAGATTTGCCTAAACTTTTTGTAGCGAAGGAGGTTCTTGATAACCAGAATGAGCCTGTAAAGGTCAATAACAAAAAGCAGTATCGTCCAGTCCACTCTTTCAACTTTGGATTTTCTGGAAAAATGGCGTTGGTGAGTTATGTTCCGAATCTAAACAAACAAGTGGTATTGCTATCAACACAACATAACTGCGAGAAAGCCACTTCCGATCATCAAAGTAAACCAGCAATGATACTGGACTATAACCGCACCAAAGGTGGAGTCGATGTATTCGACCAAATGGTCTCAATACATATATTCATGTACACGTCAAACAAATCGCTGGCCGATGGTTGTATTCTACAACTTACTGGACGTAGCAGCCCTAGCAACTGTCATAATTTTCCGACATCTCAATCCGCCTAGAAGAAACAAAAATTTGCCCAGAAGTGATAAACTCATCGAACTAGCGGAGGAACTGGTTGAGTCAGAATTGAATAACCGTTTAGAATCTGCAACACAATCTGGCATTGGAAAATCTGCATTGGATGCTATCTGTATTTTGGGGAGAGTTCAGGAAAAATTACCAACAGTCCCCGAAAAGCTGTCTTGTAAAAGAAGCAGATGTCACCTTTGCCCAAGAGCAGAGGACAAGAAAACCAGAACCAACTGCGATGAATGTGGCAGATGTTGTTGCCTTGCCACATTAGAACCTTATGAGTTAAATGTCTCCCGGAATGGCCAACAACTTCAAACTAAATCCTTCTAAACATAAACTATGCTGCTTTAGAAATAAAATAATATTTTTTTAGAAAAAATATGATTTTTCATAGAATTTCAGTAGTGAGGTCCAAATGGACCCCAGTTCGGGTGGACGGGTTCTTTTCACAAAAAAATCGCAGAAAAATCTGTAAACATCTGATAATCGTTTCAACTTAAGAAATGAATAAAAAATTGAATTTTGTTCACTGAGTAAAAATCCTATTTAAAAAAAAATGAAAAACAAAAAAGTTATGAGTGTTCAAACATGCTCTGGGGTCCAAATGGACCCCAGTTTGTAAAGCAGGGTTAATATTTTTTCATTAATTTTAGTTTTAAATGTTCCTTATTGTTCTTCAAAACAAATACTGATATAATCTGATAAAAAAATAAAATATTTGTGTTCGAAAAATTAATTTTTATTCTATATAGTTTATGGGATTCATGAGACTTTTCAATTACCTTGGGGCAGTACAAGATCGCAATTTCTCCTCAAAATTTTTATTTACCTGAAATCATGATATATTGAGACAACTTTTGGCTAGTGCCCAAAAACTAAATTTAGAGAAAACAAAAATCGAGCCACCCTAATGGGTATGTTGAGTAGTCGATTTATAAAAGCATTATATGCTGCCATCTTTTGAGAAAATGGATGATATGAATAGTTGTTTATGGTTATATCAGTTGTGGCAGGTTTTCTATATATTTTGTATTTGAAAATTTTTCCTGATTCGTTTTGCCTATCGCTATAACTGGAACCTTCCCAAACGCATTTATCTTATTCCAAATTAGTTGAATCCTAAGTGCCTATCTAAGTTACTGACCTGCCTACATGCAATTTCATGCCAACCGCATCATGTCATCAACAAAACAATAAAAATGTTCAAAAAATACAAAAACTACCTGCTAGTCAAATACACACTTTCATACAAGTTGCGTACACTTCACCAAGGAATTCCATTCTATTAGTGGTGTTATTTTCTAACCCCCTTTCCTTTATTGTGAGTATGCCTGTGTCCGTTTCTTTCAATCCTTCCTCTTTTCACCTTTTTTTTTTAACAATGCAAGCTACTGCTACCAGCAAAAAAAAAAAAAACAACAGGCACACAGTTTGTAATGCGAAATGAATAGCACAAAAGATCACAACATATGGTCATCTCATATACATAGATGATATGTATGAGGGGATGCATAAGATCTTCTCAGCGACAGTGGCGTAGATAGGAGGAAGGGGAGGGGGGGATCAGGGGGATATATCCCCCATCGCATCGGGATCGATAAAGAAAGAAATTTTTTTTTCGGCAAATCACCTAATCTTTTGATTTTATTTTTTATATCGATTTTCCACGACAGGTATGAATAAAATCTTTTGTCTAAAAATCTCTGATACAGCAGTTTAGCAAACATTACTGTATTAACAATCCAGGTGATGCTCTTGCAAAGCTTATAGTGGAAAATCTTCAAAATTGTGATGTCTGGCCAATATAATGGTGTTCAGGCAATTATTCGCCAAAAATTTGCTCCGCATGATCTGCACGTCCATTGTGCAGCACATTCTTTATGAACCTTGCTATATCTGTTTCCAGTAAAATACCAGCTATTAGAGATTGGAGATTGCCTAACCAATTGAAGCAGTTAACAATTATTTCAATACACAGAAAGAAAAGATATGCAAAACAATAAGCGAAAGCGAACAGACTCCACAAAAAAAGACATTAAAAAGGCTGATATGACGCAATGGATCTCAAAATATCAAGCAGTTGAAGATTTGGAGGAGCTATTTCCGTTTGTGTTCGAGACTCTTAACCAAATAAGAACATTGGAAAGTGACGCAAGGAACTTAAAAAAACGCTAGCATTTGTTCTTGATTAACTTAAAGGTTATAAGTATGGCTTACCAGCTCTCGTTGTCGTCAAATCGTGAGTTTCAAAGAGTGAATTTAGACTAGCTATGGATCTCGCCAAGGATTTAAGGGATCAACTAAAAATTAAACGAGCAGAAGACGACTCATTCTCGAAAGCGTTTGAAATTTCAAAAAAAAAAAAAAAAAAAAAAAATTGCTGAAGTCCTTGACATTGACGTTAAACATAAGAGAGTTTTTTTTTTTTTTTTTTTTAATTTATAGGGTGAAGGTGAAAATTACCTTTACAAGCACGTCGACCTGAAAGATCTTTTGTGCTGTTCCCTTAGGTTTAATTACACGAAGTGTATAGGTTTGTTCATTCGAAGCTGAGGTCATGTAAGAACCTAAGAATCTTCGAGGAAGAGGTGTTTCTGATATCAAGGGGACAGGGGAACCCTTTATTGAATATTTTAAGCCTGGATCTAGCTAAGGCAGGGCATTCACATAAAATGTGTTCAGCTGTTTCTATGTCTTCAAGACAGAGACGACAGGTGTCATCTTGGCTGATGCCCATGTTTTTAAGATGATACTTGAGAGAGCAGTGTCCAGTGAAGAAGTCCGTAAGTAACTTTGCGTCACGTTTGCTCATGTCAAGAATTTCTTTCATACGTTTGTGGGATAAGTCAATGAATAGTTTTGACTGACGATGGCTATTTGAGTTGTTCCAGGTGCTGATCATGTTCTGTCGTTCCCAGGTAGCTAATTCGTTTTTTAGGCTACTTATTGGGAGACCACAGTAGGGTTCAGGGCCTTTGAATTGAGACTGAGAGCCAAGTCTAGCAAGTCGGTCAGCCTCTTCGTTACCCGGAACGCCTTCATGACCAGGCACCCATGAAAGAGTTATTTTATTGTGAGTAGCTAATTGAAGTAAACAAGTCAGGCAGTTCCAAACTAGTTTGGATTCGATTTTTGTCGAGGACAGAGCCTTTAGTGCTGCCTGACTGTCAGAGCAGATTAGGATGCTTGATCTTCGGAGGTTTCTTCTAATGCATTCTCTAATACAGAATTCTATAGCCATTACCTCTGCCTGAAATATAGTAGTTGTGTTACCAAGGGATGTAGATGATTTAAAGTTGGGACCGTAAATCCCTGCACCTACACCGTTGTTTGTTTTTGAACCGTCAGTATACCAGATGTATTGGAAGTTATTTGTAAGAATTACAGGGTTCTTCCATGCTGAGCGGTTTGGAAAGATTACTTCGAAGGGGTGGTGTAACATTATGCGTTTAGGCATAAAGTCCGAGGAGTGTGCTGCAGGCGATTTCAGTATTGGGAGCACCTGCAGAATACTCATATGTCCTTGTAAGTTTTCCTTTCTTGAGTAGTTAGTGAGATGAAGCTTTAGTCCGCTTAGTGCAGCAGTCTTCTTTACTCTTAGATGTAGCGGAGGAAAATTTAATAAACTTTCTAACGCTAAAGTTGGGCAGGTGCGCATTGCACCTGTGATACCTACACAGGTTAGTCTTTGTAACTTTTGCAAAGATTTGCGGGCATAAACTTGTTCTGTTTTTGCCACCAGACCAGCGAAGCATAGGTTATGATGGGTGTGATAATAGTGAGGTAAGTCCAGTAAATCATTTTTGGCCTAAGTCCCCACTTTTTACCAAAAAGTCTAGAACAGGCCCAGAAGGCACTTGTTGCTTTTGCTATGGTTTTGTCTAGATGTGGTTTCCAATTGAGTTTATTATCCAGGGTTACTCTTAGATATTTGACCTCTTTGGAAAAATTAATTTGAACACTATTTAGGGATAGTGTTTGGAGATCGATTTTTCGTCTCCTGGTGAATGGGATGATGACTGTTTTGGTGGGGTTGACCTTAAGCCCTTCTTTGTTGCACCAGTCATTAACTTTGTTCAGGGCCCTTTGCATACGGTTTGTGACCTGTGCTTCTTGATTGCCTTGAATAGAGATGACTAAGTCATCAGCATAGCCTTGTGTATCAAGGCCCAGCTTATTGAGGTCATCCAAGAGCTGATCTATTACAATTGACCAGAGCAGGGGAGATAAAACACCCCCTTGGGGACAGCCTTTAACAGCATTAACTGTTATTGATGTTTGACCTAGTGTGGTGGAGATGATTCTGCCACTTAACATAGAGTCAATCCATTTAATGGTTGGTGTGTCAATTCCTTTGACAGTTGCAGCGGTTTGAATTGACAAATACGTAGTATTGTCAAAGGCGCCAGAAATATCAAGAAACGAGCAGAGTATGATGTCTTTCTTAGCAAACGCAGTCTCAATTTTGCTTACCAGCTGATGGAGAGATTTACCCGTTTGGTAAGCGAATTGGTTACCATTGAGAGGATTTGCTATTAAGGCCGTACTGCGAATGTGTAAATCAATCACTTTTTCCATGACCTTTAGAAAGAAGGATGTGAGACTGATTGGTCTGAAGGATTTTGGGTCTGAGTTTGATCTATTGCCAGCTTTCCGGGCGCCTTGAAAGGCTGTTGGGAGGATATTGCCCATTTAATGGAGTCTTCGTTAAAAATTTTTCTAGCTAGACTTCTTGTTGTGCTGTTAGGTGTAGTGTAACTCACATTTGTGGTTAGTGATTGATCAGTGGTATGTATACAGTCAGGAAAATGAGTGGCCAAAAGTAGGCTCAGAGTTTCACTGTAACTTTGGGTAAAACTACCATCCGATTTTTTTAAGAGACCAATACCATTGTTATGATCTTTAGCTAAGGCTTTTTGAACTCTAATTGAAGAAGGCAAGTTATCGATACTTTCACAGAAGTTTTTCCAGGTAAGTCGTTTTTGCCTTCTTATCATCGAGTTGTAAGTCGTTAGAGTTGTTCGATATTCGCTCCACGAATTGGTTCGTTTAGCTTTGTTGAACAACTTTCGAAGCTTTCTTTTTAACTTCTCCAACTCACTGTTCCACCAGGGAACATCGCGATTTGAGTTGATCTGTCTAATGTAACAGCTGGACTCGTATGCGCTTGTGATTTGTGACCTTAAGCGTGTTGCTTCCCTTTCAAGTTGATAAGGAGAGTCAATGTTTGGATAGGATGGTTCAAATTCAAAACGAAGTGTTTCTGTGTATAGATTCCAGTCCGTGTGTCTTGGTACCCTATTGTTTTCTATATAAGACATAAGAGAGTAGTGAACCATCAAAAGAATCGTTCGAACCCTTCGGTTCAAAGATTAATATCTACAGAAGAATATTTTCGTGTTTCTGTTTTCAATCCGTTTCTCGATTTGTATGTAATGGACCTTGGAGAAAAATTTACAAACCATGAAAAAATACTAGACGGGTTTTTGGTTCTTTTCAAGGACTCTTCGTCAGGTATAGAAAAAGCAGCAAAAAAGTTTAATGAAACTGTTGAGTCTTACGAAACATATTTGGCTGCCGGAACACCTTTTAATCTTGTAGAATTTACAACTTGGAAGAGATATTGGATCCGAAGTAATAATACTTCCTCTAAGAATGCATTGGAAGCGCTCGATAGCTGCCCCCAAGAAAGCTTTCATAATATATATTTTATTTAAGAAGATATTTGCCGGTTTAAACGTCATCTCTTGATAGATTTTTCTCCAGTTCAAAGTGAAAAAAAAAAATACAGAAGCATCACAACGAAGTGGTATTCTTAAAAATATATCTATTATAATGACAGTGTGAAAAAAAGCTTTGGATGTTTACTTATTTGCTCGTTTGAATGGTTTGGCTGCTCTAGCTATTCATCGCGAAAAACCTATAACAACAGGCGAGGTCATAAGTTTTTCATCTAAAAAGAACAAAAAAATGTACTTTATTTTGTGATTTATTTTTTAAATTAATATTATTTTACTTGTTAGTGATCAATATTTATTTTAGTTTATATTCAAACTAATGCGTATAATATATTATCTTTCAAAAATATAATTTCTTAAGGCATACATTCAGTGAAGTCTTGTTAATTGTTTTTGTTTTTAATTATCACTATGCAACAAAAATTTTGCACCCAAAAGCAAACTATATTTTTTAAAGGTTTTTGGTTTGCTAAACTCAAATCTGGCCTCAGAATTGTTCTGTCACATCACGTATTCGAGATATGGAGCCTTCAAAATCCAGAAAAATAGGTTTTTGCAATTTTTGAGCCTATGTCTTAACATAAGAAAATGTTAACCCAAAAACAAACCATGATCTCATAAAAGATAAAGGTATATTTTCAGACATGTAGATTTTGTTGAAGAGAGAGTTGAGTTTTTCGTGAAAGGTTTCGGTGGCGTTTTTGAAGAATTCGTATGGAACTCCACCTTCTCCGGGGGCCTTTCCATTTTTTCCTTTGAGAAGTACAGACTTCAATTCATTTACTGTGATTTCACAGTCTAAAATGTTATCAGATAACCAAGGTTGAGCCAACGAGAATTTTATTTCCGATTGGCCGTACAGAAGAGATCTAAAGTGAGTAGCTAGATCACAAGCAGACACTCCTATTCCAATCTTTAATTTAGTTCCAGTAATTTCTCTGGCGGTTTTCCAAAATTCTTTTGTGCATTTGATTCGACTAAGATTGTAAGCTTGAGTGTTTTCAAAAACAGTTTTCTTATTCAAACACAGTTTCTTGTAGATGTCGTTAGCTTCATGATACCACTTTGCAAGTGTGTGTGAGTACGAATTTCTTGTAGTTTTCAACAATTCAAACGATTTTTTACGAGCGGTCATGCATTCTTTGTCAAATCATTTCTGTTTGAATCCAGCGCTTTTGTTTACGTTTGGGTTACCAATCATGTTCTTTATGCAGTTGATTAGCTTATTTGCGCTTATTTCGGTTGACTCCATCTCTACGTCTATAAAAGGTTGGTTTTTGACTAACTTTTGCTGGTAAATAGTTACATCCTTATCATTCCATTTCAGCCTGGGCAAGAGTTCAAGGATCCTTTCGTTTGTAGCACATTCATCACTCCATCCGACTGTGATTGGCATGTTTTCGGAGAATGGTTTACTCTGAACTTCGAAATTCTTCACTATGTCTTTCCAGTCATTATTTACCATACAGTAATCGATAATTGATTTGCCTTGCCGTCCAAGAAAGTTAACAAAAGTTAACTGGCCTTCGGTGTCTCCATTGGTGCATCCATTTAAAACTGTGCAATCATACATTTGTAATAGTTCTAGCAAATTTGAGCCATTTTGGTAATGGGTTACATCCGTTGAATTTCGATGGAGTTCGTTGATTGGTGTATAACGTACCATTGCTATTTGTAGGTTGGCTATTCGAGCGTTAAAATCTCCAATTAGCATTATGCTTTTATGTGACATATTCATCACTGTGTTCAGTCGTTCAAAGTCCTCGTTCCATTTGTTACAGTTAATATAGCAGGGTATAATAATAAAATTAGGTTTTTCGACAAGTTTAACAATTGTATATTCTTCACTTTCCTCAAACGCGTAGAATTTTAAGAGTGTTGTTTTGATTCCACAGAGGGCGCCACCACTTGCTCGTCCTTTGGCATACGTTTTTATTCCCGCTTTCCAATATAATTTATAACCATTAAAATATTTTACAAACTTATTAAAATTTTCTGATACATTGTATCAGAAAAAAAATATCAAAACTTTTTACATACCTATTCCAAAAAATCACCAAAAAGTAACTTATTATTTAATCCTGACACATTATAAGATAAAATTTTTGTACTATATAAACATAAAGAGCTGACGGCATTACAACTTCAATTCTGCACTACCCTAGTACTATTTGGAGTGTTCTGGTAAAGTGGGATCACTGGTGCATTTCGAACGTTCGGCTTATACCTTTGTATTTGAAAAATCTATAGTACTATCACTTTCCCCTTCTGCACTATCGAACTTGAATTCGAAAGTAGTCCACAAAAGTTGGAATGTATTCCACAAGAGTGCATATATGTAAGAGCAGGAAGCATAAGTAAATAAATAATTTCATCATAGACGCTTTTCTTTCTAACCCATAGAAATGTGCGCCTAACATCATACATTCCACCATGAGCATTCTTTTTTGGCAAACTTCTCCGCTGATGTGTGCGCACCCTAGTGACGAACAATGTTCACAAAAAAAGCTATCCGGTAAGAGTACTATAGTTTCTATATACAAAGCTTATACCAATCATGTTGACGTCTATTAGACAATTTGATGAGTTTGACAGATTCGAAGTCTAAATCGCCAAACATTTGCTGAAGTTGTTGTTCACCGTCTTTAATGTTAATGTATAATTATTATTTAAATAAAATATTTGATTAGCAACAATTAGTGTGTTAGTTTTAACTTGTATCGATTGAATTGGTTTTTTTGTTTTAATTATTTTGCGATAGCCTAGAAGTATTCTTCTCTTGTACTGCATTTTTTAGTGAGATCGCGTTGAATAAAAGCACCTGTGCCTTTAAGTTTTGCTGAGTTTTTTAACATAGTTGTTGCGTTTTCAATTGAACCTGTGTTTACTTTAAATTTGCTGACAGAGTTATTTTCGCTAGGTTTTGTTATGTCAGACAATTTGTTTGAGTCACCAAGCAAAAGTTGACCAATATCTTCTACTCTTTCACGTTGGTCAACGTTGTTTGGGATCGTGACAATTATGATTTTCCCTCGAAGCATTTGGCTTTGTAACTCAAGCTCATCTTTCAGCATCTCGCAACTCTCTTCAAAATGAATTAGTTTTCTTTCGAGGTCATAATTTTTTTTGCGTAAAGAATTGATTTCAACATTAAGCTTAATCAAATCATCTTTTGTGGCAAGATAAGCGGTCGCTGTCGTGAGTTCTTTCTGGAGTGACGATTCTACGATTTGCTAGATTTTTTTCAATTCTTGCTCAGAGATGGAAATCGTTGAGTAGAGTTTTTGTGTTCTTTTCGATTGACTGGCGAATTTGGGCTCGGGAGGAAAGGAATCTTCAGGAGAAGTTTGGTCGATTTTTCTTTTGTTCTCGGTCATATGACAACGGTAATAGCACAATGGAATTATTTAAGCTTACTTACTAGTATTACCTTTTCAATCAGGGAAAATTTTATGTTCCTTGGCTTGAAACTGCCTTGCCAAATTTAAGTTAAGTTGATTTGAGGTTACGATTTGTTACGTGAAACTATTAAAATCAGCAAAAAATCAGCGTTATTAAAACTGAACCAATCACTTTGAAAGCAAAGTTGCCAACCTTTTGCATTCAGTATGCAAGCAAACATATATCAATAAGGGATGCATTAATTCTTATGTAAAAACAAAACACTTCATCAGCATGCTCTCCACCTAAAAAAAGAACTTCGAACCGCTAATTCAACTGATTAAGATTTCTTAAATTGGTTGAAAATTGTCAATTTGACAAAAAACCATTTTTGCGGTCTCATCAACTCATTTGAAACAGCATTTAGGGCACAAATGAGTATATGTGCTGTCCTTTGAGACCAAAGTTCAAGTTTGTAATAGGTCTTTTACTAGGTCCACTGCCAAGGTGCCAAGAAGATCCTACTGGAGGAATCAAATAAAGCTTGGAGTAACTCCTCTGGCCAAATCTGTTCAAAACTCTTTTCGCCTCAATATACTGAAAAACATCAAAATTCCTACTGAACCTCAATAGGAAAACCCGAAAAAATTTGCACAGGACTACTATCAGGTCACTGTTCTTTAAAGAAACATCTTCATCAAATGAGGCTGGTAGCGGACCCCATCTATAGACTGGTTCCAAAATGAAGAAACATCTTGGTACATAATTACAGAATGTGCAGCACTTTTCCGCCTTAGAAAGCAAATACTTGACTATAAGCTCATCCCCCTAGATAAACTCAAACTCGTTCAGCCACAGAAGATTGCTAACTTTTGGTTCAATTCAGAAGCAAGAGAACTGCCCTCAAACCTCACATGGGCTGGCAAAATAGGTTTCATTCAGATACCCAGTGCCCGGAGTTGAGCAAGCTTTACCTGTCCCCTAAATCTAATCTAGTCATATGCTTTTTAAAAAACATTTCATACTTCACTTCCTGGAATAAAATTCAATCAGCGGGAAATTAACGACATTTTGTTTTCTGGAAAAAAGTACCTTTCGTTTTTTACTTGCGATTATAGGTACTATAAGGCAAGTCTTGCAATCGTGCAGAAAAAAAATTTTGAGATAACAATTAAACATGACATTACGATGATAGAGAATACGAAAAAAGTGGGTCCTGCAATTCTGTCTGTGTGTCTGTGTGTCTGTGTGTCTGTGTGTCTGTCTGTCTGTCTGTCTGTCTGTCTGTATATGGATCTACAGCCTGAACCAATGGACCGATTTTCTTCAAAATTTGCAGTTAGGGTCTGTCGAGCATCCTACAGAGGGGTTTTTGGAATTGAGTCTCTAGGTCTTGAGATAACGGTACCTGCCATACAACCGATATGATAATACTTATTTTTCTCGAAAACGGCTCCAACGATTTCGATAAAATATTGTGTGAAAGATTAATTTAGGATTGTTTTTCTTATGATGTAAAAAAAATTTTTGGAAAAGGCCTAAAAACGGTACCTCCAATAGTACCGTTTTTTCTTAAACCGACTTTCTCGTTATTGGCTGACACGATCTTGAAGAAATTTTGGATTTAAGAAGTTGTAAGTTGTTAAAGAAAGACTGCACATCAATATTTAAAAAAAACTTAGTTTCGGAAATTTTTATAAATTTTTTTAAAAAATTTTGATTTTTGAAAGTAACTTCGAAACTATAACTTTAATTTTTTTCAAATTTTTTGTCAAAATAACTCCTGTTAAGATCTAGAACTTTGCATACTCGACTTTTAAAAAACAGTTTTAAAAAAAAGTGCAAAATAAAAAACCGTTTTTTGGAAAAACTGCTCCAACGATTTTGATTAAATTTTCATCATTCATATGTATTAGCTATTGCAAAAGAATGGTGTTTTTAGATTTTTGCTTGAAACCTTTGGAGTATTTAATTTAATTTTTTCATTATTTTGCGTGATTTGATTCAATTTTCATAATTAATGTGTAGTTGGCAACCCTGTACCACAAAATATATTATGAAGAGCTAATACCAGAACCTTTAACTCAGCCTTTAGATTTTGATATCGTATTTAGAACACAATCGCAAGTTCGTGCGACCCAGTCGTGCCCATTTTTTTTTACTCTCTCTAAGCCCAAGAAAAATTTTTTCGTTGGGTTTTATTTTTGAGTAAAAATCAATAAAAGCATTGAATATGGAAAGAAAAAATTACCTTTAGTGGGGCAACAATTTGTAAAAATATTTTATTAAAAAAAAAAAATATTTTCTTTTTTCAAAATTTTGACCTTGAGGTTTGATTTATCAAAAACTGTTCACTAACTTAACTCAAATTAAAATTTTTATTAAAGAACAAGGCATTAGTTTTCAAAAACACTAAAGTATGAGAATCTAAGTGGCTTAGTTGATTAAATAGTTTTTTTTTTTAAATTGAGCCAATTTTTTTTATAAAATTGCCCCTCGCGCTTACACGGAGGGATATAGACCCCCTCCCTCCTCCGATACAATTTTGTTCTTGTCTTGACTCAACCTATCCATGCTGAGCCTTTGTCAAACGGTATCTAAAACGCTCTACATAAATAAAAAAAATTCTTAAAGTTAATAACTAATTTTAAAAATAATTAAAAAATTGAGAGCGGTGAAGAATTTTTTTTTTTAACTTTTTTCTATACGCTATTTAAAACACATTTCCGAAAATTTCATGAAAATTTATGGACTGACCCTCAATTCCTTGGTTTAAAGCTTACGGCGCTCCACTACTATTAAGTTTAGAAATTCATATTTTAGTCGCAGTATCCGTATGGTTGTGGATTCCTTTTCCTGACACTGTTTCCTCTGCCTTACGACTCACAAAAGCCCAATAACCATCATCAGTAACTTCTGCTAAGTCTTCTCCTATTCTCCTTAATGCTTTCACTCTGTTAAAAATTACTGTAACGGTATTCATACCTCTTAATGTGAGTGCAAGTTATAAAAGAGAAGTTGTGAAGACAGTTCCAGTAAAGGTGTCTAAAATTTTAATCTATCCTGTATTGTGTCACACTTAATAAGAACTCGAAACAGTATACAATTTTTTTTCCATCTGCAAAATGCTGAAACTTTAACTCAGCAATTAATTTTTTGAATGTTTGAATCAAGGTTGTTGTATCGCTTATTTCGATAAAAATGATTTCTTAAACACTCAGAAGGAGGAAAGAAAGTGGACTATACAACTATGCAAAAAGCATCACATCATTTTAACGTTAGCACTTGCTTAGCAAATAGTACCTGCACTTGCAAAAAAAAAACAAGTAGAACCAGGGCTGGTTAACTCTATAAAAGGAAATAAAATATACTGCCATTCGCCGTTTGTGTTGGCAAGGACTCAGTTTTCTGTTTGTAGTGCTTAAGTGCAGATACAGGCATTTTTTGTTTGCTTTTTTGGAAATTTCTTACATAGAATGAAAAAAACTTACCTCTGTCGTGGTCCTTTAGAGAATGAATTTGATGTCGTCGTGTTGAAAACGCTGCTGAATGGATGGCTGACAGGTTGAGGACGGTTGTAAAATCGACACAAAAACTCTTTTGGTAGTCAAGCAATTTGTTTTGCTAATTGTTAAACAATGCAGTGGGTTAACGCAATCGTGATAATGGCAGCAGTTTTAGCTCAGGATGCCTATCTACTTTGAACCATTTGTATTTTATATATGTGAATAGGTATTAATGACTGCTATAACAGAAAAGTGAAAATTCGGTGAAGTAGGGAATCATGGTTGTTGAAACATCTTTTGCAATTAAAGGAGGTGGTGCATACTTCTATGGAGCCTGGGCCCAGGGCGTACACCTATGAGACTAGTGCCAAATAAAAGCTTACGTTCAGCCCAATCAGCCTGCCAAATATTTTTGAATTCGGTCTTGGTGATTTTGAGATAATTAGAAATGAAGTTGAGTGCCGGAAATGGGAAAAATCTGACATTTCTGCAAATAATTACGAATATCTCGAAAAGCATAGCACGTAGGACAATGATTTTGGTATCATATGAAAGATCATAAAAATATCTTTCATTTCATTCAAAATACAGTTTTCAAAATGCCTTATATTTCGAAAAAACAGACCTAAAAGTTGTTTAAAAAAAAAACATTTTCGTTGACGTTTGACAGCCAATATCTCGAAAAAATCAGTGATGACCTATAATTTTTTTTGCACCACTTTAATCCTTAATTGGTAAGCTTGAATTTGATATACAATTACGCTATCATACATAAAGCATATCACGTACATTATACACAATTCCTAAAAAAAATTAAACAAAAAATATGTTCCACAGGAAATGCATTTTTCATTTAATTCTTCGCAGTTACTACTTTGTTTTTTACTAAACATAAAAACAAAATACATTTTAATGCTGCAAATGAGAAAAAAAATGACTAATCTTCGTTTAGATCTATCAAAATACCATCCAAAAACAAATCTAAAAAAACTGGTTGCTAGGTACCAAGCTTAAACATACAAGTCCGCGACCGTTAGGCCTATGTGCTACGTTTGCATCGCTATTCACCAAGATGTAAGTGAGATACACTTTTCTACTTACATGCCTGGATTTGATTCGCCCTCGTAATAAAAAGTTATTGTTGCCTATAAGACTATTATGAGCAGTAGAGGTAATTCGCATCCGATCTTCGCAGACTTCGATTGTATAGGTTCCCTGGTCTTTTAAATGTTCACCACAGTAGGATCGAGCCTGGTTTATTTGGTAGTTCCCCAATGATATCATACGAAGTTCTTGAATAGAGAGTTGTGGGAAATTACTTAAATTCGGGATATTACCATCGATGCGGCTGAACATGGCTCTGGTTCTGTTAAGATTATTTTCTCTTACAAAGGCACCTAAATAATTAGGAGTATTAAAACGATTTAAAGCCAGTTCTAGCAGAACGTTCGCATCAGCACTATCTTCAATGGTTGGATGAAACTTATTAAGAATTGCAGCTGCAACTTTGAAGTCGTCCATCAAATGACCAGCAGCTAGATTAAAAAAATCTTGCCGAAATAGTTTAAAATCCCTTTTAAATCGTCCGTTCACGACTTCAACGACCCATCTGACCATAGTTACACACCTGGATCTATTAGCCTGCTCTGTGGTAAGTTGAAAGTTACCTTCAGCAACGGATTCAGGCATGTAAGTCTTATATCCTTGAGATTTATTTATTTTTAAGCACCTGGTTTAATTGAAAAAAAAAAAAAAAATATTAAAACTAACCTGATTAATTGGTAACAGTTGATTCAAGATAGCCCGCTGGCGACAGTTAAGAGGTACGTTGCGGCTTCTGCGAGATCTTAACGAAGATCCACAGCAAAGGCAAATTCTTAAATGTCCATACTCGCGATTGGGATTAGGGTGATTTGTTGATGTGATCCTTTCAATAATTCGATAACAATTCAAGCATACCAAATCTGACTCAGATATCTTTAATTTAAATAAGATATTTAAAAAAGAAAACAAAAATAAACACTGCAACTCACTTCATCTGGTGTTATCCAGGAGGCTAAAACTAACCGCATTTCATGGCTTTGAATACTTCGATATTGAATCAAGTTATTCAAGCGAACTCTACAATTTGCACAGTTATTAGCATTACTCATTTTCACACTTTTGAATTCAAAACACTTTTTTCTTAAATCTGGAGCGCTGCTACAATTTTTCTCAATACACACCTGAAGACCGCGAAATTGTGAATTACTTGTTTTTGTGTCATTACATAATTTACTCACAAGCCAACAATCAGTTATCAATGAATTAGGCCTAACGGTCGCGGACTTGTATGTTTAAGCTTGGTACCTAGCAACCAGTTTTTTTAGATTTGTTTTTGGATGGTATTTTGATAGATCTAAACGAAGATTAGTCATTTTTTTTCTCATTTGCAGCATTAAAATGTATTTTGTTTTTATGTTTAGTAAAAAACAAAGTAGTAACTGCGAAGAATTAAATGAAAAATGCATTTCCTGTGGAACATATTTTTTGTTTAATTTTTTTTAGGAATTGTGTATAATGTACGTGATATGCTTTATGTATGATAGCGTAATTGTATATCAAATTCAAGCTTACCAATTAAGGATTAAAGTGGTGCAAAAAAAATTATAGGTCATCACTGATTTTTTCGAGATATTGGCTGTCAAACGTCAACAAAAATGTTTTTTTTTTAAACAACTTTTAGGTCTGTTTTTTCGAAATATAAGGCATTTTGAAAACTGTATTTTGAATGAAATGAAAGATATTTTTATGATCTTTCATATGATACCAAAATCATTGTCCTACGTGCTATGCTTTTCGAGATATTCGTAATTATTTGCAGAAATGTCAGATTTTTCCCATTTCCGGCACTCAACTTCATTTCTAATTACATATCTCAAAATCACCAAGACCGAATTCAAAAATATTTGGCAGGCTGATTGGGCTGAACGTAAGCTTTTATTTGGTACTAGTCTCATAGGAGTACGCCCTGGGCCCAAGTATGCACCACCTCCTTTATACTTCTTTTGTTAAATAAAACATCTGTTTAAAATGCACGCTTTAATGAGTAATAGAATTCATTACACTTATGATAATTACAATAGCTAACTATAAATACCATACAAAAAAAGATTTTTTTTTCTTTTTAATTTGTTTTTACAATATTATTCTTCGATTTTCTACAACTAAAAGTAACCACAGGATCCATTCATAACAAAAAAAAAGTTTGCTTTTGTTTATTTTACAATGAAAAATAAATATTTTAAGATTTTGACAGAACGTGTGAGGAACAACGGCTTTAACACGCATGAGGCGGAGTTGCTGGGGATTAAGGGCGTGAAGCGGGAAGCGGCGGCTAGTCGGGCAGTATGCGGGCGAGCATTACCTAGTAACGATGCCATTTGTGCTTCGCGAAGTCCAAAATGGTTTCCAAAAAGTGTTAAAAAAATAGTAAATTCTTTTTGTTATATTTTTGGTGAATTCATTTAAGTAAGGGATAAAAAATTTAGTTTTTCGATAAATATGACTTTGTGAATCTTATAATTCTTATTTAAATCAAACTTTTTGAAGTCAAGGCAAAATAGGGGGCTCTAAATTCTGGTGTGGTAACTCCAAAAGCACATAAAAAGGTAAGTGAGTAGATCATAACTTTCAAGGATACTAATTGCAAATAAAATTACGATATGTAAATGTAACGAATTTACAATTAACCTGTGAATATAGTTGTATTTCTATGGTTTTTTTTTCAGCCTGGTATCGAGGAGAAAAAAAATGTATGAAGTTCGCAGTACCAAGAGCCCACTAATCACATCAATGACTGCTAGTTTTGAGTAGTTGATCTATCAAGCGTCTGGCTGGGAAAAATGCTAAGAAGATTCAGAACCCAAATCTACCATCAACAACCGCTTCAGTATCCCACAGTGAACATTTTCCTGTGCCTTCCCGTTCAAAGCCTTAACTGTTCTTTCTAAATAAATATGATTAATAACATATTAATTAAAGTTCTATTTTCTACTTTTGTATTCTATTGTATTAAGAAATCAAGATTTTCTTAAAACTTCGTTCTGGTTGCTACTAGCAAGTTTTATTAGATAAAAGTTTTTCTTTTTGTTAAGTTAGACATAATTAATCAGAAGCAGCAAGACAGAACTCAGACTCAGAAATTGTGTTAACATGTGCAATTTTGCTTTATAATGCTTTGAATGCTGGCGTTCCAGAGTTCTCAAGCCTTTATCGAAAAGCAGTATCGGCTGAAACTTTTAATGTCCTGAGGTTATCACAAGCGGCGACTTGTTTATCGTAGCTAACTACGCCTAAATTACAAACTACAAACATCTTAAGAAATTCATTATTTGTGTGCAGTGAATACATCTTGTTTTGTAAGAAGATATGATGACGATATGAATGAATGCCTATTGGCCTTCAAAAGTAAGACCGTTATAAGTAAAATAACCAAAAATATTATCAAAAATTATACACTACAAGCTATAAACTACAGAAATCCCCGGATAAATACCCCCGCTTAGTTGCGTTACCCCCTTAATTGACCTGAATCCTAGGCAAACAAAAGATTCCATAAGAAATATACATATAATTTCCCCATAGGCAGATCCAAAGGGGGGGGGGGGGGTCGGTTCCGGACCCCCCCCCCCCCCCCCCCCCCCCAATCGGAAAAAAGATATTATTTGTAACATTTATCGGAGAAGTTATAAAATTATTTTAAAAATTCAATAACTTTATTGACTATAAAAATATAATCGACATTCTTGAACGACTTGCTATTGATAACCTGAAAAATATCGTCAGATTGATGTTTGCATATGTGACTCGATCCGATAAAAGGTACTAACTTACTTACAAGAAATCGATCCGATAAAAGGGACTTACAAGAAATCGGTTGCTGAATATTCATGAGCGCAATCAGAAATTGTAACATCGCTATTATTTCGCAAAAATTCAGAGAAACGATTTTTTAGATGGGTTTGAATGGTACATCAGTGCCTTTCAGAGCGTGCTGTGTAAGCTTTCACTTTTGTCTAAAAGATGCCTTTTCTCGGATCGCGTCAAATATAAACTTTTTTACATGTAAATTTTTGATCGAAAGATACTAACCAGTAAAGCATCAAGCGCATTTTGGATGTTCTGGCCGTGGATTCGTTGTCTCCACATTTTAACTTCTGACAGAAAATTTTCTTTCGAGCAATCCGATATATCTTCGTAAAATGTGTAGGGGTCAGCGCATTTCTTTTCGTTAAATTCTTGTTTAAGAAACAGTTGCCCGAAACTTTGGAAAATGGATTTGTTCCGAGAACTGACTTTTGAGTTGAGAAATGAACGTATCAAAAAACGGAATGTACAAATAAATTCTGTAGTTACTTACTAAGGTGGGCATTACAGTTCGGGGTGAACCTGGGCCTCAACTAACATCCTTCTATAACGACTTCGATTCCGGGCGAGCTCTCTCCAGTTTCGCACTCCAAGTCGGTTGAGGTCTTCATCCACTTGATTACGCCACCTAAGACGAGGTCTTCCCCTTCCGCGATTTCCCTGAAATGTGCTTTCGAACACCCGACGAGCCGGAGCATTTGGGTCCATCCGCTCTACATGGCCCAACCATCGTAGCCTCGCGATCCGTACTCTTCTGGCTATGCCCATGTCGCGGTACAGCTCATACAGCTCGTTGTTGTATCTTCTTCTCCACACATTGTCTTCGCATACGGGACCAAAGATCATTCGGAGAATTTTTCTTTCGAAACGACCAAGGGTTTCCTCAAGCAAGCTTAACTTCTTCTAGGTCGGGAGGACGGCATTCTTGATCATCGTCCAAGCTGAATGGGGCAATCTGCCTGACAGCGGAATTTGTGTCCTCATCGCCGTTTAGCAGTCTGCAGAAATGATCTTCAGTAGCGACTGTGACTCTATAACTATGTTTCCTTGCTGGTCTTTACAGGCTTGAGTTCGGGGTTTGCCACCCTGGCATGATCTTTTTACCTTTTGGTAAAACTTCCAAATCTCGTTCCTGTCATGGCACCTCTCTATTTCCTCAAACGAGCGCTTCTCATGCTGATTCTTTTTCTTTTTGAGAATTCGGTGATCTTCCCTTCTTTTCTCCTTGTAAATCGCGTTTTACTGATCGTTAGCAGCCCTCGTTCGTGTTTGCATAAGCATTTGTCGTGCTTTTTGCTTGGCTGCATTTACCTGCCTGCATTCTTCATCGAACCATCCAAAGTAACAATTTTAGCTCTGTATTAGCTCCTGCAGCACTTAAGCACTTAAAAAGCTGGGCTAGCTGGCCGAATTAAATTCATGTTGCTCTGTAAGCCCTTCTAGAGCTGAAATAACACTTATTAAGAGCATTTTTTTCCGACTTTGAGAGCTAGAATTAGCTCTATATCACTTCTTGTATAGCGATTGTAGTCTGCAGTAGCATTAGTGCAAGCGTTATCACCATTCTAGAGCTGCTTAAAAGCTAATTTCGTGGTATTGAAATGCACGAATAGGGCTCTAAATATGATGCTAGAATGGCTGTATGCTCTACAATAGAAACAAAATGACATTATCGTTTTAATTTAGAGCACTCTGCTCTATTAAAGATTTATCAAAAGCTAGTTGTATCACATTTTGCTGTAAAGTGGAAATATAAAAAAGGTTTACTAAAGTGTGAGTGAAAAAATAATAATACTAATAAAGACAATGAAAATTGTTTGCTGGTATTAGAACTTTGCAATATAAGTAACTTTTCGAACATACACTCATAAATCTTGAGAGAGAAAATGTTCGAATTAATGAATAGAAAAAACTACGAAACGTATTATCGTGACGGTGAAATATTAATTAATTAACACGATAAAGACAATGTTGAGTAATGATTTCATGTGCCACTCTATTTTCATCACAAACATAGATGTTGCACTTCGAAAATTTACAACGCGCCCTAGAAATATTTAAGTTTTAGTAATAAATAAAAAAAAAATCAAAAAAATTTTATGGAGAAATTGGTATGAAAATTGGTAGTCATTACCAAAACCACCATTTTAATGAAGCCACAAAAACATCTCCTTTAGAGCTACTATACAGCCCATAGTGCTACACTGTTGTCTTTCTAAAGCAGCATAACCAGGAAACAGGGTGCTTCGTTTAAAAATTTCTTGCTAAAATAATTTTTGACGACATTTTAATATTATTAACGCACATGTTTCATGTTGATTTGATTTGTTCGCAGTGATCAATCAATACACAACAAAATTGAAACTTGCAAAATAGTTATACATATTAATTTGTGACCACTTTTTTGGAGGCATTATGTTCACAAAGTACATGTAAAATCAAATGTTTTCTTTCAATAAAAATTCAAAAAATACATTTTCCATGTTCTTTTTGCCAATAAAAATTTTACAAAAGAGAAAACTACACACAAATACAGGTCTAGCTAGAAGCTCATTTCACAAAGACAACTTCATAATTAGAACCTCAAAAATAGTTTGATCCCGAGCAAAAAATTTTTTTTATGTTAAAAAAATCTCGTTATGTCAAAAAAGCAGTGTATTTTTTTTTATTTAAAATATTAATTTTTTCATTTAACTTTGACTTTATGACCCTGACGCACCTGGAACGTCGAAAAAATTCGATTTTTCGTGATTTTTTCCCCGCATAAAAATATTCATTCAACTGAACTTACATGTTTTGACAGCTGAAAAACAACCTACATATATAACAGTGGAACTTTAGATATAGTAAATAGTAGAGTGAAACAATTCTCTTTTCGATAAATATGTTCCGAATGCAAAGTTAGAAACGAAATATATTCTATGTAAGAGTATCACCCTGTACATTACTTCTTCTTTATTCAATTATTCTATTTTTTGACACAATTTTTTTATTCTCAAGCTCCTTTAAAGTTAAGTTAACCTGCACTGTAAAGCGTTAAGCTCCCGATTAGCTCTTAGTACATCTCTCGAGCAGATATAATGCCTTTGTACAGCAAAGAGATTTAAAATGAGTTAGGCTCGTGGAGTGTTGCGGTAAAGGTTGTAATAAAGCATATTTATAGAGCAACTAGCTTTTTAAGGTTTAAGAGCTTGGAGATGTTGTAAGGCACATATTTAGAGCATTAGGCTCGTGGAGTGTTGCGGTAAAGGTTGTAATAAAGCATATTTGTAGAGCAACTAGCTTAATAAGGTTTAAGAGCTTGGAGATGTTGTAAGACACACATTTAGAGCATTAAATAAACTAAAAATTGCCAGAAGCTGTAACAAAGTTGAAAATAGAGCAGTAGCCACGGACTTCACTCTTTTAAAGCTTTTCTAAAGCATATTTAAAACTTGCAGCTCCAAAAATGTTACTTGGGATGGGTTTCGTTTTGGTGGCCGAATGAAACCCAGAACCTCAAAGGCAGTGGTTCTGATGGCTTCTTGGCATTGCTGCCACTGGTCTTCAATGCTTAATGCTTGCGGCATGGGATTCAAGGATAATAGAAGGGACACTCGATTGGAAAAGGCATTGGCAATCTCTTGCGACTGTAGCTTTCCGACGTCATATCTCTTCACAGCGTTATTTCATGCTGGTCGTGAACAAGATATCCTCATTCGTACCTTGGCTACAATAAGGTAGTGGTCCGAGTCAAAGTTGGCCCCTCGGAAAGTTCGGACATCTAGCACACTGGAAGAGTGCCTTGCGTCGATCGCAACATGGTCAATTTGATTGACGGTTGATTGATCTGGGGATCGCCATGTACCTTTATGAATTTTGAGATGCGGGGAGCGTGTACTACTTACAACAAGATTTAGCCCCGCTGCAAAATCGATTAGCCTCAGTCCGTTTTCGCAGGTTTTGTCATGGAGGCTATGCTTCCCGATTGTGTTTAAATTTCTTGCCACTGTAGCTTTCCGACGTCATATCTCTTCACAGCGTTAGTTCATGCTGGTCGTGAACAAGATATCCTCATTCGTACCTTGACTACAACAAGGTAGTGGTCCGAGTCAAAGTTGGCTCCTCGGAAGGTTCGGACATCTAGCACACTGGAAGAGTGCCTTGCGTCGATCGCAACATGGTCAATTTGGTTGACGGTTAATTAATCTGGGGATCGCCATGTACCTTTATGAATTTTGAGATGCGGGAAGCGTGTACTACTTACAACAAGATTTAGCCCCGCAGCAAAATCGATTAGCCTCAGTCCGTTTTCGGAGGTTTTGTCATGGAGGCTATGCTTACCGATTGTGTTTCCAAAGATGTCCTCCTTCCCTAGCTTTGCGTTAAAATCGCCAAGAACGATTTTTCTTCTGTAGTAGTTTTCAATATTTTATGCTTGAACGTTGCAACGATTTTTTTGTTGATTGCAACGGCCGGCGCGGCGTGGCAAATTCATTGTGATTTCGTATTCAAAACAAATTCTAGCGACATGTTCATAAATAACGTGAAAAGTAGAATCTGCGTTTTCGCGTTTGTACGTAAATTCATTCAAAACGTCATCTGCTTCACCCGCTTAGTAGATTCACCCAGATCTTGGTTTTTAGATTGCAATTCCCGACTCAAAGGCAAAACAATCGAATTGACTGATTCCATAATGTGACAGGCGATTTGGAATTCAACCTTCGAAATCGCTGTCAAAAGATGCAATGCCTTCTGCGAAGTATCTCGATCTTTCCACGTTTTGATTTCTTCCAAATATTCAATAACAGCCGGTTGCAATTCAATCTAATTTCCAACTGCTTCATGAGACATGAGTAGGACAAACAGACTTCAACTTCTGTTTTTTTTTTCTCACTTTTGTTTGTCATTTTTGAAATTTCTTGCGGTAGGACGGCCAGTGAAAAAATGTTTCAATCGCTCCGATAGTTCCTAACGCATTTTTGATTCCTGACACTTCGCATGCTGCATTGACTGCCAAACTAAAACTATGTGCAGCGCAATGTACATAAATTTCCAGGGGGAAATACGATCTCAGATGAGCCTGTGCACCAATGAATTGGACACTCATTGCCAGAGCTCCGTCGAATCCTTGGCCATACATATATGAGCAATCGACGCCAACATCATGTAAATAATTTCTGATTGAATGTGCTAAACCTCGTATATAAAAAAAAAAAATTTGAGTAATAGACCCCTTCCCATGCCCGAATCCTGGATCCGCCACTGAATTTCCCGTTTAAATGCATTCCGCTTAATTGCGTTTTCCGGTTAAATGGTCAAAAAATCTAAACTCTTTATTCAATTTGAAGCGAAATCGCCCGGTTAATTGAACGAAAAAAACCAAATCATGCAAATCACTTTTTGCTTACATCTTAAATGAAATTAGAAGCTAGTATTTTGGTCGCAATGTTGCGCACCTCCAAGTAAATTGTCAAATTGACATGACCTAAATCATTTATTATTTGGTTTGTTCGTTAAGGCCTTGAGGTCACCACAAAACGTTTTTTTTTTTTTTTTGAGAAACCTAAGGTCGCCCTTAGGCGACCCTTAAGTTGAAAAATCCGTTTAAAAAAATGTTAAAGTGCGTCTGGCAAGCAGTAGACTGAAACCAAATCGTCTAAGACACACTTTTTTCAAATCAGGGTAAATTTTTTTATTTTTTGGCGTACCATTTTCTTGCTTAAATGTAATAGGAAAAAAGTTATTAGTGCTTTAAGCTGAAAAATGCACTTGAAAAGTGTTAAAATGCGTCTGGCAAGCAGTAGGCTGAAACCGAATCGTCTGTGACCGAGTTTTTGTGTAATCAGGAGAATTTTTCTGATTTTTTGATGTATCATTTATGTGGTTATCACTTCGACCTCAAAATCTGAAAAATTACCATTTTCGAACGCCCACCCCCGCCCCCGGCTGAAAAAGAAACCTGCCAGACGGTTGAATCTGATATAATAGTGCGTCTATCTACACATACATGTGCATTATTTTTGGTTATCACTCCACTCCAAAAATTTGCTTCCAGCTCTCAAATCGAGAAATACTCCTTTCAATGGAACGTGTTCAGGCTGATATTGGCGCTTAAATTAATGTAAAAAAAACATACAGCAGTTCATATTTTGTATTTTGTTTTCTTCAGCAAATTACTGAATTTTAACTTATTTACATGTGCCCTGATAATTTATAGCAATTTCTTCAATCCAACGCTGGCACAACAAATTGAAAATAAGCAAATTCTTTTCCATTTTAGTTTGACAGAACTCTTTTCGTCAATGAAAAACAATATTAGTATTCTGAGAAAGCAAATCAGGAAACTCTTTAATAAAGCTAAGGCCCTAAGAGATCCCAAACACTACAATGAATCTCTGAATACCTACAAAAAAGAAATCAGGGAAGCCAAAGACTTGTCCTGGAAAATATTCTGCACCTCTGTCACAGATACATACATCTGAGGCTTCAGGACATAGGAAGACCCTCTCAAAAAATACAACTATTTTTGGTATAAAATAAGACTCAAATATTTAGGAAGTTGTTAAAAACAACAATGAAACTGGTTAGATAGTTGAAAACATCCAGATACTATAAAAATAGTTACTGTGAATAGTAGTGCAATGCAGACCATGATAAACAGATAGGTTAAAAGTTCGACAGAGGATCAGTGTACACAGTGAATCATTTGCTCTGCGACACTCATTTTTTTTTTTAAATAAATCTGAAAATGAGAAAAGAACATCCCTGTGCACTTCTTTACGTCAAACTATCTGTTTGTGTGATTCCATGATCGAAGTCGGTTGTGCACGTGGTCTTGTGTTCTTAGTAATAAATAAGTTATTGGTAAGTAATTTTGTTGTGTATATTTGTTTTTCTTTTTATTAAAAAACTGTGCATTGTAACTTCATGAGAGTTAAATATTTGTAATTCTGGTTAAATTTACTTTATAATTAGTGTGAATTTGTTAACAATTGTGAAAAATGTTATATAGTTTTAATGTGTTTTTGTTAAAATGACAACATGGTACACAGTGAATCAATTGAAAAGGGTACACTGATAATCACTGATTCCCAGCTCTTCAAGAATGAAAAATTCAAATTTTTCATTTTCGGTAAATTTGTCGCATTTTGATGTCCGCTAAAAAATTATCCATTTCTTAAACTGAATTCAGCTTTGTTTTTCTTTAATATTCTTTTTACTATTTTTCTTTATTTTAAACTATTAACGTTTTGTCATATTTTGTTATAAATGAAGAATATTTATTTTTGTTAAGTTTTGTTTTTTTAATATTAAAAAAATATGTTGCAATAAACATAAAAATATATATTATAAAACGAGTTCATTTCTAAACTATAGAGTTTTGGAATTTTTTGTTCAAATTGTAAAAAATATATTGTAACAGCTATGAGAAAAAAATCTTATGGCTACTATTATAAATGCGAGCTAGACAGCTCATAACGTAAAAATTGATCCACTGTTGACACCTTTACCCTACGGTGTTAGCCAAATAACAGCAGGATAGTTGATTGTAACCATTGAATTCTGTTTACCATTTCATCACATAAAAAGGACAATTTCAGCAGTCGAAATCCACTAGAATATATTTACGCGTGACAGTTGCGTAGTTATTTCCAAAAAAACACCGGCGCCAAATGATCCTTTATAACTATATCAGTATGGTCAAAATCCACTAGAAACTAGATCATTATCAGACTTGAATGTTGCGTTATTATTTTTTCTAAGGAACGCATGCGCAAATGCTCTGTGAATTTCAGTTTTCCTTATCAAAGTTAGTTTTATTATGTACTACTCATTGTTAGTTACCTTGTTATTGAGACTTCGAATTTCATGTCGCGTGAGTTACGTGAACAACGCAGTTGGCAACATTATGGACACAGATGACAAATGGGTACTCAAATAATGAAGGCAACGAAACTAAAGTTATCTTTACACCACAACGTTGAGATGATCGCTGAAAAACAGATTAATGAAAGCAAACTGTAAATCATGTACCTAGCTTATCCACAATGTATTATCTCTCTTTAAAATGATCTTGCTGTCGATGTTGCAAAGAAAAGAGATCAGTCTGGTGTTGATTCTTAATAAAGATGTTCAAAGGAAAAGTTCAAACAAAAGTCTTTTTTTTTTTGTAAGCTAACGGACCTACCATAACTGGCGCAGTCGCTTAGGAGTGCATAAATTTTTCAAAAAGTGAACAATTTAGTAGCTTAAAAGTGAAATTTTTATAGCCAAGGTAAAAAAAATATATTACAAACATTTATAAAGACTACACTTTGTAACGAAGCGTTCATGCTACCTCTTACTTTTAATACCTTTCTACTACCTAGTACCTTTTGATACCATAGTACAACCGGAGTCGACAGCACTGAATCTCGAAAGTACAGTGTATTATCGTCGCACCACCCACATGACAGCCATATGAATGCACGACACATTAGGAGTGTTTACTCGCAGAGTATAACTCACACTTTATCTCTTCAGAAATATTTATATAGGCAACCTGAAATTTGTGGAAATAACACAATCCCGCCGCCGTTCATGCATATCAGTCAGCTATAACACGATCCCGCCGCCGTTCATGCATAGCAGTCAGCTATAAGACTAGGTAAGAAACAATTGTTATTTATAATTTATTATTGCCTGCCGTTTTGTCGTGCCACAAGGGGCCGTAAATAAACCTTCCGATCTACCAGAGCTATTGCCTGCTGTTCCGCCGTGCCACAAGGGGCCGTAAATAAACCTTCAGATCTACCAGAGCTATTGCCTGCTGTTCTGTCGTGCCACAAGGGGCCGTAAATAAACCTTCCGATCTACCAGAGCTATTGCCTGCTGTTCTGCCGTGCCACAAGGGGCCGTAAATAAACCTTCCGATCTACCAGAGCTATTGCCTGCTGTTCCGCCGTGCCACAAGGGGCCGTAAATAAACCTTCCGATCTACCAGAGCTATTGCCTGCTGTTCCGCCGTGCCACAAGGGGTCGTAAATAAACCTTCAGATCTACCAGAGCTATTGCCTGCTGTTCTGCCGTGCCACAAGGGGCCGTAAATAAACCTTCCGATCTACCGGAGCTATTGCCTGCTGTTCTGCCGTGCCACAAGGGGCCGTAAATAAACCTTCCGATCTACCAGAGCTATTGCCTGCTGTTCCGCCGTGCCACAAGGGGCCGTAAATAAACCTTCCGATCTACCAGAGCTATTGCTTGCTGCTCCGCCGTGCCACAAGGGGCCGTAAATAAACCTGCCGATCCACCAGAGCTATTTGCCTGCTGTTTCTCCGTGCCGCCAAGGGGCCGTAAACGTACCTGATTTTCTCTATTTGTTTCAGGTCAGGGCGTTAGCTACAAATATTCTTCCAACCGTAAAACCTTACGACCGAGGACCATCCGTACGGACTGTACGGCACCGTAGTTTAGTTCTAAGTTTATATTCTATACCGTGTTAATTAAGAGTAATTATTTGTGTTAGTAATAAAGAGTTGGTACATTTAAGGTGAAGACCTTATACTGAAGTTTCGTGTTTTTCTTCAGAAAGACCCTGGCGAATCCGGCGAGCAAAACCTCGGCTGGAAAGCAAAAAGCACGTCACAATTTGGCGCCCGAGCAGGGACGTGCTTTTTGCTTTCCAGCCGAGGTTTTGCTCGTCGGATAGCCAGGGTCTTTCTGAAGAAAAACACGAAACTTCAGGTTAAGGTCTTCACCTTAACTGTACCAACTCTTTATTACAAACACAACTAATTACTCTTAATTAACACGGTATAGAATATAAACTTATAACTAACTACGGTGCCGTACCGTCCGTACGGATGGTCCTCAGATCGTAAGGATTTACGGTTGGAAGAATATTTGTAGCTAACGCCCTGACCTGAAACAAATAGAGAAAATCAGGTACGTTTACGGCCCCTTGGTGGCACGAAGAAACAGCATGTAGTATTTGTGTGTGTGCGAAATCATGTGCAGCCGCATACCTACGTTTATTTTTGATTCAACCATTGTAGGCCGAAGAGGAGCGACCTAATTCCTAATTGTGAGTTTTTTTCGGGGTAGAAAATTTGAAGTGTAAAAGCGAGTGTATCCAAATATAAAAAGTGAGTATTTTTGTTACCGTTTAAGTGTCTTTTTTCCTTTAATTTTACACAAAGTTAACTTTCCTGGTCCCAATATATGTACAGTCACTCACACTCAAAGTGGGACACCTACGAAATAAAATCTTCAATAAACTTCTTTACGAAAAAAATTGCAGAGTTGGTCACTTTTTGAAATAATTGTTATTTTTATTGCTTAATATTGACCTGAAATTATTATAAAATAAAAAAAAAATATCAAAAAACAACCCCGATTTGTTTTAAAAAAAAAAAGCTGAAAATAATCTGCCTAGTATTTTTTTTTAATGCAGGTCACACTCAAAGTGGGACACCTGCTGTTTTCTAAGAAAACTAACTGTAATTGCCACGTTATCTAATTATTTAGTTGCAGTATTTGAAGAGCTTTCATTGTGATAGCATTACAAAAAAAAAATTGAAATGTCAAGGCAAACAACCTTTGAAGAAAGGCAAATTGTGATTTTCAATTACCAAAAAGAAAATCCGTTCGCAAAATAAGTGAAGTTGTTAAAAAAGTAAATCTACGGTGTTTAGTGTAATAAAACGGTTTCGGGAAGGTCGAATAGAAAATAAACCAAAAAGTTTTGAAAGCACAAAAAAGATTTGCGATAGAGATGTGCGATTTCTTTTAAGAAAAATAAAGTGATTCCTTGCTGTCCGCCATTGGCCTTTAAAAAAATGTTAAAGGACACTAAAAATGTTGACTTAAGGGCAGAAAGAGTTCGCTGGTTTGTTAGGAGAAACGAATTGAGTGGCTGAGTTGCGCGCAAAAAGCCGTTAATATCAGAAAAGAATAGTCGTTTAAGAATGCAATTCGCCAAAGAAATATCAGAAAAAAATCGTTGTTTAAGAATGCAATTTGTCAAAGAAAATGTGACAAAGGATATGAGTTTCTGGTCAAAGGCAAGTCGCATTTTGTTCTCCAACTTTAATCATAATCCACTCAATTCATTAAAAGCCCTTTTTGCGGACGAAACCCAAAATTAATCTTTTTGATTCTGATGTCACATTAATTAAGTTAACTTTCCTAGTCCCAATATATATTAATAATTTTTTGTTTTTTGTGAAAACATACCAATTTTCGTAATTTTGGGGTAACTTTGCACCGGAGCAAAGTAACCCCGAAAGTTGGTTTGGGGTTACTTTGCTCCGGAGCAAAGTCAAAAAAAAGTATGTTTCGGATTTTGTTATTTTTTTCACAGAAAGGATGTTCGGAGCATTGTTCATAAACTGTATGAATATCATTACCCCAGCACTTCAAAAAAAAGCATAATGATGGGAAACGCAGAACGGAGCAAAGTAACCCCCTCCCTTGAACAGCTTTGCTCCACTTTTAAACAAAAAAAAAAATATTTTCACTATAACTTAAAAAGTTTTTATAACATAAATGTATTATTTCATATCTTTTTAATGAAATAAAAGAAAAAGTATATAAAAAAAAAATTCTCTGAAACTTTTTAGAGGCTTTATAAAAAAAAGGGGGAAAAAACGGTACAAAGTAACCCCGGTTTACGGTATGTAAAAAACCGCGAACGCCAACCTAAGGGTTGGCCCAACTGTTCGACTTACAATTCAAACACAAGTCAACACGTTATAAACTTTTATTCTGAACAGAACAAATATCCAACAGCAAATACGACAAGCGGTAATCGATTCCAAATATTTGCTAGTATTGCACATTTCATGTTCGTGCATGAGGATTAGCCTATATGCAGCGTACTGGAGCAATGTGAAGCTGTCGGATGTCCGGCATTTGAATTGGCTCTGGTTCAGGCCAATGAACTGCTGAGTCAGTGGGAACAGGTTTATGCATGATTTATGTGATGAGTCGCATGGTGATAGCTCATTCCTTTAACTTTTTTCCAATTTTTTCACGATCATCATTCCTATTGTTTTGTAAAAGAACTTCGGCGGAGCAAAATCGCATCGTCACCTCCAAGTGGTGCCCGCTGGATAACCAACTAACGACGAGCGTTGGATCAATTGATCCACGAGCTGTGTCACCTGAGTTATCTTTTCAGGAGAAAGAAGAAAAGAAAGAAAAATATCACTTTGATTGTACCAGCTCAACAATAAATCCAAGAGCGTCTGACACATATTGTGCGGCACACTGGTCAGCGTCTGATCCCAGTGGGTAGGCTGAATATAAAATGCGAATAGAAGTAACTGACCTATTTGTGTCATAAAAAAAAGAAGCACTCCGGGAGTGCCGACAGAAGTGAAAACAGAATTGAATTTTCAGTAAATATTTTAATGTACAGGAAAATCTTTTATAATATATGTAGATGTACATATAGAAGAACATCAATGAAACTTATGAGTTTTCATTCACAATTTCATATCTTCTATTGTCATCTCTACAATCATCGTATTCTAATACTGAAATAATAGGTCTATGGTAACTTAAATAGGAAACGAACAATTTTGCCTCAAATCTATTTAAATATATCGCAAAGACTGCATCAATTGTCGCTTTATATTTCGTTGTACTAAGGCTGCGGTCTTTCCTCATTGTTAAATAGTATTCTTTTTTTTTTTAATTGAAAAAGTGGCAAATTTGTAGCATCGGCGAAGTTGATGTTAAAATCACCACTCAAAATCATTAGGAAATCATCAAATCTCTCCCCAATTTTATCGTGAAGGTATGCAGAAGCGTCTTCAGACTAAAAAAATAAATTTTTATATAAAAACTGTCGTATTACACTTGAACACGTATTCGGTGAATTATAAACGCCTACTGTTATAACTTGCTGTCCATTTCCAGAGTGGCAACGACAAACACACAAATCACCGATATGAAAGACATTAGTACTAAACATACTAGTGTACCTCGTATGCAAATCCATATGATTTGAACAAAATATGGCAGTTGTATCAGACAACCTTTTATAGATAGCTACTCCTGCTGCTGGACGATCGTGCCTTCTGAAACTTGCAACTAAATTGAAATCTGGAATATCATATCTATATTTCTTCGTCACCCTTGTGAAATTCTATTAAAATCAATACATTCAATTTTTTAACGATAGTGTCTACAGATCTCGTAACTGCGCTCGTAAACTTTGACAATGAAATGAAAAAAAGGA
The DNA here is from genome assembly GCA_914767635.1 of Melanostoma mellinum. NCBI lineage: Eukaryota > Metazoa > Arthropoda > Insecta > Diptera > Syrphidae > Melanostoma > Melanostoma mellinum. Next base: position 72,229,322 of record OU612060.1, on the reverse strand, counting down.
CAATGCATTAAGTTTAGAAACGAAATTAATTAATATTTGAGTAATGGTTTTGAAACTATTTTCATGCAACCATTTCAACTCCATTGGTAAATCATTGTTTTTTAAACTTTCTTAGTTATTAATATTAGTTCTTTGTTGAAATAGATATATTGTATCTTTAGGCCGAAAGGCATTAGAAATAAGTTAATGTGTAATTTAGAGTACCTACCCGCCTAGGGTCAGTAAGTTAATTGAGTTATTATGTAAGCTAGTTTAAAAAATTTTGTTAGCATGTAAGAAGTTTTAAGTGATATAGAATTAAAATGAATTTAAAACTGAAAAACTGATAAATCATCGCGATGAGTTGTTGATCTCTTTTAATTTGTTGTAAAGTTCGAATCATCAACCAGTGCGTCTCCTACTCTGCCATGATGAAATTTCCAGCTTCACTCATCCACTTCATTGTAATGGTAGTTAAATATTTAGTACTTTTTATTTTTTCTGCGTTGCATAAATTTTTCTGTCCTTTAATTCCTTTCTTTCTTCTCTGTATTTCTCCGAATCGGTAAGTAATATTACTAGGTAATGTTGCTTTACATTCTTTTAAGTCATTTAGCAGCATCAAAATTAAGGTGTTTCTTGCCGTGGCGACAATTTTTATTTATGTTTTCACTTTAAATAAATAAAAAAATGCAAGTCATGGCTGGGAATCGAACCTGAGACGTTGGGCTATGAATACTTTACATACAAATTACGATGAGCCAAAAAATGGTGTCGGTCGCGAATTCAATGCTTTTACCCCCATCACAAAAGTGCCAAACGCGCCTAAAGAAGTTTTCACTTCAATGAACAAAACAAACAGATTTATTACCCCAGGTGGCAGTCCAGCAAAATTGGAAAATCCACTCTCTAAAGAGATCGGTCCTACGGATTCTGGGAAGGACCACTCTATTGCTTAAAAATTTTGGAAAACGGAGTACGAAAATACAGAGAACTTAAAGGGTTACACCATCGAAAACCCCAACTAAGACAAATGACGTAAAAGTCATTAGCCAAAAAGAAGCCAATGTCTCTGAAATGATCGACACTGCAGGACAACAGAGTTTCAAAGAAATCAAAGATAACTGCCAAACCGAATCAAAAGATTACTTTGATGAATGGCAAAAGGAAATAGCAGCAAGAAAGAAACTTGAAACCTTAGTTCAAAGTCTTCAAGAGCAAGTAAAAAGACTCGAAGAAAAGGTGTCCGTATTTGACAAGGAACACAAGTCTACGGTTCAAACAAGTCAACAAGATACTGTTACTGTGTATCAAACTGACGAAGAAGAACTTTTATTTGAAACTGAAAGAAAAAGATAAAAGAAATATGCGCACTGCTAAAAAACGAAAAGCGGAAAGTAGCCCCGAATTGAATACAAAGAACCAGCAAACCTCGAAAACAGAAAATAAAAAAGACTTGGGTACTACAAAGAATAGTGCAAATAATGTGCTAGCCAATGCTAAACCGAAGTCTTTGTATAAAGGCAACAGAAAAACTGTTCCACCACCAATTATGATCACAGGATTCCCAAATTTTGGAGATCTTAAGAAAACTATTGAGAAATGTAAAAAAGCTTGCAAATATACATCGTATAACAAAGAAAATTGGAAAGTCAATGTCGAGGAAGATGATGACTATAGACTGGTCACTGAGGAACTAAGCAAACATAAAATCCAGTGGCACTCGTATGAAAACAAATCCACAAGACTAATAAAAGTAGTAGCCCGAAGCCTAGATTCCTCATGTTCTCCAAAAGAATTATTAGAAGACCTTGTTCAAGCAGGCTTCCAAGCCCTTGATGCAGCCAATCTTATTAAGAGTGAGACTACTAAGGACTCTGCTGGGGAACCAATAATAATAAAGAGATCCCTACCTTTATTCACGCTGTTTTTCGACAGCAAACAAAGTCTTAAAAATGTCTATAGTATTCGATCAATCTTGGGCATAAAAGTCAAAATTGAACCTCTGCGAAAATCAAAAATTGTTCTGCAATGTAAACGATGCCAAGCATTTGGCCACACCCAAAAATATTGCAACCGCGAGTTTGCTTGTGTTAAGTGTGAAGGAAAACATGCAACTAAAGACTGTCCATCAAGCAAAGAACAGAAAGCAAAATGTGTAAACTGTCAAGGTAATCACCCTGCAAGCTATAGAGGCTGTCTAGTTGCTAAAAGATTTCAAAAATCCAAAAGCAAAATGACATCCGGTGAAATAAAACCCAGCAATTTAGCAAACACAAAAAGAACTCCTGAAGCTGAAGGCAAAGGTAAGAAAGAACTTCCGAAGGAAATTTAAGATTAAAGAAATTCTTGTCCTTATTCTTGAAAGAATTGACACTCAGGATTTGAACATCAAACGGCTAAGTGAAGAAGTCACTCTTAAAAAACAATGATGGACAGAACACTAAAGATTGGAACATAGATATTTGTCTGGTGTCCGAAACTCATTTCTCAAGTGGACTGGTTCTTGATTTAATATCAAACTATATTTGCTACCACGGTCCTCATCAAGCCGATAAGGCTAGAGGTGGATCAGCAATCCTGATAAAATAGAGCTTAAAACACCATGAAAAAGCTATGTTTACAAACGAGAATATGCAAGTAACAATAATTAGTATTGGTATGAAAAAGAAAGACTTCAAGTTGGCATCAATATACTGCCCGCCAAGGCGTTCCCCGACTGAAGATGATTATACAGAGCTGTTAAATCTGTTAGGACATAACTTCCTTGTTGGCGGTGACTTCAATGCTAAGCACACCCATTGGGGATCCAGAATTATAACGACAAAAGGCAGAAGGCTTTACAAAGCATGCCTCAAATACAATTGCGATCTTTCAGATCACCAACTTACTGGCCTTCGGATACTAGTAAAATACCAGACCTTGTTGACTTTTTCATAGTTATAGACATCAAACGAAACCATATAACAGTCGAAGGTAGTTATGACTTATCATCAGATCATACACCGGTAATTTTATCACTTAATGAATCAGAGATAATGGAAAAAAGTAATCCTAAGCTTGTAAATAATAAAACACACTGGAGTGAATTCAGAGAAAAGCATGAAAGCTATATAAATCTTCTTTGGAAACGAAAGAGCAAATCGACCTTGAAGTTGAACAATTCATTGCCGATGTTCAACAAGCTGCAGAAGAAAGTACACCAACTTACTCGAGTAGGAAGCAAACTGAAACAAAATACCCTACCGGGATAAGAGAGTTGATATTGGAGAAGAGAAGAGCTCGAAGAAAATGGCAAAATACTAGATTACCAGACGACAAAACTGCGTTTAACCGTCTAAGCAACGAACTAAAACAACAAATCTACGAATTCAAAAATTATTCATCAAGTAGATTCTTGAAAAATTTAAACTCTGATGCTTCAACCGATTATTCGCTCTGGAAAGCAGCTAAGCGCCTGAAAAGACCGCATTTACAAAACCCGCCAATAAAATCTCTACACGGGAATTGGATCGGAAATCCGAAAGAAAAAGCTAACCTGTAACCTGCAGAACATCTTGTTAATGTTTTTGAGCCATTCCCAGCAAAAACATCTGAAAACAGCTTATAGTTTATTGATAAGGTCGATGAAGTTGACATACCAATTGTCACACTCAAAGAAATAAAAAGTATGTGTCGAAATCAACTATCAAACAAAATATCACCTGGGTATGATCTAATAACTGCTCAGGTTATGAAAGAAATGCCATCAAAAGCCTTCATAAAACTCCAATTCATAATAAATGCATGCCTAAAGACCCAATATGTCCACATCATTGGAAAATTGCAGAATTAATTGTTATACCAAAGCAAGGTAAGCCACCAACAGAAGTGACGTTTTGTTTTTTTTTTTTAGATTTATTAAATTATTTATTAGTTTTCAAACATTATAAGCATTAGATTTGTGTACAATACAAATAATCAATTTGGACATGGCCTTGCGGTCTGCCGATTGACATAATTTCTATTTTATAAATACATACTTCATATTTTATTAAATTGCGTATTTAGTTATTGCTTCTATCGATATTTTCATGTTTTGTCTTAAAAGTTTTCATTTATAATTTTTTCCCGGTAAGCTAGAGCTTTTCTACAATAGCTAGTTAATTTCTTCACATCCACTTCATTTAACAAAAGAAGAATACATTCTTCGTCTTAAAAGTCTTCGCCGAAGTAATATCTTCTTGTCTCTCTTAGTGTTGGGCATTTTCCCAAAAAATGAACAACATCTTCTCGAACTCCTTGGTTACAAATGCTGCATATTACTGGTAGATCCTCCCAGTGTGGTATATAATTGAGTTTGACTAGTTCCACTCTTAACTTAACCATCATTGAGATTTGTTGGATGCTATATTCATCTCGGAAGTAGTTCGATTCCTTCAAGTTGTGGTTTAGCACACTATACGTTGCTCTGTGAACCGAGCTTGACGCTTCCCTGAGGAAATCATCCCTGCACATCCAGTCAACTTTCTTGATCAGCCCATATAGAATTGGCTTCCATGGGGTATGTTGTTCGATGTCAAGATTCAACGGGCTACCACATGCACGTGCCAGATCCATCCATTCACCAAACCATCCGGTTCTGCTCCTGATTGTGTTTAGCGCAGCTATCTTGGGTAGTCTTCCGTTAGGCAATTCAGCACCTTTAGGATATAATCCACCTGAAGTTTGAGGGTCTTCATGAAGAGCGGTGATAGTCCAGTTTCGAGCATTATCGCATAATTTGGAGTAGAAGTTGGAAGTTGAAAGATCCTTTTCACAAAATATCTCAGCAGTTTCTCTACTGTCTCATACTGTATGGCACCCCACACTTGCGCCGCATAGAGTAACACAGACTCCGATACAGCTTCAAACACTCGATATTTGCTGCTGTGAGGTACATGCTTGTTTGCGAAGCAGTTATTCCAGGTTGAGCTTATTTCTGATTTGGCTTTCACCAGCTTTTCTTTGAGGTTTTTCTCCATATTGAGGGTTGGCGTGAAGTATACCCCAAGATATTTATGTATATTATTGAAGCGAGCTTCTTGGGCTTTCTGGATTTAAAAGATTAATGAAGTGTGAAGCCAATAACGCTGAGCTCAAGTCCTTACTAATAACGAATTTTTTCCCGTTAACATTTTTTGCAGTTTTCCAGAAATCAGATGCGTTTTTGCATAACGCTTACCTTGAAGCCTGAGTTTCATGATAAGCTATTTTCTTTTCTTTACACATTCGTTTATATTTTACATTGGTTTGGATATATATTTCCTTAAAGTGATCCCTATTTGAATTTCGAAACAGTTTTAGCCATGTGAAGGATTGTTTTCTAGCTCTCATACAGTCTTTTTCGAACCATGGTTGTCTTATTCCACGTCCTCCATAATCAACGTTATTATTTGAAGGATAGGCTTCACTAATTAATTTATTTAGTTGCTCAAAGTTATCAGTTTATCGTGAAGATAAAATCAGAGCTAGGTTTCTTTTATAAATGGTTGCATGTTTTTCTTTCCATGTAAGCTTAGGTATTAGTTTCATCTCTCGTATGATATCAATTTCCGCCACTTCAATGCCAAATGTTACCACAATAGGCAGGTGTTCTGAAAAAGGTACATGATGAACTTCCAGGTCCTTAGCGTATGAGTTCCAATCTCCACCTAAGAGGCTCAGATCGATTACTGAGGTCCCTTCTCTTCCAACAAATGTGAAATTTCCCATCTCATCCGACTCCGTCGTTCCATTTAATATGCGAAGCCCGAACTCATTGCATTAATTCAGGAGTTTTACTCCCCTTGCATTAGATATTGAATCTTTTGATCGCCTCACCTTAGTTTGTAGATTGTTTTCAGCACCAGCTTCATTTCAAATACGAGCATTTAGGTCACCAATAACTAAAACGTTGCTGTGGTTTCCGCAGTTAAGTGTTTCTTGCAGTATATTGAAATCAGTTTCCCAATGGTTGCAGTTAATATACGCAGGTATTATTCGAAGGGACTTGTTATCGAAGTTTAGGTCTAAAACAGTCATTCCATTTACAGATAGAAAGCTGCATTTGATGTCTTGAATGTTTTTTTTTATACCCATAGTAGCATCCCCCGCTCGCTCTACCTCTAGTGTTGGTTCTTATAGCAGGTATCCAGACAAATTTAAAATTAATAAGTTTATTTTCATATAAATGATATTTATTGTCTGTGACAAATGTTTCAAATAAAAATATTAAATCGAAATTATTTATATGATCATAAAAATCAACACATTAAGATTTATTTACTAACCCAGATATGTTATATGAGAGTATATAATTTATAATTCTTAACATTAATTCTACGCATATTATTATTAAAAGGTTCATTTTGGCAGACGGCATTTACACTAAAAGTTCTTTTTCATATTCGATCCACGGTTAATACGCGATTGAAGTTGGATTTGAGTTTGCGGAACAGTTTGAGCACCTGAGTGCGCATTCTCTAAAAATTGTTGATCATTGGCATCACTTGTTTCTTCTGTCATGGTCACATATTGACAGTCCTCTCCTAACAAATCGCGAAGAATATCCTTGACATTTCCATTTTTTGCTTGGATGTTATTTTTTCTGTCGAAATAAAAGATATGCTCGTCCACTTTCAGAGTTTGGCCTTTAAATTGTGATTTTATGTTTTTATTCCTTGCGTAGAATTCGTTTCGGATTTTCATCAGCTGTCTTCTTCTTGCTCTCATGGCCTGTGGGTAGTCTCTGTGTAAAGAGATGCCTGTGCCTTTTAGCACACTCGTTGCTCTGAGAATTTTGTCAACATCAACGCTATTTTGCATTTGCACAATGACATTTGTTATTTTTTCCCCAGCATGAATAATTTTTGAGCATGTAATTAGCGAAGCATTGTTGGTTTTCATCATGTCCATGCATAGAACTTTTGCTTTCTCAGCCGCATCCTCACCGTTTTGTGTTGGAATATGTGCAACAAGATTTTTTTCATTTGCTTTGCGCTCTACCATCTCAACCTGTCTTTCAAGTGCATTACATCTCACTTCCATTCTTTGAACCTGTTCTTTCAGTTCTTTGTTGTTGGTGCGAAGTAATTTTAATTCGTGACTGATGCACTCTAAATCTGATTTTGTTGCCATTTTTTGTAATCTTTCATCTAGAAGATTCGCAAAAAGGAGTTGTAGATCGGAAATTTGCATACTTCCTACCGATGCGTTATTTCTGCTGCAATTAGCTTTATCTTTCTCTGGTGTTTCATCGGAGCGGGGTCTTTTAGGTTTACCTGACGTTGCCGCGCCATTGATGTTTACTTTTGGTGTACGATTCATGGCGAATGATTTATTTTTTGCGTTTACTTGTTTGACTCACCTTTTTTTATCTAATTCGTGATGAGTTGGTTGTAGAAAGTTGTCTTCATTATTGAATACTTTAGTTAGCACTAGTTAAACTTTTAAAAAACTTTAAATTTGTAAATTTAGTGGAGCAACTATTTATTAGCGTTTTAACGTTTAGATCCAGGGTTGCCAATCCAGAAGTGACGTCTTACAGACCAATATCGCTTATACCAATAATGGCAAAAGTCTTTGAAAAATTGTAAGAAAATTCATAGAAGAAAGAAATCTAACCCCAAATCATCAGTTTGGATTTAGAAATAAACATTCCACGATAGACCAAGTTGATAGAATAACGGATGCAGTTGAAAAAGCATTAGAAGAAAAACAAGTATGTTCAGCTATGTTCTTAGATGTTGCTCAAGCATTCGACAAGGTATGGCATGAGGGGCTAGAGTACAAACTACAAAGGGACCTACCCAGGCAGTACTAAGAAATTCTAAGATCTTATATCTCAAACCGGCTCTTTAGAGTACGGTATGATCAAGAATATTCAAAGCTAAGTAAAATATAAGCCGGTGTTCCACAAGGAAGCGTCCTAGGACCTACCCTGTATTTGCTATATACAAGGGATATTTCAGTGGATAACAACACCATTATGGCTACTTTTGCAGATGATACTGCAATTTTGGCATCCAGTAAGTGCCTCGTCAAGGCTGCTGAGAAATTGCAAAAATGCCGTCGACACCGTTAGTGATTGGACCAAAAAATTGCGTATCAAGCTCAATGAAGCTAAATCTGCACATATAAACTTTTTAAATAAAAAGTTAAGCTACGTACAAATATTCATCAACAATCAAGCTGTACCTTACGCCAATACGGCCAAATACCTTACGATGGATTTGGATGCAAGCTAAAATGGAAAGAAGCATAACAAAAAGAAAAGGGAAGAGGTCAACTTGAAATATAGAAAAATGTACTGGTTATGGTAAACTGGGGCACATTCATTATCGGGGCACATTCGTCAAAGCTATTTTCGACTGAATGCTTGCTGAATTAAGAAATAAAAATTGCGTTGAATGCATCCATTACTGAACTCACGAACACATTCCTAGTTTGACATTAGTAGTCTCGCATTCAAGAAAGTTGTGTGCAGTTTTGTGTTTTCCCACTCTCCGTTGCTATTTTGGATATTTGGTAAGTAGTGATTTTCTAAGTGAAAAAATTGCGATAAGGAATGCAGATTTCATTCATTGCCAAGTATTATACGTTAGGAAGTCAAATATAATAAAGGGAAAAGTCTGTTTCTAGAACTGCTAAGCACATGTGAAAAATTAAGCAATTTTGTGACGTCGCGTCGGGGAAGATTCGGCATATGGCTTTGGGGCAGTTTGAGCGGGTGCCGAATGTACCCCGAAATTAAGTTTTGATTTTAGTCTTTCTAGTTTTAGTGTAAATATGGTTTGAAATTATAAATGGAAAATCAATAGAAACTCCATTAACGAAAATTTCATGAAGAAGACAGTTGCAGATGTCTTAATGCAAAATGAAACTATTTCGTCTGCAGCAAGAAAATACACGATAAAACGTCAGACCTTGCAATCAAGGCTTGAAACGGGACCCTTGGGAAGAGCCATCGGACTCCGAAAATGCAGTGAAATTTCAATCAAAGTATACCTCCAAACAAGTCTTCACTAGAGTTCAAGAGGAAGAACTCGTTTCTGATGTTAAGAAGTCGGCTTTTCATTACTTTGGGTTGACTTACAGTTCGTTTCGAAAACTGGCGTATGAGTATGCGCTGAAGAACATATCTATATGGATATATCTGAGGATGCTTCGGAAGATTGGCTATATAGGTTTTTGAAGAGAAATGAAACCAGAAAACATAAGTATTGCTCGTGTAAAGGCAATTTTAGTTTTAAAGCAAGTCACACTAAATGTTTTTCTTTTCTTCTAAATGAGTTATTTATTAATATCAATACACCGAAAGAAAAAACCTTGGTTGGTTTAAACATGTTTCATTGTTAATCAACAATTCATCTAAAATTGTGAAATTAACCAAGTTTCGTGATGAATTCAAATAAGAACGCATTTTCAAATCAAGTATGCTGCCGTGATCAATTTTTTTTCAGGTAAGTATCATAAAAATGTTTAAATTAAGTATGTTCGTAGCTGATTTGAATATGTTCTAATTCTTAACCAACAACGTGATTGTTGATTTCATACTTGATCAACAACAAACATATTCAACTAACAATTAAGGCTGAAATTAAAAAAAAAACATCACGTTTGTGATTGAAATACCAAATACACTGTTGAACTATCACCAATATGTTTGATCAACAATGTTCATACTTCTTTAATCAATAAAGAATAGTTAAAGTATCAGTAGCATTTTGAATTCCAATACTTTTCGTACTTAAGCCCACAGAAAACGTGAAGTCGCATTACGGAACTTCAATTCAATATGATAAGTTTTGTTACCATTTTATCTTAAGGGATAATTAATTATTCTTTATTGTTGATCAAGTATGTTCGTGAGAATTCAGCCTGAAAGCCGTTTTTATTTGCTCAACAGTTTTAATGTAAAATTTCTATGATAAATGCCTGAATTGAAGTTTGACCTTTCAAATGTATAGGTCAAACTTCAATTCAGGCATTTATCATAGAAATTTTGCATTAAATCTGTTGAGCAAATAAAAACGTGGCTGAATTCTCACGAACATACTTGATCAACAATGTTCATATTTTACCAACAATTCAGAATTGTTGACGAAACACAAACGTTGTTAAAGTATCATGGACATGTATGTTTCTAGTATCACAACCGTTGTTGGCTAACAATGAAATTAAAAATGGCGTTGTTGATTTAAGCAATGAAAATTGTAGCATTTCAATAAATAAAATGAAAATGCCAGCTTGTTTAATTTAAGTATGTTCCTGCTTGACGCAAAAACAAACAAGTTTCCTGTTTGATTTTACCAAGGTTTTTCTTTCGGTGTATGGAAGTCATTTTGGATATTAAAAAATGTTGTATGGAGCAATGACAAGTTGGAAATTTTTTTTGAATATTGAACAAAAAAACAGTGGACATTGACCAAAATAGATGAACAAAAATGACACCCAAAAGAGTTAGAAATGTGTCATATTGAACAAAGCTGTTTTCCATAGCTTGAAAACTTAAAGAGATATGTTGAACAAAATAGTTTGCGCAGAAGCTGCCCCGTGCCGGGGCACTTTCATCAAACAGAGGTAAGTTTTTAAAATGGTTAGAGTTCCAGTACGGTGAATAATATGAAGAATATTTCTTCCAAGAATTAATTACCACTATTAAAACTACCTGCAGCACAAAAAACAAGTTCTGTTGAAGGTCTTAAAAGCGGCAAAATGGGCCTATGAAAAAGAAGTAACGAATGTGCCCCAGTTTACCATACTCGGTAGAAATTCTGACTTATCTGTCGAAAATAAAATAATGCTTATAAACAAGTACTCAGACCTGTTTGGACGTATGGAATCCAATTATGGAGCTGTACAAAGAAAGCAAATACTGAAATCATCCAATAGTTCCAAATCAAAGTCCTTCATGGAATAGTAAATGCACCATGGTATATAAGAAATAGAGATTTACATCGTGACCTACAAATAGAAACGGTTACAGAAGAAAACATGCTGTATCACACAATCAGCGACTGCATAGTTATATCAACTCTGAAATGGAGTTCGTATTAAATACGAGAGGCAATGTTCGGAGATTAAGAATAACCAAGCCAAACGAGCTAATGGTCTAAAAGTCATGGGAAGCATTAAAAGTTTAAGCTTCCCTTAAAGCGATTATATTATTGAGAAAGAAAAATCTGTTTTCGATCGTTCATAGATTGGTTCTGATTACGAGGAGTTTTTAGTGAATTAAGAATCCCACACTACTCGAATATGTCGAATACAGCCAAGTGTCTTTTGAAGATTTCCTCCTGACAAAAATAAAATAAAAATTCCTTTATTTTTTTTCCAATTTTTGTCACGATAATCATTCCTAATGTTTCGTAAAGGAACTTCATGCCTGAACCTATGGAGTTAAAATTATATAAGAGACTAGCTGTGCCCGCGACTTCTTCCACGCTGAAAAGTGACTTTCGGCAGCATTTTCAATTCATGCTAATTATTTTGCAAATAAAACACATTGATGCACTAAAATAACCTAATATTATTTAACTTAAGTAGGTAGGTATACTTTTGCGCACAGCGATCTTAGTTTCTTCATCTTATGCAAGATATAATGGTTTTGCAGGTTTATACATACAAGTGAGCATGAGGTGCCATGGCATTTTTCATTTCTAAAAGACCACCTGCGACTGTAAGCGTAATTACAGTAATATCAAATACTGGTTTCAGAGGAAACTGCACTCTTTTAAGCTGAAATGGCAAATCAGTCGGAATAATAATTAGTAGAATCAAAACGTTTCCTCTCTTCATTCCAGTCATGATTAAAGCTTTTATTGTGCCCTTTACAGTTACGTAGCTTTGGTGCGCCAAGATTTCTCATTATTAGGACTGGAACACGAACCTGCAGCCTAAACTTATGAGATGGTAGGAACTCCTGATAATTCTAATGAACTGAGAAACTGCGAACGGTATGATGTGACTTACTCAGTGTACCCAATTTTTCTACTGAAAACATAGTCGACAACATTCCCCTCCACGTCTGTCATAATTTGTTGGTTTATATCTTCAAATATCTCATTTTTTCGACAGTTTGTCAGAAATCACCTCACGAAAGAAATTTTAAAATCGGCCGTTAAGTTTCTAGATTCCCGTATGCGTTCTCAGTTCCCGTGGGAATATATGTAGAGGAATAAGACATATGCCTAGACTATGTTCATCGTGGATTTACTAGCGGAGGACTAGGCTAGTCCTCACGAAAGGCGATTTCCTTGGAAAAAATGTTTGCCTTTGTTGGGATTCGAACCACGAACCTCTGGGTTAACAGGCGGACATGTTAATCATTACCCCACGGGTACCCCAAAAGATATCAACTTCAATTAAAATAAACAAAACAAAATATAAGTCACTTTAGAGCACATATGTATGTATGTATGTATAAACAAATGTGACCGACCGTTAAGTGCATACGTATAAACATAAACATTGCCCGTTATCAATAAGAATTTAAAAAGCTTAATTTAATCATCCACAGACAGTGGATGTTGTGCTAACATTAAATAGTATATTATGGGATCATTTTGTTCTCCATCAGTTCAGTTGAAAAATACTCACCAGCGATATCAGTCGTATCAAAACAATATGTAAGTAATTTTTAAAAATTCTTTTTATGTTTTGAATAATTTAACTAAAGTGGCACGAATTCCGACAGTGGAGCTCATGGCTTATCTTGGTTTTATAACTTTCTTAACAAAGTAATGTTGATATGCCAGTTTCGAAAAACCAATTTTCCGCTGTTTAAAAAAGAAAAATTCATAAAAAAAGCTCATATATATAAAACTAGAGCTAATCAGTTCTTTTGAAGGTCGTGTTCTGCTTTCAGTGGGCTGGAACCTATAGGATAGGATTAATTTTGAAAGCAAAGCAATTCCATGGTTGGGCAGTGTTATTTGGCACAAAGAATCTGAATGCAGTAATAAGTGGCATTAGAATAAATCATCCATGTAAGTGTCTTAAGAACCACAAACACATGGTGTCTTCTTGAAGGTGCATTGTACAAAGCTATACATTAACAGGCTATTCTACCTTCGCGGTTCCAAAAAATCGATTTTGTTTTTTGCTTACTTCGAATCTCGACACTATAAGAACCATGCCTTATGAAAGATTTATTCGAAAAATGTTGGTTCAAATACTACCGATTTTATTACCCAGCCCCGCCCATACCTTTAACGCCTTTCAAACGTAGGCTGTTGTTGGTATGATTTTATTGAAGGCATTGGAACTTGGAAGTCTTCAAATTGTTTCGCATTCAAAAAATGTTTAACTGTGATTAGACAAGTTGCTTTTTTATTTCTCAAAGCTTTTTTAAACTAGGCTAAAAAAAGTATTTTTTATATCTAATAGACTTAATTTTGTTGAATTCGTCGTAGTCGGATCAGTAAAAGTTGAAAAATATGATTGTCTTCATGTTTCAAGGTTCTGAAGCTGAGAAATCGTGCCACAAAGTCAACTATGTCGTTCCGGTTTTTTTTTTAAATTTTTATAATGTATGTACCTTCTAGTTAAATAAAAAACCTAGTGTGAATATCATGTTTAAATTATTTCGCAGTTTATCGTCAATATCGGGCGTTATTCAGACGCGAAGGTAGACCACCCCCTTAATGAACATTATAACTAACACCAAAACTGTGTATGAGACCAGCTACACAGGGGACAACAAACCTACTCTTACATGTATAAACACCCTTTTCAGTTAACCTTTTGTGTTATTTCAGCAGTTTGGTGCTAGATCAACGGACAACTTAATTTTCTGCCCGCTTGTAACTGAGTGTAACTAAGTGTGACAAATCAATTTTCAATGGAACTTCTGCTCTTTTTACCCACTGAAGTGCACCCCAAACCCCAAGGATGCAAAAAATTTTAATGCGAAGTAATATACGCCCTTATTCGAATTTTTTTCTGCTTTCTTTGATTTGCTTACCTGCTTCGTAACTGAATCGATGAGTCGGACGAATATATCTTGCTCCTGTCGTGCGCCTTAAAAAAATAGTAGAAGATAATTATATTTCATTAAAATAAATATTTTCGAGGGCTCACCATTTGCATACAATAGTTGCAATCGATATTGAATTCCATTATTGGTTTTTGTCGTATCTGACTCTGAATCTTTCTCTATGAATCCGATAAATGCAGTTCTTTCAATTTCAATCGGCTGACCGGCTCGATCATATAATGCAATTACAAAGTGAAAAAAATTCGATTTTCGGAGGTTACTTGGGGGTTGCTTTTCAAAGTGTGCGCGACCAATTCCGAGACTGCAAAAAAGAAATTTGAAAGACCATTAGTTTCTTAAGTAGAAAACAATGTTTTTTAAAATACATACATCAATTTTCTCAAATACACACATCTTGGTTAATTATGCAAATGTTAATATTTTGTTTAATCTTCGTCTCATATCATAAAGAGCTAAACTCCTTGTGTTAAGTTTGAACGCCATATTTATGCCAGACTCGCGGTTACTAAGAGGTGTAGGTATAGAGGTACTGCGTACATAAAACCAAAAAACGAGGAAAGGAAAGTATTTGAATGGTCAATTAAATGAAACGTACACACAAGCCAAGGGAAAACGAGTTCAGGCTTCGTTTTAATAAAGGAGTGATAATTTTATGAATTATAAATTTGTTAAGAAGAAACTTGAACATTTTCTAGCTATTTTCTCACAAAATTTAACTACTCAATTTAAATATTTATTGCCTGGGTAAGCAAGGTGACTTTCTTTTTTTTGTCACTTGCGTTTATAAGAAGTATCATAAATCGATCGGCTGGCCAATCTCTTTTGAAAATTCGGTTTCTGGGTAGGCATAGAAAAAAGTCTTAAAAAGTGGACTTCGAAGCCCCGAAATAACGGTTCAAGTCACATTACTTCTTTTTTAGCAGCTTTAAGGATTTTCGTATAATTTTGTGGGGTATGTTTGTTAATATCTATTTGTCTAGAGTAATTATTGTTCTTGAAAAATTTAAAACAGTATCTACCTACCTACCGTCATACGGTTTTTTTCTTTAAATACGGCTATCTCGTTCAGCGCATAGAATGATTTCGTTGAAACTACCCTAAAGAATTATGCATACGAAAGTTCATTCGAAATTATGTTTGACAATAATATTAATTTCCTTAAAATATCTTAATAAAATATCTTAAAAATTAAGTAGTCGTTTTAAAAAGCGTTTTCTTGCCAAAAGTGACAAATCAAAATTAAAAAAAGGCTAAACGATTTTAAAACAAACGTTTACGTAGATATGGGCCCGTTCATAAAATACGTTCGTATGCTGGGGAAGCGAGATCTACTGCAACGTTACGTTCGCCGTTCATCAAGATATTTACTACAGTTTTTTTTTTTAATCTTTGTCATGATAAAGCGCAATAAATTTTAACTCGATATATTCACTAGGTACTTACTGTTTGCTTTCTGAAACATGAGCGCTAGCCCTGTGGCACGGCTCTAGCATTTTGACTTTGCTCTAGTGTCATTGGAATCCGCACCAATCGACTCCTTTAATTTTCCAATATTTGAGAGTATAAAGGTAGTATTAAACTAGCATATTATATAGCATATTATTTATATTTACATGTTGCCTTATACATATATATGTCATCGATTTTATAGTCATATAAATTTCGTAGTATAATACCAAAACATAATTCATGTCATATAAAAAGGTTTTCTAAAATACAGTCTTTTAAATTTAATTTTTATTTATTTATTTTTTTAAAAAAATGATCAGGCATCCTATATATATGGATGCTGCATTATTTTGATAGTGTTTGCCTCTTAAAATATTTATAATGTTTAATGTTATTTTTCCTGTTATTACGATTTATGGATTACGAGTCCCTTGTTCTACGAGCTCAGGTTTTGTTATATAAGAAATCATATTGTCAATTACTTCTACGCCTAAAATTTTAAATCCATTCTATGAATTGATTTCAAGTTTGATTTATTTTCATCATTGCTTAAACTAAACGAATACAGTTTTACAATTGAAAGATGTAAAATACAAACAGTTACTCGATATCTTTGGTAACCATTGTTATTTTAGTATGTATTTAACAAGATCAGTGTCCTTTAATTCATTTATTGCACTATTAAAAGACCAAGAATCAAAATAAAAGTTCGTTTAAAACTTATAATTTCTCATTATGTTTATTAAATATTAGTATATATGAGGAAACCCTTGGTCGTTTCGAAAAAAATTTTGCGAATGATCTTTGGTCCTGTATGCGAAGACAATGGCCGGGCTCAAAGCATCTTCGAAAGCTAGAAGATAAGTTATCTTAAGATTCTGTCAGTTTATGAACGACTGTTGTTCACCTCCCGATTCTACATAGTTACTGAAAATATTAATTGCAAAACATATCTAGTATCTGCAGATTTTTTCAGTTTGGGATTCAAAAATTTGACTTCCAAGTATTTGTGTAAAGCAGTTCTTAGATGATATTCATTTTACTTCATTTTGACAAAAAAAAAAAAAATTTAAAAAGTGTTTTCATTGTTGATAAACTCACTATTAAAACTTTTTTACAAGACAGAATATCCAAACACAAATAATTAACAACTACAATTCAACCAACAAGCAAAAACATGCTGCACAAAAAAACTAACCCAACAATACTGAGTAAAGTTCGATTGTCATATACATATGTTGTTTTACTTGTTTTGACAGATAAAATCTGAAAGTTAGATTTTCAACCAGTTTTCCCAGTTTGAAAATCTTTGTTCGAAAAACTGAAAATCTGAACTATCATCTTATGGTATGTCCGCGCCTGAGAGTAAAACTTGTTCAACTCAAAACAATCCCAAACCAACATGATAACCAAGTGGTTTGCCATACAAAATGAAACCTTTTTAGTCATTGGTTTTCGTGTTAACCTACTCGAAACCAAGCGCGCTGAATGCACTATTTCCAATATTCCATTGAATTTGACATTTAAGAGAGATTTAAGGTGTTTCTTGCCGTGGCGACAATTTTTGTTTATGTTTTCACTTTAAATAAATAAAAAAATGCAAGTCATGGCTGGGAATCGAACCTGAGACGTTGGGCTATGAAGACTTTACATACGAATTACGATGAGCCAAAAAATGGTGTCGGTCGCGAATTCAATGCTTCATCGCAAAAGTGCCAAACGCGCCTAAAGAAGTTTTCACTCAAAAAAAAAGGCTACAACTCAAATTCGAAGCACGAAGTAGTGATATGTGGGAATGTAAGAAATGTTCGACAAAAAACTATTTGTTTCATGTTTATATTGTTAAACTATTACAGCCGTATCTATAAATTTCATTGATCAGATCAGATCAGATTTAATTGCCCTTTAAGTTACACTTAAGTAACCAATCCGTATCGATAATCAAATTTCACATTTAAGTAACCTTGCTAAGAGGCCTCTCAACTTAAATGCCAATAATGGCGTTTAAAGGTCTCTTAAATCCAAATTAAAAATTCATTCTGACGTTTCGGGAAAATCGGTGTCAATTTTGATCTGTTGTTTTTCTTAAAACAAAAATATCAAAGATTTTATTCGCGATTTAAATGCTTTCAATATGTTAAGTTTTCTTGAGATGTCATGATTAATAAATAGAAACCTAAAAAGCTGGCACAAAAGCTGCACAGAGCTACAAGGCCAAACGCGTTTTTCTTGCAACAACCATTCTCTTGAGTGCGGTTCTGAAAGATTAAATTGGAACAGCATTTTTCAAGGCATATTTTCCTGCTGTTGAGGTGATACCAGTAGAGAAAAATCATTTTGGATGTTTATGGTGGTCGAACGCCCACGCAGTAGTTATGCTTTATACATTTCGCCATGGATGTCGTGTGCCTACAACCAGAGCTAAGAGATTGTTAGGGAATTGCAGTTTTGCTTGGCAAAGAAAGATTGTTCCATGGTCGAGCGGTCGATTTGCTACTAATAATAAGGGCCTTAAACCAACAATGCGTTGCGTTATTTTTGAATTAATATTCGAAAGAAATTCTCATCACATTTTAGGTTGATGATACTCGTACATAGTTTTTTTTTTTATAAGCAAAAAGGCACCACATTTGTCTAGAAACGAATGGTTGGCAAAACGCAGTTTAAATTGGACTATATTTCGTAAGTTCACTTAAGAATCCAATAACGAAAAAAAAACTTTCAAAAAAAAAAAAAAAAAAAATTGAAAAAAGTCGTTTTTGTAATTTTTGGATGTTTTGTTCAACAAATTAATTCTAATTTGAATGTTAAGTCGTCAAAATATCACAATGTCAAATTACTCTCGGGCCGAATTGACTGATATGCATTACTGCTACGGTATGGCTCATGGTCGAGGTCGAGAAGCGCAAAGAATCTACGCTGAATTGTATCCCAATAGGAGGCATCACAGTCATACGATATTTTCAAGAATTCATCAACGTCTTCGAGAACGTGGAGTACTGGAGCAACGAGGGCGAGACAGTGCATCTTCCGCAGACGTGCACACAGAGGAAAGAATTTTGGGATTTGTCCGACGAAATCCCTCCATTAACACAAGGAGGATGGGTCTATGAAATAACTCCCACGAAATAAGTCCCACTTTTAAAAACGAAATAAGTCCCACCAAAAATTGCTATTTTGAAAGTGGGAGTTATTTCGTTTTTAAAAGTGGGACTTATTTCGTCAATTGGTGGGACTTATTTCGTTACGCGTTTTTATTTTAAGTGGGACTTATTTCGATTTGAGTGGGAATAAATTCGTTTTGTAAAGTGGGAGTTATTTCATACCCCTAAATTTATATTTTTTCTTATGCAAAAAGTTATGGTTGTCCCTTTTACGAAATGTCCAATATTTCGTAAAAGGGACAACCATAATTTTTTGGACTTATCTCTCATGGCTCTTCTTGCTTGTATACGATTTTTCTTTATTATTCCTCTGCTTTGATTATTCATATTATTTGACGTGTGTTTTTTTCGAAGAGCCAAATACTTCTTATTTGAAATCGCATTAAACAATGAAAAAGTGGGACTTATTTCGTTTATGAAAGTGGGACTTAATTCATTTAAGAAATATATTATTCAAGGGGGAGTTATTTCATTTTGAGTGGGAGTTATTTCATTTCAAGTAAATTTTTAAATCATTTCATTTTGGTGGGACTTATTTCGTTTTCAAAAGTGGGACTTATTTCGTGGGAGTTATTTCATTTTTTTAAGCAATTTTTGGTGGGACTTATTTCGTTTTTAAAAGTGGGACTTATTTCGTGGGAGTTATTTCATAGACCCAAGGAGGATAGCTACTATGCTTTATTTGCCCCAAACTAGAGTATGGGGAGTGATTCATACCGACAAGTTGAGGAGCTAACTGCCAACGACAAGATATTAAGAGCTGTATTTTGCCGAACATTCTTCTTCTTCTTCTTCTTTTTCATTTTCGGCGTTACGAGCAGTGATCTCGAAGCGATCACAACTCTCCCACTTTTCTGCTTCACACTAGTGATCCGCGTGTGGGGTACGCCGCGTTGACCTCAGAAATCGTCGGCAAGCCTCCCGGTTTTGGATTGTTCCATGTCTGAGGCCAACCAAATGCTGCTGTTTTTGCATTTGCTTGTACCAGGAGTGTTTTGGCCTGCCTTTTCTTTTTCGTCGCGAATTTGTTGAAACGTTGTACGATATTGCCTTTTTGACGGGGTTCTGCGGATCTCTCCTTTGAACATGACAATACCAACTGAGCCGGTCGTGCTGAATTTTGTCCAAGATGGTACTTTTGACATGAAGGCTTCCACGGATCTTAGTACTTCTAATTCGATCAAGCTTTGTTACTCCTGCTGTCATCCGAAGCATCTTCATTTCGGCTGCCGTCAATTTGCTCTCATACTTCTTGTACATTGTCCAACATTGTGAACCGTATGTCAGAGCTGGACGGACAACTGCTGTGTAGAGTCTTCCCTTCAGCTTTGGGGGCATTTTTCGATCACAGAAGATAGCGGAGTTTTCTCGCCACTTCATCCACCCAACGCTTACTCGATGATTGATGTCGTCATCACAAGATGCTTCACTATTGATCATAGATCCCAGATATTTAAACTTTTCACACTTGGGAAGCACATTTCCATTCAAATAAATGTCTGGAATAGGCTTGTCTGGATCAGAAAAAGGGCAGCACAGGTATTCAGTCTTTTTAGCGCTAATACGGTACCCATTTCCTTCCAGAACATCAATCCAAACGTCAAGTGCTCGTTGCAGGGATGTAGGATCCTCGCTTATGATGGCTCCATCGTCAGCAAAGAATAATTGTTGTACTTTATTGTCCGTTACTTTTCCTTCGAGCAAATAATCTAGAACAGCAATAAAGAGCAGTGGACTCAAGACACTTCCCTGATGTACACCTACTGTTATTTGGAATTCTTCGGTGACTCCAGCTGGGCATCTCACTTTTGTAACTGCTCCTTCGTACATGTCCATAATTATTCGCACATAGGCTTCAGGAACTCCTCGGTGTCTGAGGGCCACCCATATCAGATCTCGTGGTTGTCGATCGAATGCCTTTTCGAAGTCAACCAACACAATATGCAAATCCTCTAAGGCATCTCGGTGTTTTTCCATAATGATCCTTATGCTTTGGATTGCGTCTGTAGTTGACTTACCCGCGACAAACCCGCATTGGTCATCAGACAGCCTTATTATTTTCCGCAGTCGGCTATCTAAAACCCGCTCAACGATCTTCATAGTGTGGGACATCAACTTGATCGAACGATAGTTGTCACAGCTTCTGGTATCTCCCTTTCCCTTGTACATTGGAAGAAGAAAACTTTCCCTCCATTGATTAGGCAAACTGTCACCTCTTATAAGTTTGGAGATGAGAATCGTGAGCCATCTTAACCCGATGTCTCCCATATTTTTCCAAAACTCATATGGTACCTCGTCTGGCCCAATCGCTTTTCCTTTTTTGGAGTTCTTAACTGCCTCTCTAACTTCTTCGACTGTGATGTCGGATACTTCCGTAAAGTTAGGTGCAGCTGTTGGAAAGTGGCGCCGAGGAAACTGTTCATTCAAAAGATCATCACAATACTGTCGCCACCTGTGAAGAATTTTGTCGTCATCCACAAGTAGCACTCCTTGAGCATCATTGATGAACTTCGGCGAACGAATCTCCTGCGCATTTCTCCTTCTCTGAGCGGCTATTTTGAAAATGGTTGCTCCCTTATTCAAGTGGCTTTGTCTTAGCTCTTGGATTGCCTGATTTGCTTCAGCAGCTGGGGCAGAAATCTCTTCCAGCTCTCGATACAGGCCCTCCGTGCTTTTTGCTTGAAGTTGGGCGCACTTCTTCTTCGCTTCTTTTCTGCAGCTCTTGTATTCCATTTTGAAACGCGCTTTTTCATTTGTATTTCTTGAGGGGCACTTCGACCAAGCTTGGAAAGCTGCTTTCTTCTTTCTAATCACTGCTTTAGCTTCATCATCCCACCACCAGGTTTCTTTAGCTTGTTGGTGGTGTCCTTTTGAGACTCCTAACAGTGATTTGGCTCTCTCTAAGCAGGTTCGTTGTAGGCGATCCCACATATTTTGTGCCGTGATTGCATTTGAAACTGCGTCGATGGTATTACACAGCTGACTTTGCATATACGAAATGAATTGCTGTCCTTTGGTTTTCTCTAGATTGTACCACTTGATTCTCCCAGGAGCCTTTGTTTGTTTGACTTCCTTCACCGCATCCGTAAAAAATTCTGTTAAAAGAAGACGGTGTTGTTGAGCGGCAGCTTCTCCTAGTATCACTTTGCAGTCTTTCACCCGAGATTTCATGTAATTGGTTACCAAATGGTAATCAATCTGGGTTTCATTTCCTCCACTGCTGTAAGTGATAAGGTGTCGGTCTTGTTTGATGAACATGGTATTTAGTACGATTAGACCGTATGACTTGCACATACTTAGAATATCTTCACCAGGAGTGTTCCTGGTGCCGAATCCCAAACCTCCATGGCAGTCTTCATAATCCTCGTTTGTCTTCCCGACATGTCCATTCAAATCTCCTCCAACAAACAAATACTCTTCTTTTGGGATGTTCTTAAGTAGGTTATGAAAATCAAGCCAGAATGCATCTTTTTCCTCCTGCTCACACCCTATTTGGGGAGCATATGCACTGATTATATTCCAGACCTTTCCTTCCATCACCAATTTAAGAGACATCAAACGGTCACTGGACTTCAAAATGGTCAACACGCTGTTACATAAACTTTGGTCAAGGATGATACCGACTCCGTTCCTACCTTGTTCCGTTCCATAGTAGAACATCTTGTAAGCTTTGGTCTTTGCATCCAAGAAACGGGCTTTGTTTGCTGTGTTTCGCCATTTCGTTTCCTGAACACACAAGATGTCCACTCGCCTCCTTCTCATCATCTCTTCGAGTTCGAGACTTCTACCAGTCATACTTCCAACGTTCCAACTCGCGACTCTAAATTTTCGTCCAACTCGTCGCATTACTTTGCTAGCCCCCGGAATCCGTATAGCTCTGACCCGAACATTGCTGCTCGGTCCAGGATCAGCTCCATGCATAGCAATGGAACTGCCTGGCGGGGTAGTGCTTCTTATGTTCGCAAGTACTTCCATAATGCTCAAAATTTTTCCAAAATTTTCCTTTCATCCTTTTCGACACATGCATGCTCCGTTTAATGAGTTTGATTTCCCTTTTACTACACCGGTGATCTCCAGTCGTGTAAACCCCGGGATCTGCATGCATACTTGGGGAGAGTTTTTAGGTGGTATGTGTGTCGCTAGACTCACTTTGATGTTAGTCGTCTAGATATGATTGTTCCTTTAGTCGCCTTTTACGACAAGCTGGGAGGCGCTGCAGTGCTATTCTAACCCGACACTGCACGGGTATGTATTTTGCCGAACATTATTGCTAAGATATGAAACTGACCACAATTACATTCGAAGGATATTCTGGACGGATAAAGCTCAATTTACCAGAGACGGAGTAACAAATTTCCACAATTTACATCACTGGAGTAGTAGCAATCCGCATAACAAGAAACAAACTGAAACACCGCTTTAGCTGTAATGTTTGGCTTGGTATTGATTAAAAAAACAATCACAAGCTAATTATAACCCAAAGTTCTCACGCAGGTGTTTTTTTTTTTCAAAATTTTGACTTTGCAAATTAATATTTCAAAAACTATTCATTTTAACAACTTATTTTAAAACTTAAATTAATGGCTGTTCAAAATGCTATAGCATGACTCTCTAGGTATTACCGTTATTTTTAAAAAATTTATTTCCATTTTAAGTGATTTTTTTCTTAAATTGCCCCTCCCATCGGCAATTACGGGGAAAAATGGACCCCCAGGGGGGTCCAACCTACACAACCTATCTTTTTGTCACACCTTATGCAAATCACCCTGTATCAGTGGCGTGGCGTGGATATTTTCAAATGGTAAGTCAAGAAAAATGAATCACCTACACAAATTGATAAGGAATAAATAGACGGTACCTTAAATTCCAAACTTCGATTAATGGAAGCCAATCTTTCTATACTTTAAGTCATTTAGGTTAAAATTCACAATGAGCTTAAAGCATAAAAAAAGCGGCTTCAAAAGAAGCCTATGTAGAAATGCAAGAAAATAAAATAAAATTTTAAATAACGTAACTAGTATTGCAAAAAAATAAGAACTTCATTTCATTGGTTTTCCTCATCTAAAAGGTAATCGGTTAAACAACACTCAACACTTAGCAAAGCCTTTCAAATAATAAAATCAAAACAGTTCTCTTCGACGTTAACTTTTCACAATTTTCAGAATTTTTAGTTTTTTTCACAGTTTTTACAAATGCACATTAGGTACTTAAAATCATTTTAAACATGCAAATAATCCAAAACAATGATCAGTAGAACAAAACAAAACAGTAAAACAAAACCCAATTCGCCGTACATTAATCGAAGGCGAAAACTGTAATATTTTTTCCAAGCAGACACTGATTGCAGTAAGACGAAAATTATCGTCTTACTTTCTTCAATAAGAGAACTTGTATGGAAAAGGGTGGCACCGCGGTGCACCGGGGTGGAAGTATATCGTAGGAAAGACAGGGACAAACATAAAATATGTTCTGCGTGGCGATTTTTAATGCTTTGTGAAGTGTATTCTTTGTGTATTGTGTGTGTATCTCGCAAATTTAAAAGTGCTTGAAGAACATTGTGTGTATGGGCAAAGATAGGCTGTTGACTGCTTAGTTGTAGATTTATGTTGCTGGTTTTTTCTATGAACAAGGGACAAATTTTAAATGGTAAGACGATAGGAATCGTGTTATATGGACGCCACGCCACTGCCCTGTATATATGGTGTAGTGTAATACAAAATCATAATTGTCACCATATAAGTATGTTCGTCTTGTTTCAAGTCGTGTAGAAATTAAGGCATTTATTTACATGCAGCGTTACACTTCCGTGTTAAACATATTATCGATTGCATAGTTTTTGGCACTGCTATAAATTTGTTGCTATAACAGTTATATGTTATATGACGCGTCATTATGGGAACTAATGCTGGATTTGGTATAGTTTAGTTTATGTAGATTATAATTTATAAAGCACAAGAGTTAAAAAGAGAAGCGAAAAGAATTATGGCTGCAGATGAAAAATTATGGGTGCAGATGCATGTAAATCCACCTTAACTCTTTGTTCTTTCTTAATTTTCAATTTGTGTCGTGTGTGTGAAAATCGTGCCTGGCTTGCAAAATAAATTTCGATTGCTTCATTGAAATTGCGGAATTTTATTTCGAAGACAATATACATATGTACATATGTACATTAGGGCGGATCGAAAAACCACTTTTTTCGCGGATCGCTTCGTAATAGCAAAAAACAGTCATTATTAAGTATAAAACTAAGAAATCTGAAGCCTGGGGGCGGACAAATGATGTCTTCAGTTAACGCATCGAGCTCAAAGTTTTTTTTTCACGGGAAAGATGCACGCACGTATCCGACCGAATTCGTTATTACATATCTTGGCTCAGGAGTGACCAATTCATTTGAAATTTTGAGGACTTATTTTACATAACAAAAGGAGGTTCTCTTTTAAATTTTAGCTCTCCAGGTGATCTAGAAGCTAAGATAAACGCAAAAGAAATTGATGAAATAACGTAATTTTTGGCATTTTTTGTATTTTTCTCAGCTTTGAACGACTCTACGTGGCACAATTTTGCAGTTATTGAAACGCAGTAAAAAAGAAAATTTTTTGTGTTTTCAAGAGCTTTACACTCATATAGCTAAGTATGGGATTAAGATAAATATTAATCAAACTACAGTGCAAAACGTGCGAACTCTCTTATAGTCTATTTCTATTAATTATGTCGTAAAAAAGGGCATATAAAGGAACTCGAAATTGAATGGACTTTTATTGCATGAATCGATTAATGGGTTAATTTTAAAGAAAAAACCGAAAGTGCTATTAAATAAGAGGGTGCAAATCGGAGATATGGGTTCTAAACCATCTTCATTCGTTTTTTCAATATATCTTGAAAACGAAGCAAAATTTTGATGCAATTCCTAAGACCTTTTTTTAGAGAGCAAATTTTCCCATCGAAATGCATCTTTTTAGAGACTATAAATAAAAAAATTTTATCCAAAATTATAAAATTCCCGACAGAAAAAAAGTCAATTTTTGCCAGTTTTTGAGTTTTGTCAGTTTTTTTAATGGCATTTCTTTCTGGTTGCAGATAGGTATAGACAATGATCCGTAAAACAGAAAGTAAATAAAATTTTCTTTAAAATGCTATATCAGAGAACTTTTTATGTTTGAAATTCACTGAAATATTGTAACTTAAAAATTTACTGACAATATAAAAGGATGAAAAACGACAATAAATGTCTATGTTTAAGTTACAATATTTCAGTGAATTTCAAACATAAAAAGTTCTCTGATATAGCATTTTAAAGAAAATTTTATTTACTTTCTGTTTTACGGATCATTGTCTATACCTATCTGCAACCAGAAAGAAATGCCATTAAAAAAACTGACAAAACTCAAAAACTGGCAAAAATTGACTTTTTTTCTGTCGGGAATTTTATAATTTTGGATAAAATTTTTTTATTTATAGTCTCTAAAAAGATGCATTTCGATGGGAAAATTTGCTCTCTAAAAAAAGGTCTTAGGAATTGCATCAAAATTTTGCTTCGTTTTCAAGATATATTGAAAAAACGAATGAAGATGGTTTAGAACCCATATCTCCGATTTGCACCCTCTTATTTAATAGCACTTTCGGTTTTTTCTTTAAAATTAACCCATTAATCGATTCATGCAATAAAAGTCCATTCAATTTCGAGTTCCTTTATATGCCCTTTTTTACGACATAATTAATAGAAATAGACTATAAGAGAGTTCGCACGTTTTGCACTGTAGTTTGATTAATATTTATCTTAATCCCATACTTAGCTATATGAGTGTAAAGCTCTTGAAAACACAAAAAATTTTCTTTTTTACTGCGTTTCAATAACTGCAAAATTGTGCCACGTAGAGTCGTTCAAAGCTGAGAAAAATACAAAAAATGCCAAAAATTACGTTATTTCATCAATTTCTTTTGCGTTTATCTTAGCTTCTAGATCACCTGGAGAGCTAAAATTTAAAAGAGAACCTCCTTTTGTTATGTAAAATAAGTCCTCAAAATTTCAAATGAATTGGTCACTCCTGAGCCAAGATATGTAATAACGAATTCGGTCGGATACGTGCGTGCATCTTTCCCGTGAAAAAAAAACTTTGAGCTCGATGCGTTAACTGAAGACATCATTTGTCCGCCCCCAGGCTTCAGATTTCTTAGTTTTATACTTAATAATGACTGTTTTTTGCTATTACGAAGCGATCCGCGAAAAAAGTGGTTTTTCGATCCGCCCTAATGTACATATGTACAAATCAGAGCTTTTGGTGAGTGGTTACTGAAAGATTTTATTACAATTTTAATATACCGTGACTCCCATGACTAATCGGACATTTAAAAGAAGAATTTTGATAGTGCAATTTCTCTAAGAAAATGTATGGGTGGTGTGAAAATAAAACATCACATATCATCATAACGGAATTCATATTTATTTCAAAAAAACAAAAACAACATTTTCAAATTTTACTAAAAAACAAATAACAAAAAACTAAAATAACTCCATAATTTCATGTCTCACAAATAATCGGACACTTGTTACTGATGCACTGTAGAGTGCTCAGTAACAGTACTTTTCCCGTCAAATTGCGGTAGGCTTAAGTATTCTTCTTTCGCTACTCACTTTCAGTAGGTTTCTTGAAAAGTTTTGTGTTTAATTTAAAAATGGCTCCCAAAGGCAAACAGACATCGGTTGAAATACGAAAATTGGTAATAACGCATGGTCAGGATGGAAAATCAGTTCGTGAAATAGCCAAAATTGTCCAACGGAGCCGTTCAACTGTTCATGATATAATTTCACGGCCTAAAAATGAAAACAGGATTCTTAATGTAAGCAGGATAGGACAAGGGAAAAAGTTGACTGCATATGAAGAATAGCTGCTTGTTCGGGAAGTGAAGGAAAATTCTTTCTTGTCCTCGGAATCTCTGAAGGTTTTTTTGAAGGAGACCAGGAATAAGGAAGTGAGTAACGAAACAATAAGAAGAGTACTGAGAAAGCAAAATTTGAATGGCCGCGTGGCTCGAAAGAAGCCATTCATAAGTGAAAAAAATAGAAAGGAAAGGCTAACATTTGCAAGGGAACATTTAACTAAGGATTCTTCGTTCTGGAATAAGGTAAATTTTCTTAAATTTATATTGTTTGTGTACGGTTAGGCTTTAAAACATCATATAATAGGTTTTGTTTACGGATGAAAGTAAATTTAACTTGAAAGGATCGGACGGAAGAAAGTTTGTGTGGAGAAAAGCAAACGAAGAATTTTTCCACAAACATACACGGGCAACTGTGAAACATGGCGGTGGTTCGGTCATGGTATGGGGATGCATGTCGAGTTCTGGTGTTGGGAACTTAAGCTTTGTGGAAGGCAAAATGGACCAAAAGGGTTACATTGACATTTTAAAGCAAAATTTGGTGCCAAGTGTCAACAAGCTGGGAATAAAAGACAATTTTATCTTCTATCAAGACAACGACCCGAAGCACACATCTTATACAGCAAGGTCGTGGTTGCTGTATAATTGTCCCAAAGTGCTCAAAACTCCTGCACAGTCTCCCGACCTTAATGCAATTGAGCATATTTGGGATGAACTGGGGCGTCGAATGGCTAAACGAAACTTTAGAAACATTCAGGAGCTTAAGACTGGTCTCCAAGAAGAATGGGCAAATATACCGGCAGAGGTTTGTACAAAACTTGTGTCTTCAATGCCTCGACGCCTTGAGGAAGTAATTAAAGCAAAAGGCTACGCCACAAGGTATTAAATACAATGTGTCCGATTATTTGTGAGACATGAAATTATGGAGTTATTTTAGTTTTTTGTTAATTGTTTTTAAGTAAAATTTGAAAATGTTGTTTTTGTTTTTTTGAAATAAATATGAATTCCGTTATGATGATATATGATGTTTTATTTTCACACCACCCATACATTTTCTTAGAGAAATTGCACTATCAAAATTCTTCTTTTAAATGTCCGATTAGTCATGGGAGTCACTGTATGTAGTTATGAGTATGTAGTAGTTAGTGGAGGCATAATCATGTATATATAAGCAATTTCCATTTACGCCCGGCTCAAAAATGTTCGATCATGTCTAAACATGTTTGATCATGTCTAAACATGTTTGATCATGTCTCAACATGTTTGATCATGTCTAAACATGTTTGATCATGTCTAAACATGTTTGATCATGTCTAAACATGTATGTAAATGTTC
This sequence comes from Melanostoma mellinum, assembly GCA_914767635.1. Taxonomy (NCBI): domain Eukaryota; kingdom Metazoa; phylum Arthropoda; class Insecta; order Diptera; family Syrphidae; genus Melanostoma; species Melanostoma mellinum. The sequence goes on along the minus strand of OU612060.1, from coordinate 72,200,519 downwards.
TCCGTCTTGGGCTTAGGTGTTAAGACTGCGGTCTTCATTGGTCGGTCAGTCAGCTACCACTGACACTGGCCAATCAACGGTTTCAGAAAGGTTCCTGGTATTCTATTCCATACATAAGTACTATGTATGTACATAGATCTTTAAAATCCTTGTTTTCGTCCTCTAATCTCCACCAAAAAATAAAAAAATTTCTATGAAATGGTGTTAAGTAGCTATCCCGTGAAAATTTACTCCGATCAATCTCTTTTCTTTTTCTTTTAAAGAAACAATACGAATTCACTCAAAATAAATTTCTACCCCTTCCTATTTTCATTTTCATATTAGGAAGTTTCACTTCTTCCGCGCGGGGGGACTGCACGCACTATTTTTTTTTTTTTTAATTTTAATAATTAAAAAAAACAAATAACAAGACTTCATTGAATACATTATGCATTCCATACAAAAATATATTTCTTAAAGATAATATGAACTAAAATAAATATCGATGTAATACTCAAGTAAAATAAAATTAATTTAAAAAATAAATCACAAAAAAAATCCAGTTTTTTGTTACTTTGGGATAAAACACTTATAACCTCGTACGCTATTATAGGTGTTTGCGATGAATAGCTAGAGCAGACAAATCATTCAAACGATCCTGCAAAACAATTAAACATCCAAAGCTAATCACACTGTTATTAAAATAAACATAATTTTTAAGAATCTCACTTCATTGGTCATGATTTTTGTATTGTTTTTATTCTCTTTAAACTGGACAATGGTTTTTCGGGAGTTGACATTGATACCAACAGTGTAGCTAATATCTTTAATAAAATATACATGTTGAGAAAGCTTTCTTCGGGGCAGCTATCGAGCGCTTAGAATTAATTTTTAGAGGAAATATTATTTCTTCGGATCAAATATCTCTCTCAAGTTTTTAATTCTTCTGACGAAGAATTTTCGAAAAGAACCGAAAACCCTTCTAGTATGTTTTCATTGCTTGTAAAATTCTCTCCAAGGTCCATTATTTTCAATCCTTCACTCGATTTCTATGTGAAAAGGATTGAAAACAGTAACACGAAAATATTCTTCTGTCTTTGAACCGAAGGGTTCGAACGATTCTTTTGGTGTTGTTTAACGTCAATGTCAAGGATTTCAGCTATTTTTTTCGCATCTTCAAACACTTTCGCAAATGAGTCATCTTCTGTCCGCTTAGTTTTTAGTTGACCCCTTAAATCTTTGGCGAGATCCATAGCTTGGACCAAGTCTGAAATCACTCTTTGAAACTCACGACTTAATGGCAACGAGATCTAGTAAACTATACTTATAACCTTTAAGCTAATCTATAACTCGAAATTCTTGATCTTGGGTTTTAAAGGTTCTTTGCGTCACTTTTCAATATTCTTATTTGGTTAAGAGTCTCAAACACAAACGAAAAATAGGTCCTCAAAATCTTCAACTGCTAGATGTTTTGAGATCTGTCGCGTCAGATTCAGCCGCTTTCGCTAATTGTTTTTTGCAGCATATCTTTTCTTTTCAGTGTATTGAAATAATAATTGTAAACTGCTTCAAATCAAACAGATTAGTCAATCTCTAATGGCTGGTATTTTGTTGGCAACAGATATAGCAAGGTTCAAAGAATGTGCTGCACAATGGACGTAGGTATGGAGCATGCGGAGCAAATTTTTTGGCAAATAATTGCCTGAACACCATTGTATCGACCAGACATATTGCTTGCTCCGTCGTACCCTTGGTCGATCAAAAAGAAAATGTCAGATCACAATTTTGATGATTTTGCACTATAAGCTTAGCAAGAGCATCACCTGGATTGTAAATACAGTAATGTTTGGTAACCTGCTGTATTAGAAATTTTAAGAGAAAAGAATTTACTTATACCTGTCGTGGAAAATCGATATAAAAAAAGAAATTCAAAATATTAGGTAATACGCCGAAATAATTATTTCATTCAGACGAAGTTGACTTTGTATTTTCCCCGTAGAATGTAGGAATAGAATGTACAATCCTGTGAGTACCTACTAATTAGACTTAATTCACGTTGGAAGTAGGGTCTAGGTTTCAGAGTGTGTTTTCTTAACAAATTTGATTCATGAATGATTATGTTGAACAATTATCGATCCTATCTACGCCACGATCCTATCTATCTAGGTTGTGTAGGTCGGTGCAACACCGCATTTTTTAAAAATCTCTCATGTAGCTACACCGCATTTTGAGTAATGGGAGTTGAGAACAGGGTATTGTAGGTGGCGGAGGTTGGTAAAACACCTATTTTTTGAGAAATTTCTTAAAGAGAACCAATAGCAGTCAATTCAGTTTAAAATTTTCTGTCGTTGCCCGAGTTTGCGTTAAATTGAAGATGTTATAAAGTATGGAATTGACACGCAAAGTTAAAATAATTCTATTTTATATTAAATTTATTTTATCCGATCGCGAATTTAAAGCCATTATTTTTCTGATTAAAAGTTCTGTAATAAATATAAAATTATTTTAACCTTGCATTTAAATCACAGAATTTGCAGCTAGAAAAATAAATAAATAAATAGGGTGCGCAACAGAGCGAAGAGCTCCAGGGCCTAGCGTATTTCGCACACCCATGCCCTGTGAGGCAATGGAGGGGACCTATAATTTTCTGCCGGTTCCGAAAAGCAAAGCGATGAAACGCTTTTCATGGTAATTAACTTACCAACGGAGGACATGCCAATTCCTCGCGAAAGGCAATACCCGTGGAAAAACATTTTTTCCTCTTTTGGGATTCGAACTCTTGGCTCTAACCATCTCGCTACGGGTACCACAGCTAGCAAAATAATGGATGAAAATCCGACCGAGTGAACTTTATACGTATCATCTTGAAGAAGTGTTATTGAAAAATAAAATTATTTTAACTTTTCACTTTAATGACAAAACTAATAACATATAAGACTCGTGCGAGTTCTGTCAGTGCCATAAGATTTTCAATATAAGCGACTGCAGTAAGGCGATGCGATGTTAAAAGAACCAACACCAGCCTGCGCGACTTTCTGCTGCACTCATATTACTATCATATTACTCAAAATGCGTATACAGTATAGTGCTACCAAAAAGTATTTGGCTCTCTTTGGCAAATTTTTAATAAAGTGGTGTTACATCACCTGCACCTAGTGTGTACCTGTATACATATATAGACATGTCCTTGCACTGTTGGCTGCCTAATGGGATACGAGATGCGGCTGGCCAGGGCTAGAGGAGCTTTTGCTCTGACAAGGCGACTGCCTCACAGTAGACAACTTAAAAGCAGATGGAAAGTGATTTGCTACATGACCTTCATAAGGGCAATGATTGTCTATGGGTGCTTTGTGTGGTTTAACGTTACAGCTGATATCGATATAATCAGCTGCAACTTTTATATTGGTTTTACTATACAGATTAATAATATAAATGATAAAACAGATTCATCGACGTTACCATTGCCTGCCTCTTTTTCTTTTCGGTCTTCATCCACCTTTTTTCTGTGAAGGTTGTAATCTTTTTCTGAAAGGTTTTGGCTTCGAAAACTACACAAGTCCCACACATATCTTTTTTGGTGAGAACAAGCTAAGGTTTTGGGTTTCAAACTCTAACCGAAACGCGGTGATTGCTAGTGGTTCCATATTGCGATTTTTGCACCATTCTTCTGTATAGAATTTGAACAAGTTAGACTTCGAAAGCCAATTTGATTCCAGGTTACTTTTTGTAGAACTTGACCTGTAATAATGGGACTCCATCTTCGGAAGGGACTTAAAAAAGTCAAGCAAGGATTGTTTTCTTTCCGCAACTGACTTTGGTTCGAGAATATTTTCTTCAACGGCATTGTCTTCTGTGGCATCTAGCGATTCTTCGCCAGTTTTGCTTTCAGGGTCGTTTTTTGCGGTTTTTCTATATGGTGCCAATTTAACTGAATTTAATGGAGTTACGAGTTTTGCTAACAACAAATAAAAGATACGAGTTTTCTGAGCAGTTTTTTTTTAAGTTACGAGGTCTGCCAGACAACAGAGTAGCAGTGGAGTTACATGCTACCCAAAATTTGAATTTAAGACTATTTCTACTTTTGATCAAGAGAACAAATTGTAACACGATGAAACATGAAACTCGTACAAATCAATGAAGAAATATAGAAATTGAAAGAAAATTTTAGAAATACTTTAACACACAACCAATACTTGGGTAGCTACTATCTAGAGCTACTACGAAATTTGTATTTGTGCATTAAAAACAAATATTAAAACAAATAAAGTTGTGGGTTGAATCAAAACTTGTTTTATTAAACAGAACCAATAGCTATTACTAACTGAACTATAGAGAACGTGAAAATTAGAACAGACCTATGATCGATAAGAGATGCATACAAGAGAAGCAATGCATTGCAGCCAAAAGTGCTGCGTTAAATTGCTGTTCCTGGAATTCGTTTTCATCGGATCGAATGAATGCAAGTGGCTGACGTTTGAGTCAGCAAAGCATGCATCGGATCTGATGAATATTCCTCAACGCCTACTTGAAGGGTCCAGATGTCATTCCTCCCCCATTGGTTCAAGGGTCTCCGTGAGAGAGCTAATTTTTAATTCAATACTTGATGCCTCTCTTTTAGATTTACATTTAAGATATAATATAATGAAAAGTAATAAAATTATAATAGTAACAATTTTTTTTTATAATATGCGCGCACATCAAGGGGTTATTTATACCCTTATAGTGTTATTAATACATTCTTAATGCTCTGTTTGGAACCTTATCGAGTAGGCACAATGATGTTTTAGGAGCACCTGACCAGATAGGTGAAATGTACTCTAACTTAGGACGGATGTAGGCTTTATAAATAGTAGCCAGATCAGAAGGGGTGAAAAATATCCTGCACCTTTTAAGGAAACCTAAGCATTAAGCAGCATTTCGGTTTCTTGGATGCAGGTACCATTAATGGATAATGGTAGAGGGGGAACGTTTAGCTTTAACGACCAGTGACAGCTTTGAGTTTTCGAAGCATTGAATTCTAGTCGGTTTTTTTTACCCCATCTAACAATGCTGTCAAGGTCAGAATTCAATGAGCTTATCATACACAACCGTTCCATTTCCACGTGCGAAGAGTAGAGACGTGAATTTGGAAATAAATATGAGAAGCTGAGGGTTGAGTCATCAGCAAAACATTTAAGAGGATTAGAAGTTTCAGAAAGGAGATCATTTATGAAAATAAGGAAGAGAGTCGGAGATAAAACGGAGCCCTGGGGCACGCCAACATTTTTAAAGTGGGTTTCAGACTTAAGACCATCCAATACAACTTATATTGAACGGTCGGAAAGGTAATTTCTAATCCAACGAAGAAGAGACTCATCGATACCAAAAGCACGCATTTTCGATAAAAGAGCCTGATGCCAAACTCTATCAAATGCTTTAGGAATATCAAGTGCAATAATCCTATTTTCTAAAAAACAATGTAAAGATTGGTTCCACTTTTCGGTGAGATAAGCCATCAAATCACCAGTGGACCGTTTGCTAAGAAAGCCGTGATGACGGTCATTAAGAAGCTTTCGTTCTTCAAGATATTTCATAAGTTGACGGTTTATCATCGTTTCCGTGACCTTGGAAAGAAGGGACGTAAGTGCAATTGGACGGTAATTGGAAGGAGAGGAAGACTCGCATTTTTTAGGGACTGGCTGGACAAATGCAGTTTTCCATCTGCTCGGGAAAATCCCAGCAGAGTAGGAAAGATGGAAAAGTTTACGCAGTGGTTTTGCCAGTGTAGAAGAACACCTCTTCAGAATAACGGCGGGTATACCATCTGGACCAGCGGATTTATGTATATTGAGATCTTTGAGGACTCTCGCAACCGAGCGAGTTCAAAAAAATTTCTGCTTCATGGCAGAATTTACTGTCTCAAGCTCAGGTGGGGCAAAGTGCTATCAAGAAGTGTCGAGTTGGCAGCAAATTGAGCTGCCAGCAAATTGGCTTTATCGATGGAGCTGACATAAGGAGAGTCATTGAAGACGAGCGTTGGGACCGATGACGTGGTCGAGTTCTTAACGTTCTTAACAAAAGACCAAAAGTTTTGCTTCCTTTTGGACACAACAGTATTTTTTGCCTTACCTATTCTTGGTCATGCAAAAACTTAGCCTTCTGTATATGAGCATTACAGATATTTCTGGCCCGTTTGAACAAATTTCGATTTTCTACTGATAGGTTGCCTTTAAATTATCGAAAACTATTTTCCCGTTGATAATTACGTTAGATATTGCAGGCGTTCCTGGCGCACTTAAACATATTTCTGTTTTCTTCAGTAGGGTCATTTTTGAAAATCCGAAAACATTTTCCTCTTTCGCTAATCATCTCCCTACAGCTCGAATCGAACAACGAATTTTCTTTGGGGATGATGCTCTTTGATCTATGCGGAACAAAGTTAGTCATGCCGTTAAGAATTACGTTAGATATCATATCAGGTGATACATCCACGTTACCGTCGAGAAAGCACAATGACTAATTGAAATTTCGAAAGAGATTATTCAGGCCGTCCCAATTGGCTTTTTCATATTTTGGGACTTTTTCTCTTTTTACTGTGACCGAAACCGGGAAATATACCGATATGACACAATGGTCGGACCATTGTGCCTAGAGGTGATGACACATTCATACCCCAAATTTAAAGCAAACATCCACAATGAAATCCAAAAACGGGCTCTGGCATGGATTTAAAACGAAGCAGGGCTCTTTGAGTACTTGTTATAATTGTATTTGTATTAAATACATAAAAAAACTACTAAAAGTGATCATATTATTGTTTTATTCAAACAAATCTCAAAGCAAAAACTGTTTTTTTTTTTTTTTTTTAATTTTTCCCATTTTGTATTTTTCCAAGTATCATAAAATGTATGGGTTTTTGAGCTAACTTAAAAAATGGCCTCAAGTCAAAACTTTTTTTTTGGGAAGAAAATTTGAACACCACTTAAAATTGAAAATCTGGCAAATTGAAACCTTTAGAAGCCTAATTTAAATACAGTTTTAAAGGTTGTTATTTCTACAAAAAATTGAGTCTCAGATTAGGTCTCTATTATCAGTATTGACAGAGATATCGAATTTAACACAGGTCAGGGTACACCAAAGTTAGACTTTTTTTAAATTGTCAAAAAGCGATTTCAAACTTGAGAAACGGATTTTACTGCAGAAACAATTTTTCTTAGAATATGACCAAGAAACATATCCCAAAGTATGTAAAACGAATTACGGGACACCCTGTATATATTTTCTGTTTTCAATATTTCTTAAATTCAAGTCAGATGAGGTAAAATTATTAAACATTTTAGTAGTGCTTGTTATAAATTGCGGTTCGATAATAGTTTCATAATAAGTAGCAATTTTAACATTTGTTTTAAATTCTTTAAGCTTTTACAATTATCAATATTTATGATAATGTGGTTTTTCATAACAATTTTTCTGATCAATACAATCTTGATTAATTTCAACGACTTGGTTACAATTGTATGTTCATTGATTCTTGTCATAGAAATTTCTTTGTTCAGTTTATAATACATACATTCTTTTCATTTAAACGGTTTCTTATGCTTTGGTTTGGAAATCGGACCAATTTTTTTTTCAGAAGTTGTTCGTTATCTCTACATAAATTTTCTTTCAATTAATAATAACAAATGTTACATCAATTTCTATTTCCATTGAATCTAGATTGGGAATTTGAATAATAGCTGCATTGCATTATACAATTTGTTTTAGAAAATACGGGAACTGATACAACGAATATAATAAGATTGTTTTTTAATATTATAGCCGTTGTGATAAACGTCAAAGTATCGATAGTTAAATTATTATATCTCATTTCGTCTATTCCGAACATATCGTGCTCTAACAAATCTATTTTTATCATTTATTAAGTTTGATGTATACATGTAAAGTTCTTAAATTTAAGAGTTATTATTGGCTTTGAAAAGAATGTTTTCCGCCGAAGTTTTAACGCTTCAATAAGATTCTTTAATTTTAAAGTTATTTTCTAAAGTATGTTTTTTGATTGTATCAAAATTTTTAATTACATTATTGTTGGTATTAACTTTCTTGTTTATTTCGCCAGGTAATTGTTTTATATTTTTTCAGCACTTTCAATAAATGCATATAATTGTTCGGAGTCGGTACTGTCCATTGTACCTGCTAAACTGTTCATATTCAATGCCCCCATAAATTAATTAAATCGCGCTTTTAACGTGTAGTCCTAATATAGTTTCTAAAACAATATAATTCTTGTTTTATTGAAATTATCCCTTTCCAAGAATGGTCGGGCCTATATTGGTCACTGAATTACTAGTTTTGAGGGATTCGAAGGTTGTTTCAATCGCCTCTGTCGCCTCCAAACAACTTGAAATATTTTCGATACGAAGGAACTTATCGAAATGATTTGTTTGGATTGTTTTACTTCTTCATATCTAACAATGGTCAAGCCGTTGTCATTATGAATTGGGTTGATTTCAATTCGTGGGTTTTTTGTTTCAAGGATGAGCAGTATGATTACTACCAGCATGCTCATTATTTCTGTAGGTAATTAGATTGAAATCTAGTCTTACGCTTTACTTGGTTTTTAAAAGATTATTTTTGGATATTTATCTGAATAAATAGTAGTCTGCCTGTTGATAGCTCTTCACTTTAATATATTTTGGGTTTGAGTTTCCTACTCTATTATTTATCACAAATTCATTTTCAAACTTGGCTGCAATTTCGACTTATTAATTTTATTTGTTTCATTTTCATATAAAACCTTAGACAATGAAAATCATTAAATGTTGAATGTAAACGTTCAATATCAGCATTACTAGTTTTCAAATAAGGGGTTGTCACACGAAGTTGAATATCATTTTCAAAGAAGAACTGTCTTATTGAAACTGTACCAAGCTCAATTTCAGTAAAGATAAGTTTGGGCTTACCTAAATATTGTATTCTGTATGTATGTATTTTAAGTGCTTTAATTATTTAAATCCATGTTCTAATATGTTCTATTCTACATAGAAGACACGCTGTAGCATATTTAGTGAGCTAACCTATGGTAGTACCTACATTACATTTCGTATAGGAAACCATATGTCCACTTAAACTATGTATATATTAATTAGACTGGTTTTAAAAAAAGTGACAATTTTTTTTTTCTAGAAAAAATTCCATTTATACCTTCGAGGAAGTGTAAAAAGATGCCTGTTAAAAGGAGAGCTCTTAATATTAATGTTTTGAGGTTGCTCATTGCAGATTTTCATTTCCCACACAAATTGCATAGGAAAAAAACTTTAAGCTTTGAAATAGTAATAATTAGTTTTAATTTCTAAAAATATTTCATTTATTCCTCTATAGGATTATTTCTTAAGTGTTCATATTCTATTATTTTGAACAATTTTTCCTTATCAGTTAATTCTGTAGTGGATCTACATTAAAAATCAGAGTTGGGATGTATAGGCATAAAATAAAAGCAACAAAAGTCGAAGTCGAAGGCTAGAAAGTGAAACGCAGTAACATTTGCCGTGAATGCGTCCATTCACTATTCGCAACAAAAAGTTTCGTCAAGGTAGTTGACGAAACAAATTTGCATAGAATTTTTTGGTCGCCATTCCACTTCCGGCATTGCGATTTCTTTCTTCTTTTTCTAAGACTTGCACTAGCTGGACCTGGACGTGCCGGAATTGACAGGTTGCGGCTCCAAAATTTTCCTTTTTGTTCAACTTACGCAAACCTAAAATTAAAGTAAAGTAAACTCAAAATCTAAACTAGTAAGTGCGAGTGTTGACGAAGGAATCCGGAACAAAAGAATTGTGAGCGATCAACACTATAATTGCTCTGCGAACAATGACTGACTGCACGAATCTCAGTGGTCTACGAGAGCTTTCGTGTAAATGTTTCCAGCGGACGAATTCGAAGGACAGAATCAACGGTGGACTTCAGCAGCCATAAAAGCAGAAACCCTTGAAGGAGCTACTCCAACATATTTGGTTTAAAGGTCTTTCAGGGTCTTTCAATACTAGGACAGGCTATTGAAGTAGAGATGGTGGCGGATGAGCTCCTGGTGAGCCAACGGCAGCACTCACACCCCTGCAGCAGGGTACTGACACTGGATATTTCAGCCCTTTGTGTCCGAAGGGATCCAAAAGGACCTGGCCCTCCAGGTTGGGGGTTGTGCGTAGGGTTAACTACCCAACCACATAAAAAAAGGACAGTTCCGAAACAACCAAAAGCCTCGGAAAACGATAATGATTTTAAAGTTGACGACCCAAGCAAACGAATAAAGGACAATGACCTCCGGATCTGCACGAGGAACGTTAGATCACTTAATGGATTACGTGCAGCTGGAGAATTAGCGGACGCCCTGGACTGCTGCAAAGCAGACATAACCGCCATCCAAGAAGTGCGATGGAGTGGACAGGGCATAAAGAAGATGAAAAACTGTGACATCTACTATGGTGACTGCTACAGACAACAGAAACAGCGCTTATTTGGGTGCGGATTTGTCGTAAGAGGGAGACTCAGGGATAAGGTGATTAGCCAAAATCCAGTCAATGAGCGTATAATGACCACCCGCATCAGGGCCAAATTCGCCAACATTAGCCTGATATGCGCCCACGTCCCCACAGAAGAGAAAGACGACGATTCCAAAGACTGTTTCTACGAGCTCCTCGAAGAAACATATGAGCAGTGCCCTAGACACGACGTGAAAATCGTTCTTGGCGATTTCAACGCAAAACTAGGGAAGGAGGACATCTTTGGAAACACAATCGGTAAGCATAGCCTCCACGACAAAACCTCCGAAAACGGATTGAGGCTAATCGATTTTGCTGCGGGACTAAATCTTGTTGTAAGTAGTACACGCTTCCCGCATCTCAAAATTCATAAAGGTACATGGCGATCCCCAGATCAATTAACCGTCAACCAAATTGACCATGCTGCGATCGACGCAAGGCACTCTTCCAGTGTGCTAGATGTCCGAACTTTCCGAGGGGCCAACTTTGACTCGGACCACTACCTTGTTGTAGCCAAGGTACGAATGAGGATATCTTGTTCCCGACCAGCACGAACTAACGCTGTGAAGAGATATGACGTCGGAAAGCTACAATCGCAAGAGATTGCCAATGCCTTTTCCAATCGAGTGTCCCTTCAATTATCCTTGAATCCCATGCCGCCAGCATTAAACATTGAAGACCAGTGGCAGCAATGCCAAGAAGCCATCAGAACCGCTGCTTCTGAGGTTCTGGGTTTCACTCGGCCACCAAAACGAAACCCATGGTTCGATGAAGAATGCAGGCAGGCAAATGCAGCCAAGCAAAGAGCACGACAAATGCTTATGCAAACACGAACGGGGGCTGCTTACGATCAGTATAACGAGATTTACAAGGAGAGAAGAAGGGAAGAACACCGACTTCTCAAAAAGAAAAAGAAGCAGCATGAGAAGCGCTCGTTTGAGGAAATAGAGAGGTGCCATGACAGGAACGAGATTCAGAAGTTTTACCAAAAGGTAAAAAGATCCTGCCATGGTGGCAAACCCCGAACTCAAGCCTGTAAAGACCAGCAGGGAAACATAGTTATAGAGTCACAGTCGCTACTGAGGATCTGGAAAGATCATTTCTGCAGACTGCTTAGCGGCGATGAGGACACAAATTCCGCTGCCAGGCAGATTGCCCCATTCAGCTTGGACGATGATCAAGAATGCTGTCCTCCCGACCTAGAAGAAGTTAAGCTTGCTATATGCAAACTTAAATCAAATAAGACTGCAGGTGCAGATGGCCTTGATGCCGAACTTTTCAAGGCAGCTGGAGATCAGTTGGAAAGGAGCATGCACCAGCTGATCTGCATGATATGGTCGGAAGGAAGCATGCCCGATGAATGGAACCTCAGTATCGTATGCCCGATCCTAAAGAAAGGAGACCCTCACAATTGCGCCAGTTATAGAAGGATAATCCTCCTTAGCGTCGCTTATAAGATCTTGTCTGTTGTAATATATGAACGTCTGAAACCCCACGTCAACAACTTGATAGGTCCTTATCAATGTGGTTTTAGACCAGAAAAGTCCACAAAAGACCAAATTTTCACATTACGGCAGATCTTGGAAAAAACCCGAGAATATAATATCGATATTCACCATCTTTTTATCGATTTCAAGGCCACGTATGCGGTATTTACAGAGACGAGCTGTACAGAGCCATGTGACCCATGTCTACTTTCGGCATCCCTGCAAAACTTATACGACTATGCAGGATGACTTTGGAGAATTCACGCTGCTCCGTCAAGGTCGGTAAGGAACTCACCCAGACCTTTGATGTCGAAAAAGGTTTTAGGCAAGGCGACAAACTGTCATGCGATTTCTTCAACATCATACTTGAACAGATTGTAAGAAACTCAAACGTCAACACCAGAGGAACAATCTTTCAAAAGACTGTACAATTACTCTATGCAGACGATATTGACGTAATAGGAAGTCATAGGTGCTTTTGCGAGTATTGAAACAGAAGCGGCAAAAATGTGTTTGATGGTTAACAGGGACACAGAACATCGACGAATTGGACAAATCGTCACAATAGACAGACATAACCTCGAGGTAGTACAGGACTTCGTCTACCTAGGATCCGCTGTAGACACGGACAACAACATCAGTGCGGAGAGCAAACGTTGGGTTAAAAAGGCAATTAAGAAACAAAACCCTCTCCAGAAAAACTAAGGTAACTTTGTATAAGACCTTAATCATTCCAGTCCTGCTTTACGGCGCGGAAGCATGGACATTATCGAAAGCAGATGAGGAAACTCTTGGTTGTTTCGAAAGAAAAATTCTCCGAATGATCTTTGGTCCCGTATGCGAAGACAATGTGTGGAGAAGAAGATACAACAACGAGCTGTATGAGCTGTACCGCGACATGGGCATAGCCAGAAGAGTATGCATTGCGAGGCTACGATAGTTGGGCCATGTAAAGCGGACGGACCCAAACGCTCCGGCTCGTCGGGTGTTCGAAAGCACATTGCAGGGAAATCGCGGAGGGGGAAGACCTCGTCTTAGGTGGCGCAATCAAGTGGATGAAGACCTCAACCGACTTGGAGTGCGAAACTGGAGAGAGCTCGCCCGAAATCGAAGTCGTTATGGAAGGATGTTGGTTGAGGCCCAGGTTCACCCCGAACTGTAATGCCCACCTTAGTAAGTAAGTAAGTCTTAGGTTGGGTGCATTTAAGTTATTTAACCACACAAACGGTTTGTGATCGGTTTTGATCACAAACCTCCTTTCAAATAGGTAAAGTCTGAAATGTGTGGTAGCCCAAACTCTCGCTTAAAGCTCTTTTTTATAGAACTATACTTTTTTTATGGTAATTAAGAGCTCGACTCACAAGACTTATGGCCTTATTGTCTTGTGTTAAAACAGCCCCTAGCGCATAATTGCTGGCATCTGTTACTAAAGTGAAATTCTTCTCAAAATCGGGGTGTACTAAGATTCGATCATTTTAAGCTAGTCCTTTAAGCTTATAAAATGCTTGAATAAATATTTGTCATTTTTATTAACTTTTGTAGGTATTATTTTTCTAATAATTGACAGGGGTAGGTATGGGCTACTTAAAGTAATCTTTTATTAAAAGCTGTCAGTAACCCTTTAAACTAAGAAAACTTTTAATTTCTTTTTGGTTACTAGGGAGTGGTATCTTGTCTTTTGCTTAACTGTTTTTGGATTAGTTTTGATTCCTTTAGGAGTGTTCACATGTCCCAAAAATTTGATTACTCTGTTCACAAACTGACATTTGTTCAGTTGTATTTTTCGCTTTACCTAATCGTTTTAAAATTTTGGATAAGGATTCCAAATGTTCTTCAATGCTGGCCGAAAAGATCAGGATATCATCAAGATATACGAGACTAATTTTTCTAATATATTCTTTCAATACACTGTTAATGTGTTAATCAGTCTTTGAAATGTGGCTGAAGCATTACGGAATCTAAATGACATACGAAGAAATTCGTAACGACCGTTGGATATAGAAAACGCGATCGTATGGATGTCGCTATGATGCATTTCAATTTAGTGAAAGCCCTTAGCGCTTAACTCTTCAATATTTGGCAAAGGCTGTCGGTCTTCGATAGTTATCTCATTGAGTTTTCGGAAATCGATTGTTATGCGCCACTGTTGCTTATCAGACAAATCCTTCTTTTTGGGAACAACCAAGATTGGACTATTGTATGCACTTTTAAACTCCCCTATGATACCCTGACTAAGCATTTCTTTAATTTGCAAGTCTACTTCATTCCTGTGGACTTCAGGATAGAGGTATAATTTTCAATGAACAGGGACTTCATGCTTGTTAAGTATTTCGTGCTTAATTTCAATCACAAATTTTAAATCATCGTTTTCTTTGCAAAACAGTTTTCTTAATTGTTTCAAAATATTATATAATAAACCTTTCTCATGGTCACTTAAATGCTCAGTCTTAATAAAATCGTTTAAATCAGTTTTGTAATTATTACATTGTTTGTATAAACTCCGACAATATTTTCACTATATTCAATGTAATCATAAATGTCTTTACTAAATTACAATCTTATAACTGCGTTATTTAAAATGATTTGCTTTTTAGGGTAATCTATTTATTATCGCGTTAGATCTTTTTTAAATAGTATTTCCTATCATTCCATCACAATTATTCTAGATATCGTGCTCTAGAAACTCACAAAATACATCTTCGTTTTCCTTGAACTCCTTCGGAAAGAAAATTTGAACACCATTTAGAATGAAAAAACATAACTAGTGGTTTACAAACAACATTCCACAGACACGAGATGAAAATTGTTTACTCAAACCCTTTTAAATAAAAAAACCACCTTATCACGCCAAAAGATAAAACCAATCCCTTGGACAAAGCTGGGATTTATCAGATCTCTTGGGGAGTTTGTAATATAATATCCGCTAGTGCAATGTTATTCTCCATACTCCATATGTACCTTTTTACATACACACTCAGAGAAAAAAATCCCATAAGTCGGTAATGGGACTACCATTAATGAAAAAAAACTCTTTTCAATAGTATTTCAACAGTTTTGTACCATTGTATTAATAGTTTTGAAACTGTTATTATTTATAGGACAGAAACTATTGATTTAATAGTAAATACTATTTAAACTTATGGTATTTACTATTGTATTAATAGTATCGTACTATCAACTATTTCGGAATTCGAAAAATTATTTGTTATGGTGGATCCCATTAGATAATTTACGTTTTAATAAGACAAATACCATTGGCTTCCATGGTATATGCTATAGTTGTAATAGTACCGTACTATTAACTCTGTCGAAATTCGAAAAGTAATTTTTAATGGTGAGTCTTATTAAATATTTTATGTTTTAATAAGACAAGTACCATTGGTTTTAATCGTATATACTATAGTCTTAATAGTACCGTACTATTAACTCTGTCGATATTAGAAAAGTAATTTTTAATGGTGGATCCTATTAGATATTTTATGTTTTAATAAGACAAGTACCATTGGTTTTAATCGTATATACTATAGTCTTAATAGTACCGTACTATTAACTCTGTCGATATTCGAAAAGTAATTTTTAATGGTGGATCCTATTAGATATTTTATGTTTTAATAAGACAAGTACCATTGGCTTCAATCGTAAACATACCTACATTCTTATTTTAGTATTTTTAAATTGAGTGTGTCATAAATATTTCAGACTAATATTTATTGTTTATACTTTTGTTAAGTATTATCTGCTCAAAATATTATTAATATTAAACATTTAAACATAGCTACACAAATTTAATAAGAGGATTATTCACACTGTTGATTATAGTATGAATTATTATTAATCTAAGGGGAAGGGACTGACAAAAATTACTTTTTCGCATCATACATATTTCATCGTAGTGTTCGTGAAAATAAAATCTCAAAAACTCCAGTTGTAAAAATAAAACTAATCCAGTCCTTTTAATATTATCGTAAAATAAAATTAATATATTTTCGAAAGTTTAACGCAATTTATCTTTGCTGACGGGCTTAAGCATTGATATTTGAATTGTTGAAGTTCATGTTAATGAAGTTACAATTTTTCTCAAAATGCATAGGTAAGTAATTTAAGGTAAGTAAAATAGTAGTGAGCTAAATACAAAAAAAGTGATAAAAAATTAAACATATTTCAATCGAAAATAAGCCAGGTATTCCTAACTTAAATTTTCTCAAAATAATATGTAGATTTTGTAATGTTTTTTGCTAATAATTTCTCAATAATCTAAACTCCTATAATATCAGGCGTCGCCAGAGTCCCGTTATATTTTCATGGTATGAATACCATTAGTGTTCAATTTTAATAGTATATACCATTAACTTTAATGGTATCCCATTAAAACTTCAAACTTTCAATAGTATATACCATTAACTTTAATGGTATCCCATTAAAATGCGAAATACTTTTATAAAAATTCTTCAAATTCTCCTCATTTGTTTCGTTATCGTCAGTGCGTGCAGACCTATTCAGAAACTTATACAATTAATCAGAGCATAGTAGTGAGCTAAATACAAAAAAAGTGATAAAATTTTAACTACGTATATGTACATATGTCAATCGAAAATAAGTCAGGTGATTTTTTAATGTTTGCAAAAAATGTAAATGTGATGTTTGTAAAAGTATTATTTAAAAAAATGTTATGGTTATATAAAATAAATAAAATTTAAAAAATTGCAAATTTTGCTGGGTTTTTTTTTAACAATTTGTGGATAAGTTTGGCGTTTGGTAAGCTAAGTGAATATTAATAAAAGTTTAATTTCGGTTTCAGTTTTAAATCATAGTCACCAATAGTAAAATACTATTCAAAAAAATCAATATGCTTTTTGTGCTTTTAAATCAATAGTGTTATTGTATAAAATCAATGCTACGATAACTTATTATTAAAAGTACAATACTAAAAAATGTAAGCATTATACATTTAAGTTAATGGAGAGATACCACAATATAAATAGGGCAGCACTATAAAATTAATAGTATACTACCATTAAATTAATGGCACGATACTGTGAAATCAATAGTACAGTACTATTCAATGAATAGTATTACACCATTAAATTAATGGTAAGATACCATAATATTAATAGTACAGTACTATAAAATTAATAGTATACTACCATTAAATTAATAGTAAGATACCATAATATTAATAGTACAGTACTATAAATTTAATAGTAATACATCATTTAATTAATAGTCCTATACCATTATATCAATAGTATCATACTATTACTTCAATAGTATTAAACCATTAAGGTGTGTGTTCGAAATTATTCTAACTTCGAATTTCGAAATAAAATAATAGAATGTTTTATAGGATATACCATTGAACTTATAGTATAAACCTATTATTTCACATCACTTAAACATAATGGTATGAAAACCATTGAAATAATAGTACAAATCCCATTGACCAAATTTAATAGTAGAAAACTATTGGAACAATAGTTTTCCTATTGATTTTATGGGATTTTTTCTCTGAGTGCATAATCCTTGGAAAAAATTTCCCGCTACACTGATGACCGCTTGAAATGCATAGGTACGGATTTTATAAAATAAAAATAAAAATGTAAAAAAAGTACCTATTTGCTTTGTTTTTGCTTTTCAATTTGAAAACTCAAGTTAATGTGTGTTAATTTCAACTTTGTTCAGTTTAAATTATTAAGAGTTTTCGTATATCGTTTCATTTTCGTATATCGTTTCATTTTTCTATTATATCCACTAAAACGCCGAATGGTATGAATTCACAATCTGCCCCCACCTACTGCTCGTGTTGGATCCCTGAAACTTAGAAAATGTATATTTACTCCCTCCTTTATTTACTAATCGTCGACATCACCCCGGCCAAAAAGCTGCGTTTCTTCCTTTTTATCGTTCGGCCATTACTATCTACATACATATTCTGCCGTAGTGCTAGTTAAATTTGATAAAAGACGATTGTTATTACATGCAGGCAAACTATCGATGTAGAATTCACCAGCCGCATGATGATGTTGAAGTTACCTATTTTCGTTTAATCCTTAACGACACAGATTATATCGAACCAGGATAGGTATCTGGTATCTCCCCGATTGAATGGTCGACAGATGCCAAGCACTTGAAATGTTATGGTATTCTATTCAGTATGCCGCCTCTGATTAAGAGACTGTAGAGAGGGAAGAGGAGTTTGTTAGGTTCCCAATGTTCCCATTCGTTCTAAAGTTTTTTCGATGGATTTTTACCAGCAAAAAACTACCGTTATTTTTTGCCTACCTTCACTGAATGTTTTACAAGAATGGCCAAGTATCTGTTTGCCGCTCCGAGTTTCATTGTACATAGTGCGGTTACAGACGAAGGCAATGATGAATGATATCTCGATGATTTGATAGTAGGTAGGTATGTTCAATTGAACGTGAACTTGAATACATGTTTTCTTTTGGTTGTGTTTAAAGAGCCCGCAGGCCGCAGCCCACTGCAACCGGTGTTTCACTCCGTCACAAAAGCCATACCAAATCATACACACTTTAGTTGTTAAAGTTATCTCAACGAGAAATAAGAAAACCTCTCGACGATCTTTGCTACACAACGATTCGTAAGCAACTGAATATGTAATTAATAATAGTAAATGGTCGCGTATACCTGCATGCTGCATTCTGCATCCCCAGATCCCACACACTACAGAGTACAGACATCCACATCAGTATCACACTGATCGAGACACAAACACCAAAAGGCAAAAATGTTTGATTTTTACTCGTTCCTTGTGGACAACCAAAAATTCACAAGCAAGTGAGAAACGGCAGATGAGTATGAGCAAGTTTTTAAGTATTTTAAATGGGGGTTGTAATTTAGAGTGACTCTAAAAAAGTGTGAAGTTAAAGTCAACTATAAATTGATTCAAGTGTCATTTAAAACTATTTTAATTTTTTTTTTAATGACTTTTAATGACTACTAATATGCGTCAATAGCGGGGTTCAGATTCAGACTATCCAATATGTTTGTCAAGCATCGAGTTTGTCAAACAAATTTGATAACGTGGCCTCTCATCAAGCCACTCATTGTAAAATTTGTTGGATGGTTTTCAAAATTTTTTGATATTTTTGCAAGTTGGACAACAAGTTGGATGAATGTGATGAATGTGTGCTAGATGTCAAACTTGGAAGAAATTTAATTTCAAAAGTGATTTCAAGTAGTGCACATCGCACGGAAAGAATATTTTTCTTTATTCGGCAAGTACCTACCTACATTTAAAGAGGAATTTATGATGGTAGTGCACTTCCCAAGGAAAACAAATTTTTCTATGTTGGGCACATTGAAAATAGAATTTATGATATGTATTTTCACTTTTTCAGGTAGTGGACCGTGCACGGAAAAATTTTTTTTGTTGGTGGCACATTGAAATAGGAATTTACGATACTTTCAGGTAGTGGGTGTCACAAGGAAAAATATTTTTTCCTTGATGGGCACATATCTACAAAATGTAAATTACTATAAATTGATAATATAAATATATGTAGCTTGGTGGCTCCAAAATGTAATTCACATTCAATTACTATAAAGTAAAGGGTTGCTTTTGTTTATAGCTTATAATTAGAATAAAAGTTGAACTGACTCCAAGTGGAGAAGTGGTAAAAGTGAAATCTTAAGTGTTCCTATCAGTTTATTAAATGGCTGTAACCTGAAATTGCGAGTTTTATATTTAGTTTTTTGAAGTCTACAGAAGTTTTCCAGAGATATGGCAGGCATTTAAAAAGCGAAGAATACAAAAATAAATCTAAAAAGTATAAGGCCTATGAAACTCTGTTGGGAAAATGTAGTGCGCATCGTATGGAAAAAATATTTTTCTTCGTTGTGCACATTTACGATGTTTTCAGGTAGTCCACCTCTTTAGTCCCTACCAGTGGCGAGGGGTGAATAATTCCAAATGGTAACTCGAAGGAAACTAAGTCAGCATAAAAAATAAGTTTACTTGAAATTTTTTTTGTGCAATGGTTTGTCTTCGCTTCAAGCCAAAAAGTCAAGTATTTCATACCCACTTTTCTATTAGGTAGAGCGTCATAACTTTTTATTTCATAAAACTAAGCTAGTTAAAACTATTTGTTTCCTCTAAGTGAAAATCAGTTAAGCAACAGTCAACAGGTATTAAGGTCATAATCAAACCACCGAAACTTACTATCGGTAAACTGTTCAGACTTTTTGCACTTTTCAATTTTTAAAGCCTAAATTTGTTATATTTGAAAAAATCACGAAAAGCACTAAACCAATTTAAATAAGTATTGCACTGCGTTCTGCTGGTAAACTGCGTTTTTCAAATAAAATACGGCTCATTGGGAATTGAATTCATTTAGGCCAGTTGTGCCACTTTAGAAAAATTTCAATTATTTTTTGCATTTTCTCCCAAAAATATGCTTAATGCTATGAGATCTAATATCCACGCATATTTGTTATCAAAGTGGCAACCTTTGACACATGAGTCTAGTGCAGATGTAGAGACACATACAAATTCATGAAATAAGTCGGAGACCAGCGTGTTGTTTTCTTGTTCTTCAAGCAGAGACCTACCTCAACCTGCAAACCTGCCATATACATTAATGCCTTTTTTTATCTTACTAATATTATAAACGTGAAAGTTTGTATGTGTGGATGTATGTTTGTTACTCTTTCACGCAAAAACTGCTGAATGGATTTCAATTAAACTTTCCAATAATATAGCTTATACATCAGAATAACACATAGGCTACAATTTATCCCTAAATTCCCTCGGGAACGGGAACGTATACGGGAACTTAGAAACTACAACACCGATTTCAAAAATTTTATCCACTGTAAGAATGCTTCATTATCCCCGAGTAACATAAAAACTGATTCATCCCCATATTCCTACGGTTCCCTATATTCCCTAGGGAGCAGGATCGTATACGGGAACTTTGACACTACAGCACCGATTTCAAAAATTCTTTCACCGTTAGAATGCTACACTATCCCCGAGTAACATTAAAACTAATTCATCCCCATATTCCTACGGTTCCCTATATTCCCACGGGAGCAGGAACGTATACGGGAACTTTGACACTACAGCACCGATTTCAAAAATTCTTCCACCACCGTTGGAATGCTTCATAATCCCGGAGTAACATTAAATTTAACTCATCCACATATTCCCACGAAAACGGTCACCATATTCCCACGGGAACGGGAGTCTTAACTAATATTGAAAATGCGAATGTAGCTATGTCGGTATGTTTTTCGTATGTCTCCCGTTCAAACTGCTAAACAGATTTTATTAAATCAGCTACAGAGATGGTCTAGAACATGCGGAAGGATAAAGGCTATACATATATCTAGCCTTATATTCCCACGTGAACGAAAATGGGAATTCAAAAACTACGGTCTCAAAAGTATTTTTAACAGGGCTACAAGGTGTTGAAATAGGGGTTGAATGTTTTTTTTTTTGGAAATATGTGCCGCCATTTTTAAGGCTAGAAGTTTTCTTCTTCTTCTTCTTTTTCATTTTCGGCGTTACGAGTAGTGATCTTGAAGCGATCACAACTCTCCCACTTTTCTGCTTCACACTAGTGATCCGCCTGTGGGGTACGCCGCGTTGACCTCAGAAATTGCCCGCGACTTCGTCCGCGTAGAATAGTGACTTTCAGCAGCATTTTTAACTTTTTAGGAAATAAAACTTCTAGCCTTAAAAATGGCGGTACATATTTCCAAAAAAAAAAACATTCAACCCCTATTTCAACACTTTGTAGCCCTGCTAAAAATACTTTTGAGACCGTAGTTTTTGAATTCCCATTTCCGTTCCCGTGGGAATATAAAGATAGATATATAGCCTTTATCCTTCCGCATGTTCTAGACCATCTCTGTAGCTAATTTAATGAAATCTGTTTAGCAGTTTGAACGGGAGACATACGAAAAACATACCGACATAGCTACATTCGCATTTTCAATATTAGTAAAGACTTTCGTT
The DNA here is from genome assembly GCA_914767635.1 of Melanostoma mellinum. Lineage (NCBI taxonomy): Eukaryota > Metazoa > Arthropoda > Insecta > Diptera > Syrphidae > Melanostoma > Melanostoma mellinum. The sequence continues at coordinate 72,178,560 of OU612060.1, read as the reverse complement.
CCCGTGGGAATATGGTGACCGTTTTCGAGGGAATATGTGGATAAGTTAAAGTAAATGTTACTCCGGGATTATGGAGCATTCCAACGGTGGAAGAATTTTTAAAATCGGTGCTGTAGTGTAAAAGTTCCCGTATACGTTCCTGATCCCGTGGGAATATAGGGAAAAAATATATAGTCTATGTTTTTCCTCACGTTCTGAACAATCTTTGTTTAAAATTTCATTTAAATCGGTTTATTAGTTTGGGCGGGAGATGGTAACATAGAACGACGGACAGACAGAGCTTCTTTCACACTTATTATATTACTAAGGACTCCCGTTCCCGTAGGAATATGTGGATGAATTAAAGTTAATGTTACACAGGGATAGTGTAGCATTCCAACGGTGGAAGAATTTTTGAAATCGGTGCTGCAGTGTCAAAGTTCCCATATACGTTCCTGCTCCCGTGGGAATATAGGGAACCGTAGGAATATGGGGATGAATTAGTTTTTATGTTACTCGGGGATAGTGTAGCATTCTAACGGTGGAAGAATTTTTGAAATCGGTGCTATAGTGTCAAAGTTCCCGTATACGTTCCTGCTACCGTGGGAATGTTGGGAACCGTAGGAATATGGGGATGAATTAGTTTTTATGTTACTCGGGGATAGTGTAGCATTCTAAGGGTGAAAGAATTTTTGAAATCGGTGCTGTAGTGTCAAAGTTCCCGTATACGTTCCTGCTCCCGTGGGAATATAGGGAACCGTAGGAATATGGGGATGAAATAAATTTTATGTTACTCGGGGATAGTGTAGCATTCTAACGGTGAAAGAATTTTTGAAATCGGTGCTGCAGTGTCAAAGTTCCCATATACGTTCCTGCTCCCGTGGGAATATAGGGAACCGTAGGAATATGGGGATGAATTAGTTTTTATGTTACTCGGGGATAGTGTAGCATTCTAAGGGTGAAAGAATTTTTGAAATCGGTGCTGTAGTGTAAAAGTTCCCGTATACGTTCCTGCTCCCGTAGGAATATAGGGAACCGTAAGAATATGGGGATGAATTAAATTTTATGTTACTCGGGGATAGTGTAGCATTCTAACGGTGGAAGAATTTTTGAAATCGGTGCTGTAGTGTCAAAGTTCCCGTATACGTTCCTGCTCCCGTGGGAATATAGGGAGCCGTAGGAATATGGGGATGAATTAGTTTTTATGTTACTCGGGGATAGTGTAGCATTCTAACGGTGAAAGAATTTTTGAAATCGGTGCTGCAGTGTCAAAGTTCCCATGTACGTTCCTGCTCCCGTGGGAATATAGGGAACCGTAGGAATATGGGGATGAATTAGTTTTTATGATACTCGGGGATAGTGTAGCATTCTAACGGTGAAAGAATTTTTGAAATCGGTGCTGTAGTGTCAAAGTTCCCGTATACGTTCCTGCTCCCGTGGGAATATAGGGAACCGTAGGAATATGGGGATGAAATAAATTTTATGTTACTCGGGGATAGTGTAGCATTCTAACGGTGAAAGAATTTTTGAAATCGGTGCTGCAGTGTCAAAGTTCCCATATACGTTCCTGCTCCCGTGGGAATATAGGGAACCGTAGGAATATGGGGATGAATTAGTTTTTATGTTACTCGGGGATAGTGTAGCATTCTAAGGGTGAAAGAATTTTTGAAATCGGTGCTGCAGTGTCAAAGTTCCCATATACGTTCCTGCTCCCGTGGGAATATAGGGAACCGTAGGAATATGGGGATGAATTAAATTTTATGTTACTCGGGGATAGTGTAGCATTCTAACGGTGAAAGAATTTTTGAAATCGGTGCTGTAGTGTCAAAGTTCCCGTATACGTTCCTGCTCCCGTGGGAATATAGGGAACCGTAGGAATACGGGGATGAATTAGTTTTAATGTTACTCGGGGATAGTGTAGCATTCTTACGGTGAAAGAGTTTTTGAAATCGGTGCTGTAGTGTCAAAGTTCCCGTATACGTTACTGCTCCCGTGGGAATAAAGGGAACCGTAGAAATATGAGGATGAATTAGTTTTTATGTTACTTGGGGGTAGTGTAGCATTCTAACGGTGAAAGAATTTTTGAAATCGGTGCTGTAGTGTCAAAGTTCCCGTATACGTTCCTGCTCCCGTGGGAATATAGGGAACCGTAGGAATATGGGGATGAATTAGTTTTAATATTACTCGGGGATAGTGTAGCATTCTAACGGAGAAAGAATTTTTTAAATCGCCGCTGTAGTGTCAAAGTTCCCGTATACGTTCCTGGTCCCGTGGGAATATAGGGAAAAAATATATAGTCTATGACCTTCCTCAGGTTCTGTGAATGGGAGACATACGAAAAACATACCGACATAGCTACATTCGCATTTTCAATATCAGTAAAGACTCCCGTTCCCGTGGGAATATGGTGACCGTTCCCGTAGGAATATGGGGATGAGTTAAAGTTTTTGTTACTCGGGGATAGTGTAGCATTCTAACGGTGAAAGAATTTTTGAAATCGGTGCTGTAGTGTCAAAGTTCCCGTATACGTTCCTGCTCCCGTGGGAATATAGGGAACCGTAGGAATATGGGGATGAATTAGTTTTAATATTACTCGGGGATAGTTTAGCATTCTAACGGTGAAAGAATTTTTGAAATCGGTGCTATAGTGTCAAAGTTCCCGTATACGTTCCTGCTCCCGTGGGAATGTTGGGAACCGTAGAAATATGGGGATGAATTAGTTTTTATGTTACTCGGGGATAGTGTAGCATTCTTACGGTGAAAGAATTTTTGAAATCGGTGCTGTAGTGTCAAAGTTCCCGTATACGTTCCTGCTCCCGTGGGAATATAGGGAACCGTAGGAATATGGGGATGAATTAGTTTTTATGTTACTCGGGGATAATGAAGCATTCTTACAGTGGAAAAATTTTTGAAATCGGTGTTATAGTTTCTAAGTTCCCGTATACGTTCCCGTTCCCGAGGGAATTTTGGGATAAATTGTAGCCTATGTGTTATTCTGATGTATAAGCTATATTATTGGAAAGTTTAATTGAAATCCATTCAGCAGTTTTTGCGTGAAAGAGGAACAAACATACATCCACACATACAAACTTTCACGTTTATAATATTAATAGGCTAGAAGTTTTATTTCCTAAAAAGTTAAATGCTGCTGAAAGTCACTATTCCACGCGGACGAAGTCGCGGGCACAGCTTGTATATATATATTACATATTTTTACATTAAATAGGCATATACGTATAATGCCTATAGGTGTTATCATGAACTATTGTATGTCTGAGCCTAACAAATGCATTTCTTTGAATGAAGGATTGTTCTGTCACCATTTTAAAGCCCTAAATAAGTTGTAAAAATAAGAAACCGTAGATTAATAAGCTTATTGAACAAATGGACACTAAAGAAACCTAAAAAATTACTAGAACAGTTAACACTGAGTGTCCCATGAGCTAAATGAAATGTGAATGCATATGAGGGCGTGGTAATAAATGGATGGGAAGGTCTTTTAACACGGCATCTAATAAATAAACACAGAACCATCTTTTAATTCATCCAATTGACCCCTGATGGTGTTGGTAAGGTCCCGAATCATGAACTATTGTATGTCTGGGCCTAACAAATGCATTTCTTTGAATGTGTCCATGGGAAGAAATACGAAGAAAAGCGTTTTTTTTTACTAAAACAATATCATGCAAACACCAAAGTGTGCAGAAGCAATGCTGCAAATGAGCACTGGGCTACTGCGCCGGCGCTCTGCACAATATTCACCTGCTCAGAGCGCAAAGAATAAGAGATAACAAACAGATTTATCAAAAAATATGACGTTAGAACATCGTTTTATTTTCTTTCATAAGAAAGCATGTATTGAACAGAGAGGTGCCTAGCGCTAGGAAATAGGACGATGTTCTACCGTCATATTTTTTGGTAAAAGAAAAAAGAGTAAAGAACACAAATTTGTTCCATCCAGCAACAAATTTTATAAGACGTTGAAGTCTAACAATAGATGTGCTAGCTATCGGAAGTCTTTCTTTGTGCTCTCTCTCTCTTTTTTAACCTTTTTAATAGTTTAACCATCCTTTGTTTACAAATAAATTTCAAAAAGTGTAATAAAGGCATAAAACTATCTAACAAAGTTTTTCTCCAATGAAATTGTGCCTATTCTAAAGTGGCAGTGATTTAAAAAAAGGTCATCTTGCTTTTCTCTAAAAGATTTTTCATTGCAAATCAAGTAAACTCTCTTTATTACACATACCTACATTAATTAAAGTCCGTTGTTTTCTGAACTCCAAAATATTTCAAATACATAAGAACAAATCTACAGTACCTACTCAAAAACCTTAAAAATGTCAAACTCACACAATCTATTATCACCAACATCTGTAAAAACACGAGCGGGGAAGGCAAAATTTTCAAAAGATTCGCCCAAATCTCCCACAACAGCAGCAACAAAAACTGATGACATCACTAAGATCATTACTTTAATGAAATCACAAGGAGATTCACTTTCAAAACAATTAAAATTAATGGAAGAGAATTTAACATCAAGAATCACTATTATTGAACAGAAAATGCAACTCATCGATGACATGGATCGTAATCTAAACCACCTTTGTGACCGTGTCACTGCTTTAGAAACACTTGTTGCACGAGTTGATCGCTTAGACGAAGAAGTAAACAAGATAAAAACCGCACCACCCCGCAATGACATTCAAATTGATTCACTCCATAAAAACAACGTATTCACTGAAATCGAAACATTGAAGCAACAAATTGAGTCAATCAATATTAAAAATCTTGCAACGGATGCTATACTTATTGGAATACCAACTTTTCCCGGTGAAATCCTAAAAAATATTTTTAATAATTTATGCCACAGGCTTGATTTTCAACCACCACAATTGTGCAGAATTTTTCGCGCAAGCCATAGAGAAGACTCTATTATCATTATAAAATTTCATTCCGCGCACGATAAAAATAACACACTTAAGGCATTTGCAGCTTTTCGGAAGATTAACTCGCGACAATTAATGCTAAGTGATATCGGTGAAGAATCGCACACTCCTATTTACATACACGAGAGCCTAACCAAAAACAATAGAAGTATTCTGCGTCAAGCAATTCGTCTAAAGCGCGCACGCGAGTTTTCTTCTGTTTTTACTACGAATGGTATTGTGCACATTAAATTTACAATAAATGATAAGCCTATAGCAGTCAACTCCTCGGATATGCTTATGTCAATTACCAAAAATCGTAAACAAAAAACAAAAACTAATCCACTTTACGAAGAAGGGCGAAGGATAAACAACAAAAATGAAGTTTCACCAAGTTTCAACGATGATGTACCAGGGCCGGCACCGGAAAAACTTTAGTACTTTTTATGTTTATACTACTACTTTTTTTTGCGCTATAATTTTAATTTTTCTTATCTTTCACTTTTTTCTCTTTATATTTATATCTGATAATTTTTCCAGTTTTCTTCCTCTTACAAATTATTTTTTAAATTCATTTCTTTTGTTATTTGGTTTCAATCGAAAATATTTTCAGCAGTTTTTTCTTTCACAACTAAGTTTATTTTCACAGAGCTGTTGTCTTATCATGCTCAGGGGCAGTTTCAAACAAGAAATATTAAATTTTCATGAGCGCAGTTGACACTAGAGGAGTTTCACAGGTCGGCAGATATACGAATTTGAACAGAACTAGGACGATGTTAAATGTTTTTCGGAAGAGATACATTGGGTTATCCATTTGCCACATAAATGCTCAAAGCCTTACGAAACATATTGACGAGTTCAAAAGCACGTTTGATGACTCTGCAATGGACATCATCTGCGTGTCTGAAACATGGTTGAACCAATCAGTAAACAATGCTTTTTTAAGTACGGGAAAGTATAGAATATTTCGTTCTGATCGCGTAATCAGCAGAGGAGGTGGCGTAGCCATTTTCTTAAAAAAAGACCTCAAAAGTACTATTGTTAAGGTATCTGATGCGAATGATAGTATTCAGTATTTATTTATTGAAGTACTAAGTGCTGCTGAAAAATGTCTGATCGGAGTATTGTATAAACCACCAAACATTCTCGATTCTACTTCCATCATAAACATTTTAGAAGATTTAACACCCAATTATAACCATGTTATTATTGCAGGAGACTTAAACGTTGACCTTCTTGATAGAGAAAATAATAGAGTTAAGGTTTTCAATGACAATCTGCTTTCTCTGAATATGCAATCCATAAATAATGATTATCCAACACATTTTACATCCACTAGCTCTACGTTACTTGATGTATTCTTAGTCAGCCAACCGGACTGTGTGAATTTTTACACCCAACTCGATGCTCCTGGTTTTTCAAAACACGACTTGATCGTTGCTTTCTATAATATCAATCTCCATCCAGTTTCTGTCACTGAAAGCATTTCGTTTCGAGATTTCAAATCAATCGACATGCAGTCACTTTTAGCTGGTATCCATAGCTCTTATCTCGAAAACATCTTTCATCTTTCGGATGTCGACGAACAAGTTGAGTTTTTCAATAATTGCGTAAATTCTCTATTTGAAACATATGTACCCATTAAAACAATTCGAGTTAAACGTAATCAATTTGGTTGGTTTACTGTAGCTATAGAAAGACTCATAGTAGAAAGAAATTGTGCTTTCAGACGATGGAAAAGATTTAGGCTTCCGCAACTGTTTCTCGAATACAAATCTTTGAGAAACAAGGTAAATGTTGAGAATAAGAGATCAAAACGACGATTTTTCGCTTCACAATTTCACAACCTGTCATCCAAAAAATTGTGGCAAAACATAAAATCACTTGGCATCTCAAAACAAAATATTAATACTGAAGACGATTGTGACGTAGATGAGCTCAACAAACAGTTTGTTGGATCTGCTTCAAGTGCAGATGATTCAATTAGCGCAACATCCGAAAGAAGTGATAATCTGCAAAACTTCAGCTTTAGGAGAGTTTATGAAGTGGAAGTTTACAAAGCTGTACAAAATATCAAATCGGAAGCTATTGGACTAGACAACATGCATCCTAAGTTTGTTAAATTAATTCTGTGTTTTATATCTCCCTTCCTGACACACATTTTTAATACAATTTTAACAAAGTCAAGTTACCCAAAACTATGGAAAACTTCAAAAGTTATTCCAATCCTTAAGAAATCTACCTCACAACAAAAAGAATACAGACCAATATCTATTTTACCATTTATCTCAAAAGCATTTGAAAAGCTTGTAAGTCAACAGATCACGTCTTATTTAGAAACAATTCAACTAATTACTCCTTCGCAATCTGGTTTCAGAGCAAAACACAGTTGTACCACAGCACTTCTCAAAATAGTCGATGACATACGAGAACAAGTAGATAAAAATTATGCTACAACGCTGGTCTTGCTAGATTTTTCAAAAGCATTCGATACAGTCTCACACAAAATACTTTTGCATAAACTAAAGAACTTTTTCTATTTTGAGTCGTCAGCATTGTCGCTAATTGCACAATACCTCAGCCACAGAAGCCAGGCAGTGTTTGCCAACTCCAAACTTTCCAATTTTCTTCCTACACATACAGGCGTCCCTCAAGGATCTATATTAGGTCCACTCTTGTTTACTCTATTTAACAATGACTTACCATCGATACTCAAGCACAGCAAAATTCATATGTACGCTGACGATGTACAAATTCACTTGAGTTATCCTCTTGGTATGATAGAAAATGCAACGGTCGAAATAAATGAAGATCTAATGAGAATAGTAGTGTGGGCTAGAGAAAATCAACTTAAACTAAATTCAAATAAATGCCAGGCAATTATCATTAGCAAAACTGTCCTTGATGTAACTAATTTACCGCTCGTAGAACTAAATGGCACATTGTTAAATTACGCTCCGACAGTGAAAAATCTAGGGGTTGTTTTCAACCAGACGCTATCATGGGACAACCACTTGACATGTGCTATTGGCCGAATCTACGCTACCTTGCGCTTTCTTTATCTGTCTGGAAGCTGTCTTCCAGTATCAACTAAAATGACTATTGCCAAAACTCTTGTTTTTCCCATTTTGCTATATGGTTGGCCAATTTTTTGCTGTATGGATAGCGCCAGTAAACGCAGACTTCAAGTAGCGTTTAACAACGTTGTTCGTTTCATATACGGATTGCGACGTTTCGACCATGTTTCTGTTCACGCTATGAGTGTTTTTAATATGACGTTTGACAAATATCTTGATTTTCTAACATTAACTTTTCTGTTTAAACTTATTTATGAGAAAACACCCAATTATCTCTACGAAAAGCTCATTTTCCCTGTTTCACAAAGAAGCCACATTCTTATTATACCAACTTTTAAATATAGAATTTCTAAACAACAGTTCTTCGTTCATGCTGCTGGTCTTTGGAACTCCCTGCCTAGCAACCTGAGGGGACAAGACAACTATAAGTTATTTGAAAGCTCGCTAAGAAATTTATATAAACGCTGAAAATATTTCAAATTCATAAAATAATTAAAAAACTCATCAAAACTTAAAATCTTTTTTTCTGTCTTTTCCAATTTTTCTCATTTTTAAAAACTAAATACTTTAAATCACAAAACAACAATAAACTTGTAAAATATAAAATATATAGGAAGATATTTGTTATTTAAAATTATTATTTACTTTTTATTAACTTTTTTTACTTTTCTTTCAATGAATAATTAATGTAACCATTATGCTTCTAAGTATTGTTTAAAAGACACATTGTTTTAAAATACTTATGTTTGAAATAAAATACACATACAAATACACATACATATTTGGGGTTACCTTGTATGTTGCTAAAGTTTTGTGTTTGTCTATGGAGTGAGTTGAAGAGCCAACATGTTTGTAGAATAGGACGGAAAGCAAAGTGGTAGTTGTCAAAAAAATGTTGGCAGCGAGTTCATGTGTATGATTAAGTTTGATTCATGTTGCCAGAAGTCTAAGATGTTTCGGATGAGAATTTCAAAAGGTAAGTGGGAATTAATCGACTTATATGGACGCTTCGCCACTGGTCCCTACACACTTTCTTTTGTTTTTCTTGCTTTTCTAAAATTTTCTCCTTAAATTGCGCTGCTACTGCTATGTCCTTCATGGTTGAAATTCAGACCAGAATGAAGTTTGACGACTCGTTTGATAAGTGTGAACGTATACGTATATTAGCAAGTGCAAGAGAATGGCGTTTTCACATTTTTGCTTGAAACTTTTTGAATATTGATATTAATTTCTTGTAATATTTTGCGTGTGGTACCCGTGGCGTGATGGATAGCATGTCCACCTGCTAACTGTGCATGAGGTTCGAGGTTCGAATCCCAGGACTGGCAAAAATGTTTTTTCACGGATATCGCCTTTCGCGAGGAATCGGCAAGTCCTCCGTCAGTAAAATCATTTCCATGAAAAGCGCTTTCTATATTAACCGTTCGGAACCGGCAGAAAATTGTAGGTCCCCTCCATTCCCTCACAAGGCATGGTTGTGAGATATGCGCTAGGCCAAGGGGCTCCTCGCTCTATTGCGCCATCTTTTTTTTTATTTATTTATTTTTAATATTTTGCGTGTTTAATTCTATTTTCATAATTAATGTGTAGTTGACAACCCTGTACCACCAAATACATTATGAAGAGTCCAGAGATCAAAATGAGTGTGTTCAAATCAGTTCAAACACATCCGAAATCTCTCAACCATCGCTCAGACCTGATCATTTACCACCCCTATTCACAAGCAAATAGCCCGCAGGCATATTTACTCACAAGCAAAAATGCTTAGTTTGTTAGTTAGTTTGTTGATACTTAATCAGTAAGGATGCTCACAAGTCAATTTTTCTGTATTGCACTCCTAAGCAAATGACTTGCAAGCAGATGACTTGTTTGAACTTACTTGATTATATTCAAATATTCATGAGCACGCAAAATGTTCACAAGCAGGAAGTGTGTTCATCGGAAAGCAATGTGCAATTAAACCTAACTATAATAACACGCCATCAAACTACGCTTTTTGGTATGATCACATTGCTTGCTTATGAACACACTGCTTATTCACAAACACACTGCTTGCTCATGAACTTATTGTTTGTTTACGATCAAATTGCTTGTGATCACTTTTAATCACAAGCACTTTGCTCACAAGCAGTTTAACTCAATGTTATTCAAACTCATTTTGACTTACAAGCAAGTCTATTTGTTTGGTTCGTTTAAAAATAGGGGTTGTCCAGAGTTGCTTGGTTCACAAATAAGATTGTTCAAATTTATTTGCTTGTGGGTTGACTCAGTTTGTTCAAATTGGTTTTTTTTTTTTTTAAGTAAATACTCACAGTCGTATTTATAAAATTTGCTAAGAACATCCTTACAGCTCGCGTACACGAAATCAGACATCGTACGAATTAACCAAACATGTGACGTCCCAACCAAACATGTGTTAAACAAAGAGAGCACATAACACCACTACAACCGACAACGTCAGATGTCGTCCGATGTCGTCCGACTGCATCCGATCAACCGACAAATCCGAACGTTTTTGGATTTATCGTACGTCGTACGTCAGTTTGCCAGCAGCGTTGCCGAAGTGGCACAATTGTGTCATTTTGGCACCCTTCAGTATCGATTGGCACCTTGGCACTTTTAACTCTCATTTTGGCACCTTAAGAGCTTGATACATTTTAATGAAGAAAACTTAATAAAATCATTCCAAAAAGACTGAAAGGAATGTTTTTTTTTTTTTTTTCAAGTAGTGAAACATACATATCGTGTGTGCGTGTATTAATTCATGCCCAAATAATCGTAATGACACTTTATGGGAAAGTATTTGTTTTTTGTGTTTTTAAATATCTCTCTACCTTTGAAGGGCTGGTGGCACCCAGTTGGCACCTTTGGCTACCGAAAATGGCACCCTAAAAATTTTTACTGCGGCAACGCTGTTTGCCAGTAGAAGTACACAAGAATACAAGCAATTGGACAGTAAAAAGTTAATAAATTTCATTTTTAGTAGGCCACCACAGTAGAATAAGTTTTCTAAGGACTATAATAATAGAAATGTCTTGTCGAAAGCCGTAAAGAAATAAATTCAATATTAAGATGTCTGTCAGTTATCGTCAGAGACGGGCAGCTCCGATCCGATATCGGCCGATTAATCGGATTCAGTGTACGGGAGCCGTTAGACAGCTGTCCAACTAGACGGTATCTAAACAGTTGGACAAGCCCTAGCCAATATCGTATTTATAAATGCATTCCAACAGTTGTCTAAACAACCTTTCAAACTGTCAACTTTGAACGAAAAACAAAATGGTGGCGTTCATGGTTGACGCATGTAAACATCTTCTTCCAAAATTCCGTTGAGAAAAGCCGTTTTAACATCAAATTGTTTCAGCTTCATCCGTTTTGATGCAGCCAACGCCAATATTGTTCGAATCGATGTAAACTTGACAACTGGACTGAAGGTTTCTTGGTAATCAGTTCCATATTCTTGTGTAAACCCTCGTACTACTAACCGAGCTTTATAACGATCGATGCTCCCATCCGGGTTTCGTTTGATATTGAAAATCAATCGATTATCAATTACCTTTTTATCAGTTGATGGTTCTACTAAAGTCCATGTCTTGTTTCTTATGAGGGAATCGTTTTCTTCATCCATGGCTTGTATCCAGTGCTTGCAGTTATCTGATTCAATTGCTTCATCGTAAGTCCTTGGTTCGTCTTCATAAGCTAACATTGCCATATGGTCATCTGATGCGAGTTATGATAATCGCCTTGGAGCTGCAATTTCACTCCGATCTCGTAACCGTTGTCTGACAATATTCCTGTTATCAAGATCACAAATTGCTCCTTGCTGAACTTCTTGTCCTGGTACCATTACTTCTTCAGATGTGCTATCACCAACTGAGTTTATTTCCATTTCACTTTCTTCCAAATCGAGGGATACGACGGGGTCTTCAAGCAAAAATATAACATCTCGAGCTATTTCGATTTTGTTTGTCTTCGGATTCCAAACACGATACCCTTTGGATTGGTTGTCATATCCGACGAAGACGCACTTCGCAGCCTTTGCATCAAGTTTTTGCAGTTTCTCCTTTGGAATATGAATGAATACTTCAGTGCCAAAAACTTGTAAATGGTTGATTTCTGCTTCTTTGCTGTACCAAAGTTCATAAGGTGTTTTATCTGCTACAGTACTTGTTCCAGTTCTATTGAGGACATGAACTGATGAGTTTACTGCTTCGGCCCAAAACTGTTTGTCCATTTGTTTGGAATGAAGCATGGTTCTCGCTGCTTCAACGATAGTCCTCATTTCCCTTTCAGCACACCCATTTTGCTCTGGCGTGTATGGAACTGTTCGCTGGTGTTGAATGCCCATTTCGTCGAAGAAATTTTTCAACTCCCCGTTGACAAATTCAGTACCGTTGTCTGATCGAAAATATCGAACGCTGTGTCCATTTTCCTTTTGTATTTTAAGTACACATTTTTTCACATTGCTTGCAACTTCCGACTTGTGCTTCAAGAAATATACAAAACGGAAATGCGAGTAGCCGAGTAGTCGTCCTTCAGTAACAAAAAATACTTAGCGCCCCCCATTGAGTTTTCTTGGAACGGTCCACATACATCAGAATGAAGTAATTCCCCACAATTGTTTGATTTCTTTTCGCAGCTCTTAAAACTACCCCGATGATACTTTCCGTATATACAAGCCTCGCAAATGAAATCTTCATTGTCAAAACTGATACTTCGATCTTTTAGGAACTTCCTCACGTAAGCGATATTCTGGTGTCCCAACCGTTCGTGCCACGACCGAAGCGACAATCTTTTCACGGCTAAATTTGCCGAAGCAGTGCCGTCCTGGGATTGACTCACCGTAAACATCATCTGGTACAACTTTTCTCGACGAACTCCCACTGCAACAACATTTCCGTTATTCAGTAACTCGCATCTCTTGTTGTTTGACTTTAACTGATACCCTAGATCCATGGCCTTTCCTGAGGAAAACAAATTCAATTGAATGTCTGGCACATACAAAACATTCCCCATAATTTTCTGGATCCAGTCATCGCCATTGAATGCAAGAATGTTGATGTCGCCTTTTCCTTGAGCTATTATTTTTTCACCGATTCCAATCGTAGCATAGCTTGTTGTCTCTGTGAAATTTTCAAACCAATCACTTCGATGGCTCATGTGGTCACTCGCTCCGGAATCTAGAATCCAAGTATCTTTGTCACCGGTGGATGCAGGCCCGTGACAAACAAAAGCGTCAACCGAAGTGTCGTCCTGTTTCTTAGGTACATCTCTCATTTGTGGACAGTCCCGCTTCCAATGACCGCCTTGGCCACACCTAAAACATTTACCTTTTGGTTTCCCGTTTTTATTTGAGCCCTTAAAGTTGCTGCTAGATGGTATGTTCTTCTTGGAATTGTTGACTTTCTTTGTAAAAATTCGCCTCGCCTTAAGTGCCTCTACCTCTTCCACCTGACCCTGCGATTTCAAACGAAGTTCCTCAGTCATCAAACGTGCACGTAAATTTCCTATGGTTTGACTTTCAGAACCTGTAGACTCCCATGCGCTATGAAAATGGTTGTACTCGGCGGGCAAAGACATCAAAATCTTAGTCATAACCATAGACTCAGATATGTTTTCCTTTTGATCTCTCAGTTGCTGCACAATTTCCAACAGCTTTGACAAGAAAACTGAAATATCGTCTTCTGGCTCCTTCGACAAACTATAATACTTCTGTTGCAAAAATAAAATATTTGATTTCGATGACTGCTCATATGTGCTTTTAAGGGTTGCCCACATCTCGTGCGCTGTTTCGCAGTTCATGATCTGAAGAAGTGGCTGTTTCATGCATGCTGTTGAAATTGTCCTTCTTGCTTTTGCATCCAATTTCTTCCATGCCACAATCGCAGTTGAATAATTTTCTTGAGTATTGTTTGGCTTCTGAGCGGTTTCGTCTACAACATCAAACAATTCGTTGGCTTCCAAAATTTGTCGAATTTGGAACTTCCACGTCAACCAATTGCTTCCACCCTCCAGTTTTTCGATATTTACCCTGTCGTTTTCCATGTTTGGATCCAAATGTACTATTTCGATTATGAAATGTCTCCAGAATCCCCTTATGCAGTATTACCGTGGACTGGGCCTATAACCTTTTGATAAAAATTCCTTTTTCTTTTGTGAAAAGAAAAAACTTCTAGAAAATTTAATAGTTGTTTATTGTTATAGTAACTGAACAGAAGTGAAGAAAAATTATTAATTTTTCTCTATACACAAATTCAAAGTCAACTATGTTTTTCGGACTTGAAACTAAACAAGTAGATAATAGTAGGAATAATATAAATTCAACAGTTTTGACTGGCGGTAACCAGAGTTGTTCCAGGAATGAATCATGTTCTGCCGTTCCCAAGTAGCCAGTTCGCGCTTAATGCTACCTACCGCAGTAGGTTCCAGGTCTTTGAAATGGTTTTGAAAGCCAAGTCTAGCTAGGTGCAGGCGGTAAGCCTCTTCGTTACCATTTACACCTTTAGTCCAGGCACCCATTAAAGAGTCATATATTTTGGGTTGACTAATTGAGTAAGACATGTCACGCAGTTCAAAACTAGTTTTGGATTCAATTTTGGTTGAGGACAATGCCTTTAGTTTTCTCTGATCAATGAAAATTTTTCGTACAGCTCATAACTGTTCCACTTTAAATTGTATTTAGAATGTCTTCCTCGGCCAACCGAAAATTACAATAAAAACAAAAATCCAACCCTCTGTTCTTTTTGCAGAAGAATAGTGGAAAATAGTTTAACTATATATTCTAAAAACACTTTCTTGAAATTTAAGCTGTTAATTTGATTATTTATCAAAGATTTATCTTTGCAAATAATGTGATGTTTTTTTTTATTTGGAAAGAAAAATTCAGTTTCGTTGTTATAATGTTTGGTGTTTATTTTTTTAACTGGGAAACGGAAGAATGGGTCATAAGGCCATGATGGCATTAAGACGCTTTGGAAAGCGTCATTAGACCATATGTTCGAATATGGCCTTAAGTCACAAATCAAAGCGTCTTAACGCCATATATTCGAATATGACCTTATGTCGTATGGTCTTATGTCAGGGCACCGTTCTTTTTGCAGAAGAATAGTGGAAAATAGTTTAACTATATATTCTAAAAACACTTTCTTGAAATTTAAGCTGTTAATTTGATTATTTATCAAAGATTTATCTTTGGAAATAATGTGATGTTTTTTTTATTTGGAAAGAAAAATTCAGTTTCGTTGTTATAATGTTTGGTGTTTATTTTTTTAACTGGGAAACGGAAGAATGGGTCATAAGGCCATGATGGCATTAAGACGCTTTGGAAAGCGTCATTAGACCATATGTTCGAATATGGCCTTAAGTCACAAGTCAAAGCGTCTTAACGCCATATATTCGAATATGGCCTTATGTCGTATGGTCTTATGTCAGGGCACCTCTTGCATCTGGAGAGCTTTCCCTAATTTCTGAAGTGATTGGGATGTTTAAATTTGAAAAAAAAACTCGACCTTAAAGTCATTAGCATTTATGAATAAGAAGAATTCTATCCGAACCTACAGTCTCGAATATATTCACAGTCTGAAATTGGGTTCATGGCATCTCCCAATCAGGGTTGCAACATCGTTATAAAACACATCGGTCATACCTAGCCCGAAAGGCATTAAGATTAAGATATTGTTTAATTTAGAGTACACGCCCAGGGTCAGTTAGTTAGTTAAGATATTATATAAGCTAGTTTTATACATTTTTGTTAGCATGTAAGCAGTTATAAGTCAAAATGAATAAAAATGAATTAAAAAAAAAAAAAAAAAAAAATCGGTCATAACAACGATACATCGATGTTTTTCCAATGTTTTACTGATGTTTTAATTATCTTGTCAATAATGAAAAAAATTGGTTATATTTACGTCTACTGGTAAGGAAATTTACTCAAAACATAGTTTGGGGCAGCGTCAAATGCAACATGAGAGGCAACCTTCTTAATTACATTCTGTCTTCTGACTTAGACATTAACAATGTTGGTAATACGCCAACTTTTGTTACGGCTATACGACAGGACGTAATTGACTTGACACTATCTAACAGATATGCCAAGGAGATTACCAACTGGAAAGTATTGCTGGACGTGTCACTCTCAGACCACAGATACATTCAATTCCATGTAGCAAATGTGATTCCCACTCCTTTAGTTACAAGAAATCCCAGAAAAACTAACTGGACACTTTTCAACGATGAGCTCGGTAATTTCGTCAAAACTCTACCTAAGCTCTCAACATCACAAAAAGTGGAAGATGCCGTTCTAGAAGTGAATTGTGCCCAGCTAGACAATTACCTAGTAGATCTATGGTTCCGTGGTGGAACAATGATCTACAGAAACTTCGCAGGGAAACCAGAATTTTGAATAGGTCCCTCAAGACCAAATCAGATGTCGACTGGAACCTGTATCGATCTAAACAGAAGGACTTTAAAAGGTTAATTCGAAGATCAAAGAATGCCTCTTACAAAGAATTCTGTGAAAGTATAGAAACACTCAGTGAAACTAGTCGACTTACTAAAGCCCTTAAAAGGAGCAAGGTAAACAAACTAGAAACGCTCAGGAAATCAGACGGTTCCTATACCGAGTCCAAAGCAGAGACACTCAGTCTTATGCTGGAAACTCATTTTCCAGGAAACCAGATAACAATCGGACCACAGCAATCTATCTCCCTTAGATCAGGTGAATCCGATAAATCCACTCGACTTAGCTGGTACACGTCATCGTTAGTTGTTACCGACGAAGCCATCAAATATGCCGTGGCATCTTTTGACAGTTTCAAGTCACCTGGCACTGACGGTGTTTACCCAGCTATGTTGCAGGAAAGTATAAACCTTTTGCTTCCTACTTTGAAAAATATTTTCACTGGTAGTTTAGCCCTAGCGTATATACCAACTCCATGGCAGAGTGTTAGAGTCGCCTTCATACCAAAAATTGGTAAACAAGACTACTCACTCGCCAAGAGCTTTAGACCCATTAGTCTTACCTCCTTCCTGCTTAAGACGCTGGAAAGAATGGTTGAGATTTACATTCGTAAAACCTCACTCCAATTACACCCTCTGTCTCAGATGCAACATGCTTACCAAAGAGGAAAATCTTGCGAGACCGCACTTCAAAATCTTGTTAGCAGGATTGAATGCGCGCTTGACAGGAAAGAATTTGCGGTAGGTATTTTCATCGACATTCAAGGTGCTTTTGACAATGCTGGCTTCGATGGTATGTGTAATGCTGCCAGAGAACACGGTGTGGACGAGTCACTAGTGTTGTGGATTAAAGCAATGCTAGTGAATAGAACCGTACTCGCTGAGGCTGAGTGTGGACAATATGTTGCAACGGGAGTGAAAAAGGGCTGCCCAAAAGGTGGCGTTTTATCTCCTCTTCTGTGGTGCATGTTGATCGACTCTCTACTCGTAATGCTCAATGGTTCTAACGTTCATGCCCAAGCATATGCAGACGATGTCGCCGTGCTCTCGATTGGCTCCAGCCTCCAAGCTGTCTGTTCCCGAGCACAGGCTGCGCTTTATATGATTGACACCTGGTGTGTTACAAACGGTCTCTCCGTCAATCCTCTTAAAACCGAGGTTGTCCTCTTCACGAGACGTAGAAAATTGACTGGTTTGACCCAACTTACGCTTAAAGGCGTCAACATTCCTTTTTCAAATGAAGTCAAACATCTTGGAGTAATCCTGGATAACAAACTTCTTTGGTCAAAACATGTCGAGTCTAAAACTACTAAAGCACTGTCAGTTTTCTGGCAATGTAAAGGAGCCTTTGGCAAGACATGGGGTCTTTCACCGAAAAGGGTCCTTTGGATCTATACGGCTATGATAAGACCAATCATCTCCTATGCGTCAGTTGTTTGGTGGAATAAGCTCTCGCGTAAATACGTTATTGCCTCGTTTGCCAAACTTCAAAGAACAATTTGTCTGGGTGTTACGGGGGCCTTCCCCAGCACACCGGGAGCTGCTCTCGACGCACTGTTGAATCTTCCTCCCCTTGATACTTACATCATGGGGTGTACTCTCAAGACCATTTCTCGTTTAAAGCGATGTGGTCTCTGGCACAATTCGCACTGGAGCTTTGAGGAACTCGCAAGCAGCATATCTTTTGACTCACGTCTAATGGATATGCCGTCTGACACGATGATCCCAAGGCTCAAACTGCGTCAAAATTACTCAGTCAACTTTCCTTCGGTTCAGGACTGGTTCTTTCCAGAATCTGAGCCTGGAAAGAACTGTTATCGTATCTTCACAGATGGCTCCAAAACCGACGAGGGTTCTGGTGCTGGTGCCTTTGTTGAGAACGACGACATACAACTGCACTCATCTTTGGGATCATACGCATCCGTTTTCCAAGCGGAAGCTTATGCTATCCTAATGGCCTTGAACCACGTAACGAACAATGGATGGACGGGGAGAAGTATCTGTGTTTGCAGCGACAGCCAAGCTGTGCTTAAGGCTCTTGTCAACCCTCTAACCACTTCGAAAGTGATCCAGGAATGCAAGAGCTCTCTGAAAGCGATCGGAAGATCAAATTCCTTGAGTTTCATTTGGGTTCCGGACCATCACGGCATAACTGGAAATGAGATCGCCGATGAACTCGCTGGGCAGGGATCTCAGACAGCTTTCTCAGGACCTGAACCGTCGCTAGGTTTGCCAGCATCCTCAGTGAGAGCTTCAATCAACGATTGGATCTGTGAAGAGCAAAATCGTAGATGGCATGCCTCCATTGGATGCAGGCAAACCAAGCGCATGCTCCCCAACGTTAGTAAGAAGACTGCAACATTTTTGCTAGCTCGTAGCAGAAAAGACTGTAGAAAGCTTATTGGCGTTGCCAGCGGGCACTTCTCTTTTGCCAAGCATTTAAACGTGTTAGGCTTAAGCGACACCACACTCTGTGAATCTTGTGGAGAAGATGAGGACACCGCAGAGCACTTCGTCTGTGAATGTCCTGCTTTTTCTCGCATGAGGTTACAGATACTCGGCGCAGACAGGGTGAGAGCTGGTAACTTAGGCTCCTTATCATGGCAGCGTCTTTTGGCTTTTCTCCGAACATCTGGAAAGCTATAACAAATAGAAGGTTGCTATCTGGTAGTACAATGGACCGGTATTTAGGTCTGAGTGCTCCAGCTGGTATTTTAAAAACCTCCAACAAAAAAAAAAAAAAAAAAAGGAAATTTACTAGTCTTACCAGTTCTATAATCTTCTTTGAATACAATTTACTTTGATAACTCGCAAGTTGCAACTCAAACGATACATGAACTTCGAAGGTTTCAAGACTAATTTCGAATAAACGTTCAAAATCAAACATCTTAGTGGTAAGTACGTTTGTACAACAAAACTTTCTTTGTACTGGCGAGATCACTAGTATATGTAGTTACTGCTGAATTATTTTCATCGGATTTAACCAATTTTTCCATATTAATAGGAATAATAACAGAAAAGGAAACCATATATTCACTAGTTTGCTGTAATCGAACACCAAGAAAATCGATGTTCGAAAAATGGAACACTAAATACAATATTTTTTTTATATAAGTAAATTATAGCAATTTATTTTCTGATAAATCACGGTACGAAACCGATGAAAAACAATTTCAATTTAGAATAAAATGTTAATTTGGCATGTGTTTTTGCCCTGTTCGAAAATAGGAAACTCATTTTTACCTAGTTGCCTATTCCGAACACAACTATTCGAAAATAAGCAACTAGGTAAGAATGAGTTTCCTATTCTCGAACAGGCCAAAAACACATGCTAACTTAACTTTTTATTCTCAAAATTTCTCTCAATATCACAAGCAATTCCTCTAATATAATAAAAACCACAGGTTCAAGTACGTACGTACATTATTTGCTTTTTAACTGAAGTATCCAACACGTGCATTGCAAGTTTTTTCTTACTCTTACCAAGCGTCGAACCGCACGGACTGATAAACTGAATTTTTGTAAGATCCTGTGCTGTATTTGTATTAGTAAGCATATGCGGAAAGTGAAAAGGGAATATGAGGACACACATATATAGTCCTTTCAAGGTTGAAACACCAAAAACAACGAAAATATAGGCATTTTCGTTTAAAGTGTTCGAAAACTGGGGATGTTCGGAAATAGGTGCCACTACCCTACCTACACAGGCTAATCTTTGTAGCTTTTGCAAAAACTCGTGGACATAAACTTGTTCTGTTTTTTGCCACCAGACCAGCGAAGAATAGGTTATGATGGATGGGATAATAGTGAGACATTACCAGTTAATCATTTTTCACCAAAGTCCCTTTTTTTAACTAAAGAGCCCTCTAGAACAAGCCCAGAAAGCATTAGTGTGGATTTTGCTATGATTTCATCCAGATGTAGTCTCCAGGTCTGAAGAGCTGATCTATTATAGCTGACCGGAGAAGGGGTAAAAACGCACCAGTCAACGCACTCCTTTTACAGCATAAACTGTTATTGATGTTTGACCTAGTGTTGTGGAGATGATTCTGCCACTTAACATAGATTTAATCCATTTAATGGTGGATGTGTCAAATCCTTTGGCAATTGCGGCGGTTTGAATTGATAAGTATGTGGTATTATCAAAAGTATCAAAAATGTCGAAAAAAAAGAGCAGAGTGTGATGACTTTCTTAGCAAACACATTTTCCCCCTTGCCAAGGGGAGTATGGGTTTGTGTTCTGAAAATTAAAAATTCGCGCGAATTTTGGTATTAGTGAATTCGAAGAAAGGAAGTTCAATGAATGTCGGTAACAAAAATAAAATAAAAAACAAAACACGGTAAGCGCAAAAACGTAAGACAAAGTTTATCACTACGAATATTTCAGTGTCTATTAAATTTTTTTTCTTGAATGTAAAAAATTTTCTTTTTGAAGTGAAAACTTCTTTAGGCGCGTTTGGCACTTTTGCGATGGGGGTAAAGCAATGAATTCGCGACCGACACCATTTTTTGGCTCATCGTGTATATTTCGTATGTAAAGTCGTCATAGCCCAGCATCTCAGGTTCGATTCCCAGCCATGACTTACATTTTTTTATTTATTTTAAGTGAAAACATAAATAAAAATTGTCGCCACGGCTGGGTTTCGAACCTGAGACCATGAGTTTAACAGCCAACGACTCTGCCAATGAGCCAAGAAACACCTTAATTTTGATGCTGCTAAATGATTTAAAAGAATATAATAACATTACCTACTAATATTACTTACCGACTCGGAGAAATACAGAGAAGAAAGAAGGGAATTGAAGGACAGAGAAAAATTTATGCAAAAAAAAAAAGAAAAAATAAAAAGCACCAAATATTTTACTACCATTACCGTTACAATGAAGTGGATGAGTGAAGCTGGAGTTGAAATGGTTACATGAAAATAGTTTGAAAACCATTGCTCAAATATTAATTAATTTCGTTTCTAAACTTAATGCATTGTCTTTTTTTTTTCATTTTATTGTCAAAGTTTACGAGCGCAGTTACGAGATCTGTAGACACTATCGTTAAAAAATTGAATGTATTGATTTTAACAGAGCTTCACAAGGGTGACGAAGAAATATAGACATGATATTCCAGATTTCAATTTAGTTGCAAGTTTCAGAAGGCACGATCGTCCAGCAGCAGCAGGAGTAGCTATCTACATATAAAAGGTTGTCTGATACAACTGCCATATTTTGCTCAAATCATATGGATTTGCATACGAGGTACACTAGTATGTTTAGTACTAATGTTTTTGATATCGGCGATTTGTGTGTTTGTCGTTGCCACTCTGGAAATGGACAGCAAGTTATAACAGTATAGGCGTTTATAATTCACCGAATACGTGTTCAAGTGTAATACGACAGTTTTTATATAAAAATTTATTTATTTAGTCTAAAGACGCTTCTGCATACCTTCACGATAAAATTGGGGAGAGATTTGATGATTTCTTATGATTGTGAGTGGTGATTTTAACATCAACTTCGTCGATGCTACAAATTTGTCACCTTTTCAATTTTTAAAAGAAGAATACTATTTAACAATGACGAAAGACCGCAGCCTTAGTACAACGAAATATAAAGCGACAATTGATGCAGTCTTTGCGATATATTTAAATAGATTTGAGACAAAATTGTTCGTTTCCTATTTAAGTTACCATAGACCTATTATTTCAGTATTAGAATACGATGATTGTAGAGATGATAATAGAAGATATGAAATTGTGAATGAAAACTCATAAGTTTCATTGATGTTCTTCTATATGTACATCTACATATATTATAAAAGATTTTCCTGTACATTAAAATATTTACTGAAAATTCAATTCTGTTTTCACTTCTGTCGGCACTCCCGGAGTGCTTCTTTTTTTTCTCAACTGCACAAAATTTCTCAATCTTTGAATAAGACTGATTCTTGCATTTTCACAAAAACTATTAACGGCTTGCCAGCCGCTGCGCTGGTTGGAAGCTAGAAGTGAATGGCAGCGCGGTCACACAACTCCCCAGTTTCTATCAACAACCCGCAAAAAAATGGTTTTTGGGCTTCCTTTTAAATATTTAAGCAAACTAGAAATATAAGCAACAAAATTGGAAAGAAAAAATTACTAAATGCTTCGTGTAGCAGTATTTTTTTTTTTCAGCAGCTCCTAAATGCTCGCCGACTGGGAGCGATTGAGGTGAATTTAGCACACAAAGCGGCTTCTCGCTCCTCGCCGCTGGCAAACAGCCGTGTCTGACCCGTGCGTAAGATATGCCGGGATGAAGCTTGTAGGAGTCGCGGTTTGACAGGAAAATGAGAGACATAAAAAGTCTTACTCACAGCGCATTAGAAGCATCGAAAATATGTACTTGATTTTCTAATGTCAAATTTCATTCAAGTACATCTCTATGATGGACTTTTGAACTATCTGTTAAACCTACCACATAAATAAATCTTTTCAAGTAAATAAACTGCGTAAAAGGATAAAGATATCTTTCTCGATAAAGTTAGTATTCTTTGAACTGCTCCGCCGCTCCACTGATCTTTCTGGATTTAGTAAAAACATCTGCCATCATGACATCACTGCAAAAGTAACGGGTGATTTTTTAACAGGTTTAGAACTTTTAAAAAAAAAAAAAAACACAAAAAATTCGAAAAAATGAATGAAATATTTATTTGAATCGAT
This sequence comes from Melanostoma mellinum, assembly GCA_914767635.1. Lineage (NCBI taxonomy): Eukaryota > Metazoa > Arthropoda > Insecta > Diptera > Syrphidae > Melanostoma > Melanostoma mellinum. Next base: position 72,155,433 of record OU612060.1, on the reverse strand, counting down.
AGTTTGAACCTTGCAATTTAATGTTTAAAGATAATTTCATGCAAATGTTGACCGCGGCTGCGTCTCAGGTAGCCCATCCGCTGAGTCCAATTTTGGCATACTCTTTCACACATATCGGCCGGTATCTCACGAATGAATCCATGGATGTTGGCTTCCAGTGCGTCAATCGAAGCGGGCTTGTCCCTATAGACATTAGCCTTGACATACCTCCACAAAAAATAGTCTAATGGTGTCAAATCGCACGATCTAGGCGGCCAATTGACCGGCCCGAAACGTGAAATTAACTGTTCACCAAACTCGCCATCGCAGCGCGCGATGAACATTTCGAACCGAGCACGAATTTTGATAGTAAAATTCAATAATTTGCAAGCGTTGTTCATTTGTAAGACGATCCATGGTTAAATTGCAAACCAAACTGAAGCTGTTTGACAGTGACACAAGGTACTAAACACACGTCAGCTGTCAAAACCAGTGTTGCCAAAACCAAACCAGCTAAAAAATCACCCGTTACTTTAGTTCAATTACTCTAACTTCATGTAGCTCTCGAATGTAGTGATAGAGGATATCTATGTGTTTGCTTCTAGGGTGATGGACTTGAGTTTTGGCTAATTGCTTGTGCACCTTTGTTATCGTTAAATAAGAGAAGATTAGTATTACAATTTGGAAGCTTTAACTCTAATAATAAATTTAATCAGAGTCAAAAGATGTGGAGCAGGATTTACAATTTTCAATACACTGATTTTTAAGTATGTCTCTGATGTATTGATGTTGATGAATTGCTATGGGCCCACTTGGTTGCCAGCGCTCTACTTCTATTCCAGGAATTGTGTCACTGGCCCCTTGTCAACATATTGGAACATTGGAACACAATTTGAATTTAATCCTTTTGAAAATCATCGATAGCTCTTTATACGACCAAAATGTTGATTTCCGAATTTGCTCATAAAGCAAAAACAGTTATCGCCATTGCAATTGTGGAATCCAATTCTCTGTAGTTCTTCGTTAAGTTTGCAGTCCCACTGTCTACCGGCTTGATTTAGACCATATAACCACTTAATCAGCTTTCATACCTTTTCAGGATGTCTTTTATCTTGGATCTATAAATCCCTCCGGCTGAGTCAGAAAAACGTTTTCTGCTAACTTGTCATGGAGATATGCAAATGTGACTTCAAGGTGATGTGCAAGAAGTTCATACTCAGCTGCAATTGCAAAAACCAACCCTGATTGTTGAGAAGCGCACATCGGGGAAAAAAGTTTAATTGAAATTGATTAAATATTTTTGAGAGCATCCTTTTGCCAAAAGCCTGCACGTATACCTGTCGATGGATCCGTGTGGTTTTCTTTTAAAGTAAAAAACACACTAACATACAATCACGTTTACGAAACAAGAAGTCTATATCCCTTAGATTCCTAGGAATATCCAATTAAAAGCAGCTCGCGTTCCTTGAAGTAAACTTGGTTTGTCCGAGCTTTTTGTCTAGGTCATAGCTCGAGAACTAAAAACTTTTAGATGCAAAACACAAGGTTTTGATAAAGTCCATAATAGTGACTGATTCCTTAAATATTATACCGTACTTATCTTTTCTGCAAAGAGATACTCCGGAAGATTTTGGTCCAGCAACAAACAGCGGGTAATTTCAAGCAGTGTTTAGAGCGCTCTTTCAGCCACACCGTTCTGCTGAGGCGTATATTGGATCGAAAGTTAACGTTTAATTCCTTTTTCTTGAAAAACTGATCAAAATTATTGTTGGCAAACTCACGTCCATTGTCGCTTCGTATACATTTTATTTTATTGGATGTTTGAAGTTGAACCATATTCTTAAAACGTTTAAAAGTAAAGGGTTTTCCAATAGGTATGATATGATTTTGCAGAGGCGTTTGCCATTTGTAGTATGCAGTGGCGTGGCGTGGTTATTTTCAAATGGTAAGTCGAGAAAAATGAACCACCTACACAAATTAATAAGGAATAAATAGAAGGTTCCCTAAATTCCAAACGTGGATTAATCGAAGCCAATTTTTCTATACTTTAAGTCATTTATGTTAAAATTCACAATGAGCTTAAAGCATAAAAAAATGCACGTTACTTAAAATTCACTTTAAACTTGCAAATAATCGAAAATAATGATCAGTAGAACAAAACAAAACAGTAAAACAAAACCGAATTCGCCGCACATTACTCGAAGGCGAACACTGTATTATTTTTTCCAAGCAGACATTGCACTATTGCAGTAAGACGAAAATTATCGTCTTACTTTCTTCAATAAGAGAACGTGTATTGAAAAGGGTGGCACCGCGGTGCACCGGGGTGGAAGTATATCGTAGGAAAGACAGGGACAAACATAAAATATGTTCTGCGCGGCGATTTTCAATGCTTTGTGTATGCTTTGTGTATTGTGTGTGTATCTCGCAAATTTAAAAGTGCTTGAAGAACATTGTGTGTATGGGCAAAGATAGGATGTTGACTGCTTAGTTGTAGACTTCTTATGTCGCTGGTTTTTTCTATGAACAAGGGACAAATTTTAAAAGGTAAGACGATAGGAGTCGTGTTATATGGACGCCACGCCACTGGTAGTATGCCATGATCTGTCATTTGTTTCTTATTGCATTCAGAAAATCTTACAATTTCACTATGCAGAAGTATACGCAAGAACAATGGCTACAAGTTATTCAATTTTACTTTCAAAATAATCGTTCCCTAAATGCAACTTTTTTTTTTTAAGAAAATCATCTTTCCCGATGAGGCTCATTTTCATTTAACTGGTGCGGTAAATAAATAAAACTGTCGATTCTGGTGCGATGAAAATCCACAAAATATTTATGAAAAACCATTACATTCACCTAAATTGACAGTTAGGTGTGGTTTTTGGGCTGGTGGAATCATCGGTCCGTACTTCTTTAAAAATGAAGCTGGTAACACCGTTACTGTCAATGGGGAGCGGTATCTATAGGTCGATGATAACCAACTTTTTATGGCCGAAATTGGAAGAAGTTGGCCTTGAAAACATTTGGTTTCAACAAGACGGGGATACGTGCCACACAGCAAGTGCAACAATTGAATTACTGCGACAGAATTCGATTCGATTATTTCAAGAAATGGTGATATTGAATGGCCTCCAAGATGTTGTAATTTAACACCATTAGACTTTTTTTTGTGGGGTTATTTAAAGTCATTGGTCTTTCAAAATAAACCAGATTCTCTTCAAGCCTTAACGTGCCATTAATGTTATACGACTTGATAAGTGGAAAAAGTGCTCGAAAATTGGGTTCATCGAATTTGTTGCTGCAGAAGAAGTCGTGGTGGCCATTTGAATGACGTTTTATTTAAAACATAATGGTAATGATTGAACTGCACATTGAATAAAAAATATTTGAATTTCCTTAATAAAAAGTGTGTTTTTTTCAAAAAAGAAATCATATCACTCTTATTGGAAAACCCTTTACTAAATATCTCATTTGATGTTTCAGGAAGAATACATGATTTTTTTTTTTTGATTTGTCGTCGATATATTTTATGAATTTCTGCTCCCCCAACCGAAGAATTCCTCATGGGTTCGCTTGCAACACAAACCAATGCGGAAAGACCGAATGATGACGACTGACGTCGACGTGGTCTCGATCTGCATGCTGATGCAAAATTACCACATTGGCCGCAGTAGTAACATAAACCTTTACCATTGGAACTGTTTCTAGCCAGATATTTCTCGCTCGGCTTTACAGCTAAGATCCGTTCGCGTGCCATTTCGCTAACCTGCTCGACTTAAATGACTTCATCGATGGTGTCGACTCTTGATTGCGACTACAAAATTTTCGTAAGAGTCTGACAAACTGCACGATAAAATAATTGTCAACAATGCTTCGGGGATAATAGCTTGAATTTCACTCAATTTCTATTCTACAGCACCTGGAAACTAAGCAAACTTACCATATTTGCAGGCCCTTTTGGCTGATTCAATTCACGAAGCTGGCTCCACGCTTCCACTGCGTCTTAAACAAGCTGGTAGGCCGTTAAACTCTAAATTCAACGAAGAAGTACAGAAAATTGGATTTCACAAATGCAATGGTGGGTGATAACTGTGTCTACTTTATGAACAAGGATTCGGAAATTAACATTTTTGACCGTAAACGTCGAAATATAAAGTCGATCATCGACTTATTAATCAATGAAATTTTGCTGCATGAATTCTTCATTTCTGTAAGTGAAAAGTAAAAAATTTCATCAACTTGAATGAATTTGAATGAAAATCCTGAAAAGGTGACAGAAATCCGATTCAGAATGTTGAAAATCGATAAGATTTTTCATTTTAAACAGCAAATGTTACCACAAACTAGATTGCAAACAATAGCCTCGTTTTATTATCACAATGATCCAATCCGGGTCGGATCTAATAATAAAATAATGATAATAAAACAGCTTTAGATCATCATATTTTTTTATTATTTCCAGTAGGTAGCTGTGTGAAATTCGTCCTTACAATTCGACATTTCAAAAGAGTTGCATAGTTGCCCTACGAGCATTTCTTTCAATGGTTAATTCGTAATTCTTTTTTTTAGGGAAAAATTATACTCTAGCATTTTGTCAAATATACATTTTTTGCAGTTATTCTTATTAATTTCACAAATATATGTTTTGTTTTGCAAAACTTTTTCATTATGTCATGAATTATACAAAAATGAATAAATGTGAAGCTTCTCCCTATCTATCTAAAATAAATTTCATTTCACACAGATAAAAATGTTCATATGGTAATACTGTTGTTATTGGAAATAGTGGAAATGATACCAACATTTTGAATCGAAAATCGAAATAGAAGAACTAAACTTTAGATCACAAAAATAGATCAAACCAAAAAGCAGGATCTTGCTTTGTTGTTTTAATGCAAGTAAATCAATGATCCGATCTGGATCATCTTGATAATAAAATGCGGCTATTAACACAGTGTGAAAATGCAACTGCACACATTATTCTAAGCAAGATCGATTAAATTTTTAAATTATACATTTAACTAAGCTCCTCACTCATCTCTTTATCAAAAGTAATTAACTAAATGGCAAGAGGTTTCACTGTACTTAATATAAAAGAAGATCTATTGAAAAATCGATTTTTGATATCTATAGTTATACTTAGGGTTGCCAGAAGAATTTTGATGAAACTAGGCAGCGAGATTTGAAATCCCGGACTTTCCCGGACAAATTAGAATCCAAAAAAGAGTACAAAACGAGGACACTAAAACATTACTTTTTTTTTAAATTATTTTATTTGGGTACTTCAGTTTTTTTTAAATAATAAAAATAAATTAATTTATAAATAGTTACATATCTAGTTACATATTATGGAGGTACATCTGTCATCATATTTCATAGGAACAGTGAGATTTGAAATCCCGGACTTTCCCGGACAAATTAGAATCCAAAAAAGAGTACAAAACGAGGACACAAAAACATTACTTTTTTTTAAGTTATTTTATTTGGGTACTTCAGTTTTTTTTAAATAATAAAAATAAATTAATTTATAAATAGTTACATATCTAGTTACATATTATGGAGGTACATCTGTCATCATATTTCATAGGAACATTTCATATTTTGTATACGTTAAGTTATAAACATTTAGCACATTATATACATTTTTATACATTGCATAAATGAAATTTAAAAATAAAAAAAATAAAAAGTTTAAGGTACCCCGTAGGTTGGATATTTTATAAATACATACCTACATAGTTAATTAACTGAAAGGATTTTTGAGAATGATCTATTCTAATTGTATTTTTCATTGCATCTAATTTTGTTAAGTATTTTACCATCGCTTGACATTAAAGAATCATAAAAAGATTCGCAACTCACTGCTTGAAAATTAAATTTTGTTAAAATTATGCCTTTTACAGTGTCGGGCACCAATTTGTTTCTTTCTTTTGTCCACTGCGAATTAATCAAAGAGAAAACTCTTTCAACATCGGCATTGTGACTAGGAATTGCGAAATAAAAATCCGCAATTTTAATTAATTCACTGTATAATTCTAAAGAATTCAGTCCATTTTGTGTTAACATTAGTTTCATCGCAAGGAGAAAGCTTATCCATATAGTGCTTGAGATTACAAAACTGATCAAATAACGCACTGTCCCTAACATTAACACCTTTTTCCTGAATATAAATCAAACATGGTTCAACTGATTCCCACGTTACGTTTTTATCATTGAACTGCATCCACGAAAAAACTTTAAATTCTTCGAAAAGTTTTAGCCAGGATTCAATATATTTTACAGTTACATTATAGAGGTTATTGGTATCAATTTTTAATTTGTTTACTTTTTCTTGCAAACCAGATTCAACAAGCTTTTTCATGATAGATTTAATTTTGATAGGAATAAAATTACTATTGATTCGCTCTTGTATATTGCTTACAATATTTTCTAAAACATTCACGGTCTCAATAATAGATATATCTTGTTTTTCAAGTTTTTGAATATTAATATTAAAAATAGACATAAGAGAATGAACTAGAAATAAATACGCCTCACTCAAATCATCTTTGAAGAATTCAATCAATATTTTTGGTGGGTTCTCAACTTCTTCGAAATAGGATTTTAAGACTTCAAACATGAGCAAAAGCCGTTCAACTGCAGGATATTGAGAAAGCCATCTGGTTTTTGAATGGTATAAGAGTGGCTTGTATTCATTGTCAAGGAATTCAGCAAAATCTCGAAGTCTTTCCGTTCTGACAGTATATATAGAGAAGTAGTTATATATTTTAACAATGATTATATCAACATCAACCGGGAGAGTATCACATCCGTGAAAGATTGCATTGTTCAATACATGTGGTGGGCAGCCTACACCGATCATATTTTGGTTTACTAATAATTTCAACTTCGAATACACATTATTCGAACCTTTCCTTTGTCGGCCACCGAAATTGGTATTGCAGTTATCAGCACAAAACCCAATACATTTTGTTAGTAAATTATTTTTTGTAAGAGTTTCTACAATCAGCTGGGTTATAGTGTCGGATTTTTCATTTTTTTCGAATGCAAGATTCAGAATCTTGCTTTTAGTTCCACCATTTTTAAAATCGTAATATCTTATTAAAACAGGGAACATTTTCAATGCTAAATGGTTACTAGCATCTGTTTGAACACTAATGAAAGCAATTGTTTTTAAATCACATAGTACCTGTGATATAGAAAAAGGGACAATAACGTTGGTGATTATCGCAGTAGCCTTAGTTCGTGCACAGGACAGTTGCTTGCAAATGTTTGAGTCGAAGTATATCTTTTGGTTTAATTTCATGTTGCAATCGAGTGAATTAAACGATTGGTGATGAAAAACAGTGTGGTATGCAATTGTTGCCTCTGCTGCCTTTAAATGTTTTTGGTCAGCTGCCGGTCGCCTTACAACAAACGAATCCAACGCTTCTGACGATGTTGACGCTGTATAACTTATGTTATATATATATATGTTAACGATGTATAACTTATACTGATAACGAGGATGGTCGTTCGACATATTGGAACATATGGTCTAATGACGCTTTCCAAAGCATCTTAATGCCATCATGGCCTTATGACCCATTCTTCCGTTTCCCAGTTAAAAAAATAAACACCAAACATTATAACAACGAAACTGAATTTTTCTTTCCAAATACAAAAAAACATCACATTATTTGCAAAGATAAATCTTTGATAAATAATCAAATTAAAAAAAAATAAAATAAATAGGGTGGCGCAACAGAGCGAGGAGCCCCTGGGCCTAGCGCATTTCTCTAAACCATGCCTTGTGAGGGAATGGAGGGGACCTACAATTTTTCGCCGGTTCCGAACGGCTAATTGAGAATGCGCTTTTCATGGCAATGGATTTACTAACGGAGGACTTGCCAATTCCTCGCGAAAGGCGATACCCGTGGAAAAACATTTTTGCATTTTGCCTCTGCTGGGATTCGAACCTCGAACCTCTGGGTTAGCCGGTGGACATGCTAACCATTACACCACGGGTATCAAATTAACAGCTTAAATTTCAAGAAAGTGTTTTTAGAATATAGTTAAACTATTTTCCACTATTCTTCTGCAAAAAGAACAGAGGGTTGGATTTTTGTTTTTATTGTAGTTTTCGGTTGGCCGAGGAAGACATTCTAAATACACTTTAAAATTTTCATTGATCAGAGAAAACTTGCATTCATTCATTCATTCATACCTCCATCAAATCCTTACTTCTTAATCAGTTGCACAAGCGGTCGTTTATATTTAGAAAAAAATGGAATTAAAAGAGCATAATTATCATTTTTGCGAAGGGTTTCAAAAAGCCAGCAAATTGCTTTACATTCCGGATTTCAAACAAGTTTATAAATGAAAAAAGTTTCCCAGAGGAGTATGGATGTGTGCTGTAAAACTAAAAATTCGAACGAATTTTTATCGTTTGGCTTTTTACTCACGATAGAATAATGAAGATAAGTGCGAAGCGGAAAAAATTTCCCAGAGGAGTATGGATGTGTGGTGTAAAAATAAAAATTCGCGCGATAAATGTAGCATCCAAGAGTTGGAAGAATATTTGAAATCGGTCAAGTAAATTTAAGGTTTCGGTTTTCGTTTCCGTTTCTGTTCCCGTGGGATTTTTGGGATGAAATATGGTAGTTTCTAAGTTTCCATTCCCAAACCCGCTCCTGTCGGAATATCTGCGCAATTTTTAAATTCCGTTCCTGTGGAAATAAGGGGAACAAACCTTGACAGGAACCATTTAAAAGTCATTGTCACTGAGGGATAATATAACATCCTAAAGTTGAAAGAACTTGGGAAATTGGCCAAGTAACCGTTCCCGTTTCTATTCCCGTGAGATTAGGTTACAGATGGAGGGGATAGTGTTGCACTCCTAATGCCGAAAGAATTTTAAAAATCTGTCCAGTTGTTTCTAAGTTTCATTTGCCAACCCCGTTCCTGTGGGAATATGGGGATCAAACCGTGACAGGAACCATTCGTAAGTCTGTGTCACTGAGGGATAATGTAACATCCTAGAGTTGAAAGAATTTTTGAAATCGGTCTGGTAACTTTAAGGATTCGGCTCTCGTTCCCGTTTCTGTTCCTGTGGGATTATAGCGGTGACATATAATCTAAATTACTTATGGAGGGGGATGATGTAGCACCCCTTATGCTGGAATTGATTTAGACACCTGTCTAGTAGTTCCTTAGTTTTCGTTCCCAATCCCAATCCTGTGGGAATGTCCGCGCAATTTTTTAAGTTTTTTTTTGCCAAAAGAACCTTCTTCTGACAATAACAAACACAACAAAAAAAGAATTGGACAAATTGGTCCAGACGTTGTTGAGTTATGCGCTTACCAACATATTTTGCGATTCTTTTTTATATTTTAAGATATTATATTATATTATATTACACTATATTATATTATATTATATTATATTATATTATGTTATATTATATTATATTATTGGTGGATGGGCGTTGTACTATTCGGGTAGGCTCTGATTGGTGCCAACTTGGCGGCGCCCAGATGTTGTAACTTATAGTACACGTCAATTGTGCTTACTATACCTCCAAGCGGTATCCATTGGGACCTGGGATGCTCCGTCCAGAGCTGACCTGGTAAAGAGTGTTGATAAGGGAATCCGGAACAATGAATTGTGATCGATCAACACTATAATTGCTCTGCGAACAATGACTGACTGCACGAATCTCAGTGGTCTACGAGAGCTTTCGTGTAAATGTCCCAGCGGATGAATTCGAAGGACAGAATCAAGGGTGGACTTCAGCAGCCATAAAAGCAGAAACCCCTGAAGGAGCTACTCCAACATATTTGGTTTAAAGGTCTTTTGGGGTCTTTCAATACTGGGACAGGGTATTGAAGTAGAGATGGTGGCGGACGAGCTCCTGGTGAGCCAACGGCAGCACTCACACCCCTGCAGCAGGGTACTGACTCTGGATATTCCAGCCCTTTGTGTCCAAAGGGATCCAAAAGGACCTGGCCCTCCAGGTTGGGGGTTGTGCGTAGGGTTAACTGCCCAACCACGTAAAAAAGACATTGTTCCGAAACAACAAGCAGCATCGGATAACGATAATGATTTCAAAGTTGACGACCCATGCAAACGAAAAAAGGACAACGACCTCCGGATCTGCACTTGGAACGTAAGATCTCTTAACGGACTGGGTGCAGCTGGAGAATTAGCGGACGCCCTGGACTGCTGCAAAGCAGACATAACCGCCATCTAAGAAGTGCGATGGAGTGGACCGGGCATAAAGAAGATTAAAAACTGTGACATATACTATGGCGACTGCTACAGACAACAGAAACAGCGCCAGCGTTTATTTGGGTGCGGATTTGTCGTTAGATGAAGACTCAGGGATAAGGTGATTAGCCAAAATCCAGTCAATGAGCGTATAATGACCATCCGCATCAGGGCTAAATTCGTCAACATTAGCCTAATATGCGCCTACGCCCCCACAGAAGAGAAAGACGACGATTCCAAAGACTGTTTCTACGAGCTCCTCGAAGAAACATATGAGCAGTGCCCTAGACACGACGTGAAAATCGTTCTTGGCGATTTCAACGCAAAACTAGGGAAGAAGGACATCTTTGGAAACACAATCGGTAAGCATAGCCTCCACGACAAAACCTCCGAAAACAGATTGAGGCTAATCGATTTTGCTGCGGGGCTAAATCTTGTTGTAAGTAGTACACGCTTCCCGGATCTCAAAATTCATAAAGGTACATGGCGATCCCCAGATCAATTAACCGTCAACCAAATTGACCATGTTGCGATCGACGCAAGGCACTCTTCCAGTGTGCTAGATGTCCGAACTTTCCGAGGGGCCAACTTTGACTCGGACCACTACCTTGTTGTAGCCAAGGTACGAATGAGGATATCTTGTTCACGACCAGCACGAACTAACGCTGTGAAGAGATATGACGTCGGAAAGCTACAATCGCAAGAGAGTCCCTTCAATTATCCTTGAATCCCATGCTACCAGCATTAAACATTGAAGACCAGTGGCAGCAATGCCAAGAAGCCATCAGAACCACTGCCTCTGAAGGTTCTGGGTTTCACTCGGCCACCAAAACGAAACCCATGGTTCGATGAAGAATGTAGGCAGGCAAATGCAGCCAAGCAAAGAGCACGACAAATGCTTTTGCAAACACGAACGAGGGCTGCTTACGATCAGTATAACGAGATTTACAAGGAGAGAAGAAGGGAAGAACACCGACTTCTCAAAAAGAAAAAGAAGCAGCATGAGAAGCGCTCGTTTGAGGAAATAGAGAGGTGCCATGACAGGAACGAGATTCGGAAGTCTTACCAAAAGGTAAAAAAGATCCTGCCATGGTGGCAAACCCCGAACTCAAGCCTGTAAAGACCAGCAGGGAAACATAGTTATAGAGTCACAGTCGCTACTGAGGATCTGGAAAAATCATTTCTGCAGACTGCTTAACGGCGATGAGGACACAAATTCCGCTGTCAGGCAGATTGCCCCATTCAGCCTGGACGATGATCAAGAATGCCGTCCTCCCGACCTAGAAGAAGCTAAGCTTGCTATATGCAAACTTAAATCAAATAAGACTGCAGGTGCAGATGGCCTTGATGCCGAACTTTTCAAAGCAGCTGGAGATCAGTTGGAAAGGAGTATGCACCAGCTGATTTGCATGATATGGTCGGAAGAAAGCATGCCCAATGAATGGAGCCTCAGTATCGTATGCCCGATCCTAAAGAAAGGAGACCCTCACAATTGCGCCAATTATAGAGGGATAAGCCTCCTTAACGTCGCTTATAAGATCTTGTCTGCTGTAATATGTGAACGTCTGAAACCCCACGTCAACAACTTGATAGGTCCTTATCAATGTGGTTTTAGACCAGAGAAGTCCACAATAGACCAAATTTTCACATTACGGCAGATCTTGGAAAAAACCCGAGAGCGTAATATCGATATTCACCATCTTTTTATCGATTTCAAGGCCGCGTATGACAGTATCTACAGAGACGAGCTGTACAGAGCCATGTCTAGTTTCGGCATCCCTGCAAAACTCGTACGACTATGCAGGATGACTTTGGAGAATTCACGCTGCTCCGTCAAGGTCGGTAAAGAACTCACCGAGACCTTTGATGTCAAAAAAGGTTTTAGGCAAGGCGATAAACTGTCATGCGATTTCTTCAACATCATACTTGAACAGATTGTAAGAAACTTAAACGTCAACACCAGAGGAACAATCTTTCAAAAGTCTGTACAATTACTCGCATAAGCAGACGATATTGACGTAATGGGAAGAAAAAGGCGTGATGTCATAGGTGCTTTTGCGAGTATTGAAACAGAAGCGGCAAAAATGGGTTTGATGGTTAATGAGGGCAAAACGAAGTATATGCTGTCATCAAATAGGGACACAGAACATCGACGAATTGGACAAAACGTCACAATAGATAGACATAACTTCGAGGTAGTACACCGGACCGTATCGAAAGCGGAGAAAAATTCTCCGATTGATCTTTGGTCCCGAATGCGAAGACAATGTGTGGAGAAGAAGATACAACAACGAGCTGTATGAGCGACATGGGCATAGCCAGAAGAGTACGCATCGCGAGGCTACGATAGTTGGGTCATATAGAGCGGATGGACCCAAACGCTCCGGCTCGACGGGTTTTCGAAAGCACATTGCTAAGCCTATATAGAGGCCCAATTTAATAACAATTTGAAAGATTTTTCTTACAATATGACCAAGGACTACATCCCAAAGTATGTAACACAAATTACGGGACACCCTGTATATAATCGACCTATTTTAATTCATTATAATTTTTTCGATTGCTGCCTAGCTTATTACAAGAATACCTTCTCACACGATAGTCGCCTGAATAAAAGGGAAGTTATAATCGAGGTATCGCTTCTTGATTCGCGTAAACTAATTTTAATTCACTGGAAAAAAATAGTGTTATACATAGTAACTGGTTGTTTTTCTGCACTTCAGTAGATCAAAATGTCTAAGACACGCAATGTTCAATGTCACGCAATTGACGGTGAATAGGAAAAGAAATATGTTCCTCCCTTTACAACCTCCCTATTCTTTTGTCTTATCCTTTTTTTGTATTAATTCTCGTCCGTAATTGTTCTATGTCGTTTTGCAATCAATTAGAAAATTAAAAACAACGTTTTGTTTTTGCCATACCTCACATGAAAATGAGAATTAAGTTCATAAATATGGACTTTGGGCGAAAAGTGCAACTTGTTTGTGTAGCGTACCTATATAAATAAATGGATTAGGTATAATGACATTAAGCGATTTGAAAGATTGTTTTGGGTAAATTAAAGTAGAATCAATTTTTGTGATTAATTTTTCCCTAAAATACATAACTGAAATGATATACGTAGTATACATATCTACATGCAAATAGATTAAGTAATTATATCTGCATAGAAACACATAAAAGTTCTCAGTAACCATAAGTTTTTTAAATGCGATTGTTCTAGCGTAGCCGTGGGTAGTGTTTTTTTAAAACGATTGGTTTTTATTTCGGGAAACTTTTTTCGGAGTTTGCCATTTTGACAGCTGTGACTTGACTCAGACTCAGATTGGTTTGACATACGGCCCAAATTTTGCAAAAAGTGGTCTAAAATTGGCTTCGACTGTATTTTATTCGAGCCAGCCGCGGCGGCCACTTGCCCGAAATCATTTTTAAAAGATAATGACTTAATCTTATCATTCATTATAATACAGTCATATTATAAAAGCAATAAGTCTCTTTTCTCTCATCTGAATGCAAATTTCAACAAAGATAACACTATACTCTGATGATGCTGATGCTGATGCTGATGAAGTACTGTAATAGTAGGGGAGCCCGAGATGCTAAATTTGCAGTTACTAAAGCGTCATGGGGACTTATTGGATTGTGAAGTTTACGTTCTAAAACGAAAAAAAGTGTATGGCAGTTTTTCATTTTAGTGGGGCGATGGGCGTGTATGAGCTTTTAAAAATGTAAAAAAAAAACAGTTAAATTGAAATACTGGAGCGCGTCAGATTTTCATAGTGTATACGCGCTTTGTCTTTCTTATAACGGATATATATTAATCTGACGATTTACTGGGGGCAAATGGGTGTAAAGAGAGGTTAAAAAACAAAATATAAAAAGTTATTCGAGCGTGTCAGATTTTCAAAGTGAATGTTAAGTGTACTCTAAAAAGTGTATATTTCAATAATCTGACAATTTGAGTGGGGCGATCAGTCATGGCTGATTTTTAAAAATAGGTATAAGAAAGCACGTGACCTTGAAATACTCGAGCGCGTCAGATTTTTTATACAGGGTGATCAACTTGATGCCTTTGTCATCCAGGATGATAATCTGACAATTATATGGGGGCGTACTCTTAGTCTGACAATTTTAAAGTAACAATTCTTTGTTGTTTCTATTTTTTCTTTCTGAATGCAATAAAAAAAACATGTAGACATATGTATATACAAATTTTGATTTGAAATTTTGTTGTAAATACTAAAAATAAACTCCCTGAAAGTTTGAGGCCTTTAATTTTAAGTCCTCGATCAAAAGGTGTAAAGATTTCCTATTGAAAATACAGGGAAACTCTGACTTTCTATTTTTAAATGTCTATAGCTCAGCGGCATTTCATCGAATCACTTTAACCAAAGATGGTTTTTTCTTAAAATTGAACGCTCTACAAAAGTATTCTTTGTTGCAGTTGTTACTCATACCGACCAGGTGGTAAGGGCCACTAAACCAGATTTTTCCATAAAATTCACATTTTTTCGCAGTTATCTCGTAAATAACAAAAGCTACGGAAAAATAATAAATTACAAACTTGTAGAAAATCTAGTTTCCTACAAAAAAGACCTTAGGACCAAATTGCTAATATCAATATTAAGCGAGATATTAACCATCATATATAATACCTTTTATTGACGATTTTACCTCAATCGCCCCAAGCAAATTGTCAGACTATATGTTTTCCGTAATCCTGATAAAATTACCTTCAAAATAAAAAAAAATTCATCGCGCTCGAGTATTTCAAAACATCGATTATATGTTTTCCGTAATCCTGATAAAATTACCTTCAAAATAAAAAAAAAAATTAATCGCGCTCGAGTATTTCAAAGCATCGATTTTTTTTTTTACATCTTTGGGACTCGCCTACTTGCGAAGGCCCCGCTCAAATTGTCAGATTATTGAAATATACACTCTTCTCGATGTAATCAACCTACCATCTCTTAATCTGACGCGCTCGAGTATTTCCGATGATCGACTTTTTTTTTACTAATCTGACGGGCTGCCCTCAGCGAACGCTCCAACATTAAGGTTTAATATATGGTAGGAGTACAATACATGGTGCAAGGTTTCTCCCCATATGATTTTCTGACGCGCTCGAGTAACGAGCAAAATCCCCTCTTGGGCTCCCCTACTATAAGGGCTGAATTGCCTAAACGCCGATATGCGTATCTTAAACGTGTTTTAGCCCATAAATGTCATTTGATTTTGAGTATTGAGTTGTCATTCAGTGGTTTATTTACAACTTTGAGAATAATTTTAAAAGTAAGTAAAATGGGAATGTACACAAAATTACATTATTATTTGGATTTGGTAAATGTGTTTTGATTTTTTAAAAGAAATATCAATATGCATTGTTTTCCTTTTTTGTAAAATGGTTTCTGACAAGTTTTTCAGTTAGAAAACGATCTTAATTTTCCATTTTTGGACAAAACAACAAGATTTTAAAGCTAAGGAATAATATAGAATTATATATATAAAATAACGTATATTGTTTGACCTATATTTTTTCATCTTACATAGCTAAGAAAATATAAACAGAAACAAATTTCTGTTGTCAGCCTTAACCATTGAGAAACCAAATTAGAGAGTTTCCTTATGATTTTGACATAAGGTATATATAACTATAATGGATGATGGAAAGGATTATAAATAAGGATTTTTCCATAGCATTTGTTAAAAAAAATAATCGATTTTTTTGACCCACTCTAATAAACACAAACCCATAAATATTTTTACATGGAATGCCAGAGTTATCCGCCATCAATGCATATTGCCTTAATTACAGAGACTTGGTTAGACTTAAATGTTAAAATATCAACTCTCGGATTCTATTGCTATCGTGTTGATAGAATAGGTGAATTGGGTGGGGGAGTTTCAATTTTAGTACGCAAATCAATTCAACATTCTGTTCTGTTGCCTATTTGTACTTTGTGCATAGAAAACACGAGAAAAGAACTGAAACTGAGCAACAATAATACCTTCTATTGATATAATTTGTGTATACTTTCGGGACGGTTCTTCACCTTTGTTAAAGAGACAAAACCTTAAAACTGACTTGAAAAAGCTTTTAATAAGGAACAACAACTATCATGTAGGAGGTGATTTTAACTGCAACCACATAGAGATTAGAGTTGTAGTAGAGCTAATTGGTGGGGTGACATCCTATCGGATTAAACTAACATTTTCCTATTCACCATACTGTTTCCTCCTGCTTCTACTGATATACCTGTTAGCTCCAGAGGTAGTCCTGCAGTATTAGATCTCTTTATTACAAATACTGTAAGTACTGTATCCCGGTCTATAGTATTTGATGAGCTTCCCTCAGACCATAATCCTGTCTAAGTACGATCTCTCCTTCCAGGTGAAATAAAAGAAGAATCTTATTTTGACTTTAAACATGCAAAATGCGGTCACCTTTTAATGAATGAAGGTATAGATCATCTTGTTACAAGCTTTTCTGTAAAATTCTAAGCTCTGTTGATTTGTCCGTACCGAAACTTACTAAAAAGAATTACATCGCCAAAATGCCAGATTATATTCTTGAAAACATTCGCTTAAGGAATAATATTAAAAGACTATGGCAACGGTATCGTCTTCCGGTACATCGTCATCAGTTGAAGTATTTCAATAAACTTATTCTACGGAAATTCAAAAATTTCGTATAATGGTCGGTGGAACCGAAAACCAAGTCAGCCCGACAAAAACGATAAACCCTTTTGGAACATTGCCAAAATCGTCAAAAATAGGACCAGACTGAATCCCGCATTAGAAGAATCTAATAATAATATCTACACGGATAGCGACAAAGCAAATGCTTTTGCCATGGAATTTAAAAAAAATCATAGAGTATTCCAACACTTAAATGATTTCTATACAGGGTGTCCCGTAATTCGTTTTACATACTTTGGGATATGATTCTTGGTCATATTCTAAGAAAAAAATTGTTCTACAGTAAAGTCCGTTTCTCAAGTTTGACATAACACATAACTTTTTGACAATTTAAAAAAAGTCTAACTTTGGTGTACCCTAACCTGTGTTAAATTCGATATCTCTGTCAATACAGATGATAGAGACCTTATCTTAGACTTAATTTTTTGTAGAAATAACAATCTTTAAGACTGTATTTAAGTTGAGCTTTCATAGGTTAAGGGTTGCCAGATTTTCAATTTTAAGTGGTGTCCAAATTTTCTTCCCCAAACAAAGTTTTGACTTTGAGGTCATTTTTTCGCAGAAAATACCTGATAAACATAGAGTTTCTTTATTTTTTACAGATGAACAAAATAATAATAAAAAAAAAACTTAATGATAAGTGCACTCTAAAACCCATAGATTTTATGATATTTGAAAAAATACAAAATGGGTAAAATTAAAAAAAAAAAAAGATTTTTAAATTTGAGGTTTGTTTGAATAAAATAATAATATGGGCACTTTTAGTAGTTTTTTTTATGTATTTTATACAAATACAGTTATAACAAGTGCTCAAAGGTGGTGGTACCCGTGGCGTAATGGTTAGCATGTCCACCTTCTAACCCAGAGGTTCGAGGTTCGAATCCCAGCAGAGGCAAAATGCAAAAATGTTTTTCCACGGGTATCGCCTTTCGCGAGGAATTGGCAAGTCCTCCGTTAGTAAATTCATTGCCATGAAAAGCGCATTCTCAATTAGCCGTTCGGAACCGGCGAAAAATTGTAGGTCCCCTCCATTCCCTCACAAGGCATGGTTGTGAGAAATGCGCTAGGCCCAGGGGCTCCTCGCTCTGTTGCGCCACCCTATTTATTTATTTATTTTTAGATCTACAGACATGGTTCTGTTAGATATTGCAAAGGCTTTCGACTCTGTATGGCAAAACGCACTTATTTAAAAAATTTAAAAAATGGAATCATTTGAAATACCCGTTTTCCTAATAAAAATTGTTCAAAGTTTTTTGACTGGAAGATGCTTTAAAGTACACGTGAGCAAGGGTATATCCGTTTTGGTGAATGTACAGTATGGTGTACCCCAAGATTCAGTCCTTGGGCCTGTTCTGTACAATATTCACACCTCCGATTTTCCACAGTTATCATATTGTGAGTCAGGTATCTATGCAGATGACACTTGCGTCCTTTCACCATGAACTTGGTCTCAACATTGAGACCAATCTTGAAAATGTTCTTGAAATTTTGACAAACTATTTTCACCAATGGAATTAATCTTCCTTCTTGAATGCTGGAAAGATAAAATCAATCTTTTTCACCTGAAAAAGACAGCAATTATTTCTCCCCAGTAAAGATCTGGAAGTCAATGGAACCTCCATAAAATGGGAGTCTAATGTGCGATATCTAGGTATCAATGTTGACAAAAGATTTATCTTTAGAGAAAACACTAACGTAACTAAAAAAAATTAACATAGCAATTAAAGTGCTCTACCCACTATTTAATAGGAATTCTCTTTTGAGTACAGAAAACAAAATCATAATACCCAAGGTTGTTTTTCAATCAATTTTGCTGTACTGATGTATGGGGGAATTGCGAAAGGTGTCACATTAAAAAACTTTAAGTGTGCCAAAACAAAGCAATAAAGATGATGCTCAATTTACCTAGATACTATTCGACTCAAGATCTTTATAATCAAACTGGTGTTGAAATGATTTGCAGAAGAATCAAAAAGCTTACTGATACCTTTTTAACAAACTATGATACTTCTGATAACCCTCGGGTAGTCCAACTAAATGCCTTATAATAAATAGTATTGTTCATTACAGATACCTTGTTTCTTGGTTCCATTTCATTTATACAGGGTGATTTGCATAAGGTGTGACAAAAAGATAGGGTGTCTAGGTTGGACCTAGACAAACAAAAATTCGTATGGGAGGGGGGTCCATTTTCCCCCGTTTAGGCGGGAGGGGCAATTTAAGAAAAAAATCACTTAAAACGGAAAAAAAATTATTTAAAAATAACGGTTATACCTACAGAGTCATGCTATAGCATTTTGAGCAGCCATTAATTTAAGTTTTAAAATAAGTTGCTCCAATTAGTAGTTTTTGAAATATTAGTTTTCAAAGTCAAAATTTTGAAGAAAAAACATTTTTTTTTTAAACCATTTTTTTCCAAAATTTTACGTAATTAAGTAGTATTTTTCTGGCTTATTTTCAATGCTCTTATTTATTTTTGATCAAACACAAGAAACCGGATGTCAAAATAACCTGTAGTTTTTGAGAAAACCAAAAATTACAAAAAACACTTTTTAAAATTTTTTTTTCGTTATTGGATTCTTTAGTGAATTTACGAAATAAAGGATGAATTTTCTCTTTACTTTTTTTATTGAGAACACCTGCGTGAGAACTTAGGGTTATGAATAGCTTGTGATTGTTTTTTTAATCATGCAACATCACGCGCTACCTAGCCAGTGGAAGAAAAATGCAATTGCGAAATAAGAAAGCCTTAATCATGAAATCAATCCAAATTGAAATACTTGCATATTCAGATAAAAATACTAAGTTACTATTTATTACAAGGTCTTGTAGTAACTGCAGATAGGATTCTCCATTTATAACTGAATTCAGGAACGTGGGTCCAATAACTGTTCGTCCAACAATACCAAGCCAAACATTACAGCTAAAGCGGAGTTTTTGTTTGATTCTTGGCGGGTTGCTGCTACTCCAGTGATGTAAATTGTGGAAATTTGTTACTCCGTCTCTAGTAAATTGAGCTTCATCCGTCCAGAATATCCTTCGAAAGTAATTGTGGTCAGTTTCATATCTAAGCAGTAATGTTCGGCAAAATGCAGTTCTTAATATCTTGTCGTTGGCAGTTAGCTCCTCAACTGGTGTAGTGTGGTACGGGTGCAACTTGTCGGTATGAATCACTCCCCATACTCTAGTTTGGGGCAAATGAAGCATAGTAGCTATCCTCCTTGTGCTAATGGAGGGATTTCGTCGGACCAGTCCCAAAATTGTTTCCTCTGTGTGCACGTCTGCGGAAGATGCACTGTCTCGCCCTCGTTGCTATAGTACTCCAGGTTCTCAAAGACGTTGATGAATTCTTGAAAATATCGTATGACTGGGATGCCTTCTATTGGGATACAGTTTAGCGTAGAGTCTTTGCGCTTCTCGACATCGACTATGAGCCATAGCGTAGCAGTAATGCATATCAGTTAATTCGGCCCGAGAGTAATTTGACATCGTGATATGTTGACGACTTGACATTCAAATTAGAATTAATTTGTTCAACAAAACATTCTTGCATTTTATATGTCCCTACGTTAGACATATTTTTGTTTTAGTGTACAAAATTACGCGACGTTTTGTTCTTGAACTCAACAGGTACACGGTACACCTCGTTCGCCAAACCGACCCGCAATAAAAACAAGTTGTTAGTGTACAAAATTACGCGACGTTTTGTTCTTGAACTCAACAGGTACACCGTACACGGTACACCTCGTTCGCCAAACCGACCCGCAATAAAAACAAGTTGTCAGGTCAATGTCAATCATATGCTCTCACGCAGGTTTTTAAATTGAAAAAAAGGGTGAAATATGTTTAATCCACAAATCCCAACAAAGACTGATAATACAAAAATAGAAAGTTAAGCCTTTCTTTCATAAATTAACCAAGAATTAAATAATGTAAAAACCCCACCGTAATAAAAACAAGTTGGCAGGCCAATTTCAACCCAATACTCTCACGCAGGTGTTCTAAATGAAAAAATGTGTGAAATGTGGTTAATTGAGTACTTTGTCACTTTATTGTATGTTTTGAAGACTAATAATAAAAAAAGAAAAAGATAAAGTTAATCCTTTCTTTCGTAAGTTCACCTAATTATGCAATAACGTAAAAACTAAAAGAAAAGGGTTTTCTCAGAAAAAAGTAGTTTTGGTCATTTTTGGTTTTGGGGCCAGCTATAGCGATCAAGAAAACGAATCAGGAAAAATTTTCAAATGGAATAATAACTATGTTTTCGTTACAATTGAATAACAAATGTTATACCAAAGAAAATATCTATCTATCTAAAAAAACTAGGTAAGCCATTGTATACATAAGTAGGGCCCCTTCAGTGCCTCCTAAATATTAAGACCCCCAAAGTATATACTATTGTTATAATTTTAGTTGAGAAAAATTGTAAATATTAATGTTCAATAAAAATTAGTTGAATTGAATTGAATTAGCTTGTTCATTCCTATAGTATCTAACAAGAGTCGTATATGAATTTTAGAATGATTGCGATTTTCCTAAAATATTATCATTTCCCCAAACACACAAAGCTTGCGAAATTGTTTTGCACCATTTGTAAACACTTCTTCGCTTCGAGGAATTTTCGAATTACAAAATATATAAATTTTTTTTTATATTGAAGTACTAATATTCCTCTAAAAGTTCCCTAAGGCTTTTGAAATTTGGAAGAATAAACTTCTGTGCTAAGTGCTGTCACTTGTCATTTATGTATCAACCTAGTTTGGTTGATATTGATAATAAAAAAGTGCTTACTTCTCAAAAAGCAATAAAATGTAAAGAGTGAATGAGCTTAATGCAATATTAATACTGTGGTGCAATGGTAAGCATACTAACCGGCAACGAGGGAGTTCGAGGGCCGAGCCGCATAGAATTGCAATTGCTTTTCCGCTTGTATTGCCTTCGAAAGAAATTTGTAAGTACTATGATAGCAATTTCACTGACATGAAAAGGAGTTGGCGAAAAATTGTATTTTCCAAGATTTCTAGATCATGATTAATTTTATAAATACGAAAGTTACTCTGTCTGTTCGTTTCTCTTTGTTATACGTTATACCATTACAGTAATCCCTGGATAAATACCCCCCGCTCAGTTGCGTAACCCGCTTAATTGCCCTGAATCCTAGGTAAACACAAGATTTCATAAGAAATATACATACATATAAAATTTCCCGTATTCCGCTTAGTTGCGTTTCCCGGCTAAAAAGGCCAAAAATCAAAACTCTGTATTCAATTTGATGGGAAATTGCCCGGTTAATTGAACGAAAAAACCAAATTATTGAAATCAAGTTTTGTTTACACCTTAAATGAAATTAGAAGCTAGTTTGGTCGCATTGTTGCGAGCCTCCTTGTTAATTGTCAAATTGACATGACCTAAATCATTTATTTTTAGGTTTGTTTGTTAAAGCCCTGGGGTCGTCGCTACAAAGCGTTTTTTTCTCTTTTTTTGAGAAACCTAAAGTCGCCCTGAATGTCAAATCGAGTTTTTTTTTTTAGCCCTGGGGTTGACCTGGGTTTTCCCTCAACACACCCTAGGTTTTTGCTGTGGCGAGCTGAGGGCTGTCAAATGGCATATATTTTTATTCAAATAGAAAAGACAGGGATGTGTGCTGATTTTATGGCTTAACGTTTCTTAAGAACTGGAAAACCAAGGTTTTTTTGACAACTCATAGGATTGTCAAGAAAACGTGGGTTGACCCTGGGTAAATTTCAACGAAGCAGCCTATTGTTTGTTGAAACATCAGAATTTAGCGACTGCATATTAAAATCTTGAAACTGTGTAAGAAAACAATGCATGTTTAATAAAATCTTGATTTTTTTAAAAAAGGTTCTTCTTGACCTTCTTGCCACAGCCATAAAAAAATCGCTTTATTTCGTTTTCAATTCAATTAAGCGGGGTTTTTCTAAATGGGACAGCAAATCAGTCAAGCGGGATTCTTTTAATTGCGTACCCCTGTTAAATGTGTCTAAAGTTGTGCATTTAAGGAGACGCAATTAACCAGGGATAACTGTACCGCCCAAACTACTGAGACTTATGCGAATTTCGTTGCAGAGACGGTCTAGGAATGACAAAGGCTACTTATATATCATCCCTTATTACCACGGGGACCGGGATCGTTAACAGGAATCCAGAAGCTACTGGACCTAGAACTGTAACTCCTTTCCATATTCCCACCTAAGCGGGAGTCCTTACTTATATTATAAAGGTACCTACGCGATAAGAACTCGGTCTGTCTATTTTTGTCTGTATAAATCCACTGCCTAAACTACTGAACCGAATAAAATGAAAAAAAAAACCGAAACAGAGATGGTCTAGAATCTGAGAAAGAACATAGACTATTCACTATTCATTTTATTCTCTACCAATATTATAAAGGCGAAAGTAACTGTTGCCATCTACCGCCCAAACGACTGAGCGCGCTTAAACGAATTTTGATACAGAGATGGTTTGGAATCGGATGACGGACATAAGCTATGTTTCATTACATTTCAGGCATCCATAATCACGGCTGTAATGGCAAAATGTGAAAAGGTTTTGATTCCCCGTATAGGTATATTAATAATTAATATAATTTCGATTCATTTCATTTTAAAGGAGTAAAGTTTTCCCTTGAATTTTCCCTGCAATTACTATAAATAAGTAGTAGTAGTAGTAGTAGTAGTAGTAGTAGTAGTAGTAGTAGTAGTAGTAGTAGTAGTGTGTAATTTTATTTAACAAAATTAAGGGTTCTTTGTTGGCATGGCATGGCTTTTGCCGTCAGCCAGAAAAAAAGAGTAGGTATACACAAAAAAAAAAAAATATCTATATCAATAGCATAACATTATGTAGATTTTTAACATTTCAAGCTATGTTTAAGTTGAATTAATAAATCGGCAAATAAGTCTTTGATTCGTTTATAATCAAGGAAATGTTTTGATTGGTTGCTGTACAGATGGAAGGATTAAAATGCTTCATTCAGGATTTGGTAACGGTATCTCAGCGCTGTTTTTAAGTAACTGCTTAAAATGTTCCAATCCTATTCCTAAGAAGTGGTCTAACACGGTGGTCACAGAGAATACAGTCCATGTTTTCCTCTGAGCTGTACGGTCGATAATTAAGGTGCAGTAAATCTCCTCTCGTTTTGAATACAGTTGAAATAGTCTCTAGGTTATAGCAATCATCAAAGTATCAGTCTCCAGGTGTAACATACACGTAGGCGTGTTTTCCGGGAGCCAGAACATTTATTTTATAAATAACCTCAATAACTTTTCTACTCGTTCATATTGGAGGAACCCCCAAACCTGGCAGTCATAACACATTATCGACCTCATTACGGCTTCGAAAAGTTTATATTTGGCACTCGGAGCTACATATTTTTGACCAAATAAACCCTTCCAACTGCAATTTATGGCCTTTAACTAATAATTGTTATTATTCAAGTGGTTTTAAGTAAAAAATATCATATAAAAGGTATTACAGTCAAACCTTGAAAAGTGAGAACTGGATAAGTGAGAAAACTCTATAAGTGAGAGTAATAGTCAGGACCCGACATTTTAAGCTCCCAAAACTTCTATTTGCAAGAAACAGAAACCTCTGTAAGAGAGAGTCGTTTTTCCCTCATTGACCTCCGTAAGTGAGACAGCTACTTAACTATACCTCTCTAAGCGACAGTCGAGCAAACAAATTTAACATCTGCTATTTTATGACACGTTCTTAACTTTCGTGGAACTTTCTACCATTGTTTTTGTATTGTTTTCTCGTCAATATTGTACCCATTCTATTTCGTGGAACTAAAATTTTTTTGTTATTTTATCGCATTCTTTTCGAATGGAAACGTGTCGCTGTGTTTATGTAATTTTATCATTATTACATATTAACTACATTCGTTCTTGCTGTCACTTCTTGTTATTGCTGTGTACCTCTATAAGTGAGAAACGCTACCCAATGTACCTTAATTAGCGAGAAGCTCGGGTTAGTGAGAAAACTCTATAAGCGAGAATGAGATTGTGCTCCCTTGAACTCTCGCTTATCCAGGTTTGACTGTATAACCATTCGTCTACTATAAATAGAGCTCAAGAACAAGCGTTTAAAGTTGCAGGAGTTCATTTAGAAAAAAAAATTGCCATTGGCAATTCTATGCGGCATGCTCACGTGTATCAAATCCGTTAAACCTTTATATTTCGGCAAAAAATGGAAAAACTGAGAACGTCGTGTACAAAAATGTACTTAAATAAAATAATATTTTATAATTATTTTTATGTACCTATGTATGCTGCGGAAAGTCACTATTCCACGCGGACGAAATCGCGAGCACAGCTAGAGAAATACTTGCTTCTCTATGCCAATCAGATCAACAACAACAGACTACTTGTATGTATGTATACCTAACCTGTGCACCTGTTCTGTAGCTATCGCCTCGATAAAAGCAGGCGATAAACGGTGGAAAATGGAACGAAATCCTACTAAATTCATAGAATTTCGTTCCATTTTCCACCGTTTATCGCCGAGGCGATAGTTACAGAACTGGGGCACTCTGCACTGTGTTACCAAAAAATGGGCACGACTGGGTCGCACGAACTTGCGATTGTGTTCTAAATACGATATCAAAATGTAAAGGCCGAGTTAAAGGTTTTGGTATTATCTAGATCTTCATAATATATTTTGTGGTACAGGGTTGCCAATTACACATTAATTATGAAAATTGAATTAAATCACGCAATATAATAAAAAAATTAAATTAAATATTCCAAAGGTTTCAAGCCAAAATCTAAAGAAGCCATTCTTTTTCAATCGCTAATACAAGTGAATGATGAAAATTTAATCAAAATCGTTGGACCAGTTTTCCAGAAAACGGTTTTTTATTTTTCACTTTTTTTTAAAAACTGTTTTCTAAAAGTCGAGTATGCAAAGATTTAGATCTTGATAGAAGTTATTTTGACAAAAAATTTAAAAAAAATCAAAGTTACACTTTTGAAGTTATTTCTAAAAATCAAAATTTTTTAAAAAAATTTATAAAAATTTCCAAAACTAAATTTTTTTAAATATTGATATGCAGTCTTTCTTTAACAGTTTACGACTTCTTAAATCCAAAATTTAATCAAGATCGTGTAAGCCATTAACGAGAAAGTCGGTTTGGAAAAAAACGGTACTATGGGAGGTACCGTTTTTAGGCTTTTTCCAAATTTTTTTTTTACATCATAAGAAAGAAAATCCAAAAATAATCCTTCACACAAAATTTTATCGAAATCGTTGGAGCCATTTTCGAGAAAAATAAGTATTATCATATCGGTTGTATGGCAGGTACCGTTATTTCAAGACCCAGACACACAGACACACAGACACACAGACAGACAGACAGAATTGCAAGACCCACTTTTTCGTATTCTCTTTGATCGTAATGTCATGTTTAATTGTTATCTCAAAATTTTTTTCCGGCACGATTGCAAGGCTTGCCTTATAGTACCTATAATCGCAAGTAAAAATTTTAAAGCGCTAATACATATTTTAAGGAAAACAAACAAAAACAACCAGAAGCTTTTAAATCAATCAAACATATTTTTATCGTTTAGGCTAGGTTAGGTTTGATGGGAGTTCACTCGGATCCCAAGAATCCATTGTGCGCTAGGGCTTACAGAGGATGAGTAGGTGTGGATGGTGTATGAGGTAATAAATAGGAGAGATTGTGTTGGTGACTAGTTATTGGGGTTGAGAGCTCTCACTGAACCATTTCGAACTCTGAATGAACTAGAGGATGGTGTTCAGTGGAAAGTTAGAGTTGTTAGGTACCCTGTTTGTGGAAGTAAAAGTATCTAGGGCTTCTTTCTTAGTGTAAACCAAGCTTGGGCACTTACAAAGGAAGTAACCATGATTTTTCCTTTGCTTTTCCGTCTTGTCACTTGGCATCCTCTACATCAGGGTTTCCCAAACTATTTTGAGCCACAGACCCCTTTTCCAAAATGAACTGACACCGTAGACCCCCAAAGCAAAATCACTTTAAAAATCCTGTCTCAAGTTTTTTAGTTACTTTTATAGGTACCTAGTACCTAAACAAGTTTTGCAGTAGTGCAGAAAGAAAAGTTTTTGAGATAACAATAAAACATGACATTACGATGATAGCAGGTATGAAATTCAATAAATATGAAGTGTAGTTCAAAGTTTATTAATGCAAGTTTTCAAAAATCATGCTCTTAATTGAGAATAAATTATTATTTCTTGATTTTAAGAATTAATGCGATGGATGAATTTGGTGACTTTCTACCAATCTGTTATTGTCATGTTATAAGTATCCGTCATAGAATTTTTCAGAAACTCCAACACAGACCCGAAAATAGCTGAAAATCTTGCTAAGCAAAAGTAGGTTAGTAAAGACTTCGTCGTTATCCTCACAAATCTTAGCAAATAACCGAGAGTTCAATGAATTGCTTCGAATCTTGTTGACAGCATTTATAACGTAAAGACTGGTGCAATCTAGGACTCAGATTTTTTGCTACTAAATGTTGTCTGTGAATCACGCAATAAATGACCAGTACATCAGGCGATTGCCGCTTTAAGTGAGCTATAAAGCCACGATGACGACCAACCATAGATGGTGCTCCAGCGGTCACAACAGAAATAATGTTTCTCCATGGAATAGCTTTTTCGGTAAAAAAAAAAACATTCCACTGCCTGAAAAATGGATTCTCCTCTGGTATCAGTTTCCAGATAAATGGTAAAAAGCAGCTCTTAGCACATATTTTCATCTTTGATATATCGCACGTATCCTAACAACAGAGCTTCATTGCCGGGTAATATAGACTCGTCTCTTGGTCTGCAATATTGCATAAAATGTTTTCCACGTCGCGACCCATCTCGTCTATTCGTCTGTGACGGTGTTATTGCTCAAGTGTATTCTCTTTATAATATCCTGAGCGGGCTTATACATTGCAATGGCTGGAAAAATAAGATGCTCACCAATTGTGTGAGGCTTCCCCGACTTCGCTATTGGCAGAGATATATTGTAGGACGCTCTCAAGCCATCAACGTCTTGCACAGAAGATGATGCAAACATCGATGTTATGGACGGCCTTTTCTCCAGTTTTTCCTTAAGTGCTTGGAAAAATGATAATGGTTTACTTTTTTTGTCAACATGAACTCTTGATAAGTGGTCTTTCATTTTTGAAGGCTTCATGGCATCGTTACTAAATATTTTTTCAAATATGAGACACATCGGCAAGTGTTGATTTGATGGAGACGAAATAAATCCAAACTTTAAGTAGTCCAAACTGTATTGTCCACATTTTTTTTTTCGTGTCTGCAATCACACCGCCAATCTTAAGCAAAAAATGTTTAAAACTATTACTTATAATATCACATTTATATAACAGTTTATATGTTATACATGTTTAAAATGTTAAAAAGTTTTTTGGTACTTACCCTGATATTTTTTTAATAAAGAAATATATGGTAACGCAATTTAGGTAATTACGTAGGTAACTATACACTTTGTATATTCTATTTTAATCACTTTGATTTATTCAATTTATTTAACTGCATATTATCACTTTAAAATCTTCCTATTTCAAAATCCAAACGAACTCTCACCCTAGGTTACAGCTTCTTATATAGTGAAATATCAGGAGCATGTTTGAACCGAAGTTTATAATATAGGTTTTTCCAGCACTTCGATCGTAAGATACACTAACCTAAAATCTTTAATAATAATCTTTATTAAACTACCTACCAACTGTTGTTTCCGGGAAAAAAGAGTTAGGACTGGAAAACCGAATGTACCTCAATAAAAGTGTAATTACATAACTACCGATTTGTCGAAACAGTGCACAGGTACGAAAAGGAATTTTTTTTTATTTACAGAATTGCAAAAGTAACGCAACACAATCTTTAAAGTTTAAAATAAGAAAATGTGTAAGGGGGTCGATTGCAAAACTTGTCGACCCCCAAATTCAGATTTCCTTTTTGTCGACCCCCGAGAAGCTGATATCGACCCCAAGGGGTCGATATCGACCACTTTGGGAATCACTGCTCTACATCAATGGGATATGCCAATGCCTGTTCTTATCATGCGGGTATCTATCTACTCAATGAGCTGTGAGTAGGTATGCAAATCAAGACGGAGAAAAGAAAACTATCTCAAAAAGAGCAAGATTTAGTCTAGGTGTTATTAGGTCGGGGAGTTTGCTGTTTTGGATACAAATTTTTTTTCATTATTTTTTTAATTTAGTTTTCTACAGAAAATGTGTTAAAAATTTTATCGAAATTTCGCTTCGCTAGCGAAATATATTAAAAATGCTGATAGAGGCGATTCACCCTTATCTGTGACTTGTACCTTCCAATTGAGTGGCACTCCGAATTTTTAGTTTTTTTTTAACTGGTCAGTTAATTTCTTCTTGCAATGAAAATCCAGCCCTTTTAAAGTTAAGTTAGAAATTACATGATCAATGGCTGAAAAACCTTACATCAAAAACCAGGCTAGTAAAAATAATGAATTTACATGTACCTCGGAAGCTACCTATATTTAGGCTATTTTTGGTCTATGAATCATTGCCAATTCATTCTATGTTAGCTATACATGTATATAAAAGGGTATCGAATTCGGTAAGCGCGATGTTATTACTTGAATTACAAATTAAGGGAAAATAAACATAACAAGACTTCTTTTTTGGTTTAGAAACCTAGTATAAGTGTAGCTGCTTGCAAATAAGTAATTTATTAGAACTCATGCAAACCAGAAGATTTTTTGACTTACTCGTACTTGCTATATCTAATATTTTTCTCATTCGAAAGCTCGATAGCTTTTATAAATGCAGATCATTAATTCAAAGCAGTGCCGTAAAAAAGTTGAGCCACTTGTTATGTAAGAAAAGAGCTTTAAATTATTCATAGAAATCTGTCTCGTTTATTTGAAGTGTTACCCACGATTTCATAAAATTAAACTCTTCATATGAGAAAGGTTTCATAAGACTTCACCTGACAAGCATTCTCAATATTTTCAAAAAATTTTTAGTTCTCAGGTTTAGGAATTCGAATTTGGTGACATTTTCACTAACTGAAATATAGCGTTTGGTTATATACGTCTAAAAATAAAAGTAGGTAAACATTGTTTTATCCTACGATGGTCTTGCCTCTTTAGATAAGACCAGTCTGTTATGGTATTATCTATTTTACTTGCTGGCCTTTAAACTTTGCGTCAACATTGATTGAAAAACGCATAAGTTCTCATGTGGGTATTATTGAGACTCTTTCGTTAACTATTGTTAGAGTCTAAATAATTCTATTCTAAGGGCTGAAGGTGTTAAGTTAAGTTCACAATTTCTAGGATACCGTTGTTGTACCTACTTATATATACATAATAAAAAATTCGTTTTCAAAGAACAGAATACTCACAAGTCTATAATTTTGGTAGAAATCAACATGTTTTCGAAGGGAGACAGTTTTATTGTAATAGTAAGTAGCATTCCACCAAGGATGTATGGCACTACCACGTGTTTTTTTACTGGGTTCTGGCGAAAAATTGTAGAAATGCTCTAGGCATTAACATAATTTATTTGAGTTAAGCGAACTTTTTTTAAATCATACAAAAAGCCAATTTATTTAGGTACAACTGCCTTCTTTTCTTTTTCTTTTTTTTCTTGTTTGATATTAGTTTGCTTCAGTATAAGACTCTGATAATGATGAAATATTCGAGATGACGAGAACAATCCTCCATTTCTCTAATAATTTCCAAAGGAGTACCTACACATTACACTAAAAACTGTTTGTAGGTACTCGACGACTACCTATCAAAAACGTTCACTTTTTTATTTTTATTATTTTATTTACGTGCATAGACATGTTCTTAAACGATACAGTCACTATTGTTTGTGCGTTTATAGCTGTTATTTATAAGGAAGCTGTACATGTTTATTGATGTTTATTATGAACTTGTGCGTACGAGCAAAAACCGCCGTAAAGAAGCTGTTAAAAACTGCTGTGTTTCTTTTCCGAACATGTCTTAAAACGAAACTGAAAAAGCTTTCTATGTATCCCTGCGCATATCTTAATTTTCTTTATTTCGTGGTTCTTTAGTTCGCCAAAATAGTAATTCCACAAAAAAAGAAGAGAAAAAAATTTCAAAGAGAATTTCTACGCAACATTACATAGGTATCTACGCACAACGCACTCCTAAAAATTTCAGAGAGGAAAATTACTGTGGCAAGATGCTGTTGGAACTTCTTACGCGAAGACGAGAAACATTTGTGATTGTGATAATTTTATAGGGAATACCTATACAGTCCAAGGCACTGAATGAAGAGCTCAGCTCAAAGCTGCCAAACGAAAACCACTCAATATGAAGAGGGGTATGTATTTCACTTGCTCGTAATGATTGAATTCAGGCAATGTAATATTGATAAAGCATCTTTCGTATGTTCTGTTTAATTGCAATAATAATACCTATGCAATAAGTTTAAACTTACTTGGTCTGATCAACTGGCTGCATCCATGCTCTTGCACCAAGTGGTTCTTCCTTCAACGAAGTCATGGGACCACGAGGTTGATTCAAGTCGGCTCCTGTAGGGGGTAAACCAAACATCAAGCCACTCGCTGATCTTGGCCCTGTGGTTGGATACAGCTTCCGCCCCCATTCTAGTTCTAATGTTGGCCATGGTGAAGCCGAGCTAAAGCCCGGCACCGGTTCGTCGGAACGCAGTTTGAAGCAATTCGTTTTACCGTTCGAAAAATGGAAGCAAATAGGTAACTAATGAGATAATACCTATAGATGAAGGTGAGTAGGTAGGAACTATTTGTCAAAATTCTCACAACAAATTCTAAAGACAGAGCTTGGGATAGATATATGCCCTTGAATTATTTTCAAAAATGATCGGTTGAAATTTTAAACCCACTGTTTAATTGAAATCACTAATTTTCATGCACTATTGAATCAAACAAATCTCCAAGCTGTCTTCAATAAAAGGTAGGTAGGTATCTACCTACATATTCAAAAAATTTTTACCACAGATAATAAAGTGTCGAAGCGCCGATCCGAAATACAATATATTACAGTAGGTATAGGTATATGAGAACACAAAACACTAGGGTGCAAAAGGGTTAAATGTTAACCTCGATGCGCGCTCGCAATACAAGTGTTCCCGAAAGTTAAGGGAAGGCCTGCCACTGAAAGTGTTCGTCCCGAGTGACTGTTAAACCCCAACTGAATCCCTGCTGCTGCGTTACAACACAATCGACTAAATTACCAACGTGTAGATTTTAGCCAACTACACCGACCATCCACACTTTCATTACGAGGCTGTGTTCCCAAGCCAAGAAGCAGAAATCTCAGGCCGCAGTACGCCAAAGCAGACAGGCAGTGTAAAGACAACAGAGAACAGCAATAGCACCAGCAAAAAGTTGTCAACGTCAATAATAATTGTAGTAGTGAATAACATGGTGGTGGTGGCAAAGCCATCAGTTCAACCCTCTATAATTTGACTCTGCATGAAATAGACTCATTTAGTCATCATCAGTGTGTTTTGTGCCTACGCACTCCAAAATTGTATATTTCTCTAAACCATGCCCATCCTAAATGCTAGAAGAAACAGTCGACGACTGGAAAGAGTAGGACAAGTACAGAATGTCTCCCAATGGTATTGTATTGTTCGTTGGAAGTAGATTTCATGGCGCTTCTCTTGTGTTCAAATACCGCTTTAAAAAAAATAACACTTAACATCAATTCCCTTCAGTATAGTGTCAAAACAGCTCTTACACCTACACCTGATACAGTGCACGAAAGAGACAAATGAACTTAGAATGCTTAAAACGCAAACTCCTAGTTAGTTCCATCCTTAAATACGACTTGTGGTCTTTTAGGAACAGCAACGCCCATCCGTAGTTGTATGTGTTCTTGGGCCATGCCCGAGGTCTCTGATTGGTAGTTTCTTTGTGCAATGTTCTGATTAGCGGATATTCGACGTTCCAGTTTTCCATTACGATGCCATTGTCTCAAAAGCAACGCTCTCTTGTTTGATCTCATTTTATTCCAAACATTTCAAAATGTTTAATCGGTAACAATATCCACATCTTTTTCGCTCGCTCTTCAAAAACGAGTGAACGAAGAAAGTGAATTCCTGATAATACAGTTCACACTATATATTTTTTCCGCTCCCTGAATCTCTGAAGCATAATTATAATTTACATATGCACCCAAGAAGTGACTCATTTCTCATTATTTCTTGTTATACTCCCTCAATTTTATAATATTTTATAATAGACAACTTCATAACACATTTGAAGTATGTAGGTATAGTAATCCCCGGTTAATTGCGTCACCTTAAATGCAAACAACTTTAGACGCATTTAACAGGGGTTACGCAATTAAAAGAATCCCGCTTAATTGATTTGCTGTCCCATTTAGAAAAACCCCGCTTAATTGAACTGAAAACGCGATAACGCGATTTTTTTTATGGCTGTGGCAAGAAGGTCAAGAAGAACCTTTTTTAAAAAAATCAAGATTTTATTAAACGGAAAATTAACATCAAATGGTAAGACATGAAAAAAGAACAAAACAATTTCAGCCTAGGAATGATTGAAAAGGAACCATTTTTCATAATGTACACAACATAAAATATGAATCGGTACATGCGTGCGTATATTTTTGGCAAGCGTATAAGAGGGAATTAGGCAGATTTGCTTTTTATTTGGCTAGAACATTATGGTAAGAATCTGTAATTTTCGCCTGCATTGTTTTCTTACATAGTTTCAAGATTTTAATTTGCAGTCGCTAAACTCTGATGTTTCAGCATAGGCTGCTTCGTTGAAATTTACCCAGGGTTAACCCAAGTTTTCTTGACAATCCTATGAGCGGAATGCATTAAAACGGGAAATTTTCTGTATATTTTTTATGAAATCTTGTGTTTACTTAGGATTCAGGGCAATTAAGCGGGTAACCCAACTAAGCGGGGAGTATTTACCCGGGGATTACTGTATAACATTTTTATGTCGTCATATTAAAATTAAAAAAATTGCTATTGAAACGAGGCATAAGAATGCTATACCTATTAATTTAAACCTACCTACACCCAGAGAAAAACATGTGTAAAATTAGCCTAAATCGGGGGCTAACATTATGGGAAAGGCCATTTTGAGCTTGCTTAGTTCTAACCTATCATGCCTTAAACTGTTAAGGTAAATATTATTGGTTTCGAGCTTTGCTAAAAATAACTTTTTGCCTTAGCATTTTAGGTAAATCCTTTCTGATTTACCTAAGGTGTCGCCTATTTTAGCATATTTCCTAGTACATTTTTACTTGCCTTGGTAAATTTTACCTAGTATTTTAGCTAGGAAAGTGGTAAATTTTACTTAGATCCTAAGGTAAGGCATATTCCTTTTACCTATTCCTGCGCCTGAATTAGAATAGTTCTTGGGTAATTTTTGTTATTTATTTTGCATATACTTACGCATTTCTAACTAGTTCTATTTTACCTAGTATATTTGACCTAGGAAATTGTTGACTTAATTTAGTTTCTGAGGTAAAGCATTACCTAAATCTGCACCTGAATTTGCTTGGTTCTAGGGTAATTCGCCTAATTGTTTGGCCCTCTTAGATCCCTTCAATCAAGGGCGAACGCAGGGGGAGTTTTGGGGGTTGAAACCCCTTCCAAAATATGTGAAGTTAAAAAAAACATTAGTTTTTATAAGAGAAAAACTAAACATAAGACATGGAAGTATAAAATTCATCTGAAAATTTCATTCTGTCAACGAAAAAAAACCCTCCAAATAGGGAAGTTCTTAAAGTTCATTTGCAGGTACCTACTGCATATCTTTTGGAATGACTTTTTGGTTTTGATTTGTTTTTATTATGATCACCCTTTTCTAGTGTGAGTAAATTTGATATGTTACCTGCTACAATTTTGTTCTCTATAAAATTTTCATTAAAACGTATATTTTTGGAGATGTTTGCAAAAAACCGATGAAAAACGTGAAAAAATTGCGAATTTTTAATTGCCAATAACTTGAAAAGTATTGGATTTTTTTAAAAACTTTATACCAAGATGAAGTAAACGGCAGCGTGAATAATTGTGTGAGTAGATCGTATTTGAGTAGTTAATACATATTGACATTCATCAAATAATTCACCGCAAGAGTAACTAGCTGAAATCAAGATCAAGGATCAACTCTCATCTATACTCCCCCTTCATGTACTCTTGTTCTACGTCTGATCATCTCATTCGAAAGCTTGCACCTTAAGTTTTTATTATTCAGAAAATCAGCACATATAACAACCACAGCTGTACTTTAACAAAAGCTTAAAGGATCGTTTATTGTAGTCTGTATCACAACCTTTTTGTCTAGCAAATACAACCACCAGCACCTGTGAAGAAAAACTGCTCAAACACTGCCATGCCTAACGATCCTTTAATGAAGTCAATCTTATCGAAAATGGATGCGCTTTTATATAAAAAGTTGAAAGATATTGCAACAAAGAAAGATATAAGTGTTATTTTTGAGCATGTTGCTGCACTTGGAGAGGAGAATAAGCATTTAAAAGAAGAGATAAAGAACCTCAAAAGCAGTGAATCAGTGTTGGAAAAAAGAGTCGAAGAAGCTGAAAAGTACTCAAAAAGACTGAATGTCATCGTTCGAGGACTAAAAGCAAAAAAGTGCAGACGATGCCAAACAGGAGTTTCAGCAATTATTAAAACACTACTCTACAAGTATCTCCGACCATGAACAGCATTAAAAAAATTGGCCTTGTTAATCACAGCAATTCATCATACGTTTTTGAACTCTCCAATATGAGTGACGTTAAAGGGGGACGCTGTTCTAGAATTTTTTTTTTTTTTGTCTTAAAATGTACTTTTGGGTCTTAAAAATAACATACCAAAGGATGGATGCCGGCAAAAATGTCTAAATGCCCAAAGTTTCCATTCGGCGGCAGCGCTCCTCAGGTATGCTGTATGATTTTATAGTATTTAAAACTTTAAACGCGTTTTTCTCGAAATCAACTTTTTTTAACCCTCGTTTACAAACCGGCAAAAGTCGTGTCCACCCGAACTGGGGTCCAAATGGACCCCACGATTTTTTCTTCGAAATTTTTTTGATTTCTGACTTATATTGTTCAGTTATAGTTCTTCTGGCTATTGTATGAATTGTTTCTAAGTATTATATATAGCAGAGATAAAGAAATTTAAGCAGAGATGTCATTATGCAGGTATGTAGGAGGTCAGCAATAAAATTTTTCAATTTCAAAAACGATGGAAATTGCCTAATTTTGCAAATCTGGGATTCCCACTTATCCCTTTCGATATGTCTGATTTACGTAATTACTGATTGTAATATTGATGCATATCAATGTTCTTGCCAGGTCCGCCTATAAAAAGAAAAAGATAGTCATTATTTCACTTTGTTCAGGTAAAAATGATTGAATTTCCCCAATACATGCCAAGCAAGCCTGCCAAAAATGGCTTGAACTTTAGGTGGATGTATGAAAGCTCAACGGGCTATCCACTGAATTTTTCTGTCTACACTGGTAGCTCTGACCAAAGTACAGGACTTGGTCGTGGATATGATGTGGTGATGTCGTTGATGCCATCATATTTCAATTCTGGACGCAACCTCACTATTGATAATTTCTTTACGTCGGTGGATTTGGCATTGAAGTTGCTGGATAAGAAGATCACTATTCTTGGCACGATTCGGAAAAACAAAAGAGATTTGCCTAAACCTTTTGTAGCGAAGGAGATTCTTGATGAGCAGAATGAGCCTGTAAAGGTCAATAACAAAAAGCAGTATCGTCCAGTCCACTCATCCATTTTTAAATTTTCTGGAAAAATGGCGTTGGTGAGTTATGTTCCGAAGCCAAACAAACAAGTGGTATTGCTATCAACACAACATAACTGTGAGAAAGCCACTTCCGGTCATCAAAGTAAGCCTGCAATGATACTGGATTATAACAGCAACAAAGGTGGAGTCGATGTATTCGACCAAATGGTCTCAGTTTATTCATGTACACGCAAAACAAATCGCTGGCCGATGGTTGTATTCTACAACTTACTGGACGTAGCAGCCCTAGCAACTGTTATCATTTTTCGACACTTCAATCCACCTAGAAGAAACAAAAAATTGTACAGAAGTGATAAACTCATCGAACTAGCGGAGGAACTGGTTGAGTCAGAATTGAATACCCGTTCTCAACATGCAACACAATCTGGCATTGGAAAATCTGCAATGGATGCTCTCTGTATTTTGGGGAGAGTTCAGGAAAAATTACCAACAGTCCCCGAAAGGCTCTCTTGTAAAAGAAGCAGATGTCACCTTTGCCCAAGAGCAGATGACAAGAAAACCAGAACCACCTGCGATGGATGTGGCAGATGTGTTGCCTTTGCCACACTAGAACCTTATGTGTTAAATGTCTCCCGAAACTGCCCACAACTTCAAGTTAAATTCTTCTAAACATAAACTAGGCTGCTTTTAAAATAAAATAATTATTTATTAGAAAAAATATGATTTTTGATTTTTCATAGAATTTCAGTACTGGGGTCCAAATGGACCCCAGTTCGGGTGGACGGGTTCTTTTCACAAAAAAATCGCAGAAAAATCTGTAAACATCTGATAATCGTTTCAACTTAAGAAATGAATAAAAAATTGAATTTGGTTCACTGAGTAAAAATCCCATTTAAAAAAAATGAAAAACAAAAAAGTTATGAGTGTTCAAACATGCTCTGGGGTCCAAATGGACCCCAGTTTGTAAATTAGGGTTAACTGGCTGAAAACATAACTCGAGCAAATCTTCACCGATCTATACGAAATTTTGACAGTACATTCGAAATACCATTCTCCAGAGCTGTACGTAAGATTTTTTTTCTATATTGCATAGTTTTTTTTTTTAATCAACAATTTTGTCGTTTTTTTTAGTGAAAATTTTAGTTTTTTGTTCAACGTGCACCATTTCGCCAAGAAACAAAATATCGAAAAAATCCTACGTACGGCTCTTGCTGTTGTTATATAGAAACTTGTTAAAGAGTCACAGCCAACGACCTCTTAATTAATTGCTCTACAACTATTAACAGGTTGTCAACCCTCGGCTGTGCCTCGATATCCGATCCTCTCACATTCAGTTGCATTGCAAAGAAATGCATAACACTTGATTTGCTTGTGTATCCATAGAGTGCATTGTACTCAGAACAATATGATTCCCAACGGCAGGCCACTACCAGCCGACAGAAGTAATAAGGGATCATATGTCTTTGACTGCATGCGCGCTGTTTCTGTCACAGCAATAGTCTTTGGGTTTGAGTTAGGTGACCACCTTTTTCGTACAAAATTTCGGTACACATTGAGAAAATACAATAATTAAAAAAAAAGTTGTATTTTGTGTATTTTGAATAAATTTTTTAATTCAATTCATTTTATTCATTACTTTTGCTATAAAATCATATTTTTCATTTGATACGATCTTTTTTAATAATTCTGTTTGAATTTTAATAAATTCGAAAAACTCCAAGCAAGTCATCTTGTACAAGATATCTTTCAATGTATGAATACTCAATCGAGTTTTTTCGGCGGACCAATACAATAGAAAATATTCGTTCAACAGGAGCTGATGTGCCTGGCAGAGAAAGAATATATGCAACAATTTTCGTCATATATGATTGTACGGAACGCAATGTTTTGAAAAGTGGTTGAAAAATTCTACCCATCGCTTATCAGTGGCAACATTAATTTCTTCCCATGATTGAATTTTTTCATCGGTTAAAAAATTTTTTCACATAAGAAAATTCGTCAAACAATTCATTGTCGCAATTTTCGATGTCAAAACGATGCTTTGAAGCCATAAATTTAGCACTGGCTTTAATATATTCCCATTCCGGTGTTCGATCAAGTGCGGCCCAAGCAAAAATCATGATATGCTCAAATTGTGCAATCCAGTTTTGAATCTAATCGATGCATGTCTCTGAAGAAGAATGAAATGAAAATTCTTAAAATAACTGATTTGCGAATTAAAATTCAACTATGAATACAAACCGTAAAACGGATTTGTTATTAATAGTGCTAGCTCTATTGAAATATCTTCGTTGTGGGAATTTTCAATTTCTCTTTGCATGACTGCCGACAAAAAGTTATTATTTTTGCGATTTTCAAGTGATTCAACGAACAAGTGAAGTGCGTGACCAACTTCCATTACCTAAATATTGTCGCCTTCAATAAGTTTCACTGTTCGATTAAACAGCGTTGCCTAAGCAAATAAAAAGTTAAAATTTTAATGATACCATGTCCGTCAAGAAATGCAATGAAATTCTAACCTGATCTCTAAGGAAAATCAACCAAATTTTTGCCATTGGATCTCTGAAGAACGTTTTCAATGAGTTTGGACTTCTTTGATCTTCCAAAAAATATTTTTTCAAGGGTTCAAAAACACGCAAAATCGATTCCACAGCGGGTAGAAGATCCAAAAACCGAGTCTTACAGTAGCCAAGAACTTTTCTATATTCGACATTGGCTGAATCACAAAATTCTTTCAAAGCTGTAACTCTCACTGTTGTCAAGTAGAAATGTGAATACATCTTCACAACGATCATTTCAACATCGAATGGCATCTTGTCGCAAGCTGTTTTCAATGTGTTGTGAACTTTATGTGCCGCGCAACCAACGCCAGTCAATCCTGGATATAGTAGATTCAGTTTGTAGTATGTATTGTTCTTACCTGTGCGTTCTCGATTTCCGAAGTTACACGGTGCATTGTCTCCACAAAAGGAGGCCGGTTTTTGACTAAGATTGAATTTTTCGATAGCCGCTTTCAAAAGATTGACAATTATATCCGAAGTTTCTCCATCCTCTGACGTCAATTCACTAATTTTTACTTTGATGCCTTCTTCCTATGAAAAATAACGAACAACAATGGGGAACATTTTGATATTCCCATGATTCGAAGCGTCCGTCATTAAACTGGCGAAATGACAATCAGATAAATCCTTTTGTAATTCTTCCAACACATATGGAGAAAATACACCTGTGGCAATTGATTCACACTTAGTGCGTGCACAACTGAATTTAACCAATTGAAAGCAGACGCGAATTATTATTTTTGAAGCGCAATCGGTTGATCGAAAACTGTAGTTCGATTTGATTACGTGGTATGCCCACACTCCTTCACAAGCAGCAATTTGTTGATCAAGCTTGGTTAACGTTGAGCCTTTAAAAAAATTCATAACTTGTTGACTGGAAGATGCAGCATTAAGGGCATTCTTGTGACGGGCTGATGTCAAGTGCGCTTCAATGTCTCTTTTTCCACTGTGAGCAATGCGAAATTCCTGGTTACAAATAGTACAACGAACATCACTGTCGGATTTGGTTTTTTTATATAAAACTAAATTGCTTTTGCAAAGCATCGTTCAGCACATTGACTCCACGTTTTCTCGGCATTTTTCACAACAAAAACGGTTTGATTAAAAATGACAAAAGTAAATGAGTTTTCAATGTCCACTTGTCAAATAAGAAACTTCAAAATCGGTACATTCGCGTGTACAGTACACGGTACAGTTGCTTTGAATTCCGGTACAGTACCGGTTATTTCGGTACAGGTGGTCACATAAGTATGAGCATTTGTTTATGATATAGGTCATTGGCGCTCACCCAAAAGAATGTGATGATGAAGCGTTTTAATCGGATATCGAAGTGTGGTCGATTGTTCGATAACCAGAATTGGAGCGTAATAACTTTGTATAAATAGGGTATGAATAACGTGACCATACGTCCCGCTTTAGGCGGGACAGTCCCGCTTTCAGGCAGTCTGTCCCGCTGTCCCCCTCGAGGCTGAAATTGTCCCGCATTTGAAATTTTTTTATGGGTTGAGTTTCTTTTAATTCGATAAAA
This sequence comes from Melanostoma mellinum, assembly GCA_914767635.1. NCBI lineage: Eukaryota > Metazoa > Arthropoda > Insecta > Diptera > Syrphidae > Melanostoma > Melanostoma mellinum. Next base: position 72,114,648 of record OU612060.1, on the reverse strand, counting down.
TTTAAGCAAAAATATATTTAAATTCTTTTGTATATTGCTTGGAATGCGTCCTAGCAAGATACTCGATGTTAAAATTTAAAAAAAATTTAAGTGGAAAACAAAAATATGTTTCAAAAATCCAAAAAGGCTAGGTACTGAACTTGTCCCAAGGTGGTCTTACTGAAAAAAGCTCTTTGTGCGAGAAGTTGTGGTGACATCTAAAGTTGTGGTCAAAGCTGATAAATCCGGTTTTTTCACTAATTCAACTAGTGTAGGACAAAGCGAAATGAAAGTTGTGTAAGTAATTTTCGTGAAGTTGCGTCGTTGTGTGTGAACAGCTTGTGGAAAAAAGCCGCCTTTGCCAGAGATTGCCATTTTGTTAGTTATCGATGGCTTTGTATTAGTTCAAGAAGTGTTTTGTAACAAAACAATAATGCTTGCTAAACGCAAGTGTTCCTTTAATATGAGTTTGCCACAGAAGTATCCATTTATAAAACAAAGAAAAGATGACAGTGATAAAGAAAAACATTTAAAATCAGAAAAACATAGACTAGCCGATCAACCCGCTGCTTCAAGCTCGTCAATGCTTAATTTTTTTTAAGAAAACCGAGTCACCGACTTCTAAGGATTTGGATTTAGCTGCAGTTGAGGGTACGTGGGCGTATCACAACGTGCAACATAATCACAGTTTTCGCTATTATCAAGCTATTGTGGTAAATGTGCTGTCAACCATGGCAACCGAAGATTAAAAAAAGCACTTACGTAAAGCCAACTGCTTAACTTTATTAACGGATGCTTCAAATCATGGCTCAATCAAATTATTCCCAGTTTTAATTCACTATTCTTAACCATATTAAGGCCTGAAAATTAGGGTTTTAGAGTTTCGGGAGCAGCCAGGCGAAACATCGGATATTATTGTACATTATTTGAAGAAAATATTGTCTTTTAATCTTAAATAAAAAAATTGTTGCGTTTTGTGGAGATAACACGAACTGCAACTTCAGGGGAAAGAATAGGAGAGGAAATAATAATGTTTACTCAAAGTTGAACCAATCACTCGGCAGACAGATTATTGGGATTGGATGTGGAGCCCACATAGTCCACAACGCGATCAAAACTGCCACTGATTGTCTTCCTGTGGATTTCGAATGCATCATAGTTAAAATTTACTCATTTTCCATTTTCCTACATCTACTGCGTTCGATTAGAAGCTTTGAAAGAGTTTTGTATTTCTACCGAGACAGAGTATCACAAACTGCTGGGCTAGGTATAGTAAAACAAGGTGGCTTGCGTTAATGCCCGCGCTTGAGAGAGTTATAAAAATGTTTCAGACTTTGAAAAACAATTTTCTGAGTATCGACAAATGCCCAAATATTTTAAAGACGTTTTTCGAGAATCCTAGCTCAGATTTGTGATTATATTTTTTGAACGCAAAAGCAGAAAAAAAGCAGCAGTTGACCAGAACGTAAAAACTACGGCCGCGGTAATCAAACTTTAACAAACTTTTCTACGATTATTGAGTACGTTATGTGTCTGCCTGGAAGTAACGCACCTGTGGAAAGAGTTTTTTCTCAAATGAACAAGGTTTGGACAAGTGATAAGACACAGTTGAGTCTAGAGTGTCTCAGTAATGAAAGCTATTTTGTAAACGTAAATAAATATAAATAAATCATGTACTGAGTTCTCACTTTTCTAAAAACAAAATTTTCTAAAACAAATTTGTTCAGCCGATTAAAATAGAAATAGAAACTAGAATTTACGCCACTACTTATTTGCTTTGATTATTTAAAAATAATAATAATAATGAAAAACCTTGTAAAACACTAGTAACTTTTTTTGTTACATAATTCCGCGGATGTCCCGCTCTGACAAAAAAAAAAAAATTAATTGTCACGTTAGGTATGAATCTGAGAATAAAATGTCAATAGTGATCGTGGACTAGATCGAGGCAAGGCATTGAGCCGACGCCAATTCCTGGGTATAGTTGTAAGTGTTGCCACTATAGTCCAAGATCCCAGAGCGATGAGACCTAACTTATTTTCACACGAATAAAACCTTAAGTTTTCAGTAGCGTATCGTGTGCCTTGAATACCTACGCGCTTGTGGAACTTGAACAAGTGACACCTGGGCAGGTAACAGGTGAGAAAGGTGACTAAAAATGAGAGTTATCTTACTTATTTTCACATGGCTGATTTTTATACATATCATGTAGAATATTATTTTAAAGTAATATTATAAGTGTCAGACACTTTTGCTTGACCAGAGCTTTTGTCAGACACTTTAAAGCTACCCAAAAAATGATTGACCTTTACTTATTTTCACATGACTGATTTTTGAATAAGTTATTGACGTATTTGTTTAAAAGTTATATTCAATCAGTCAGACAAAACAGAGTGACCAACATCCCGTAAGACAAAAGTTATTCAGCCAGAAGTATGAGGGCAAGATCACTATGTAGTCTATTGATTATGCCATTTCTTAAGGAACTCGAAATTGAATGGACTTTTTTTTGCATGAATCGATTAATGGGTTGATTTTAGAGAAGAAACAGAAAGTGCTATTAAATTAGAGGGTGCGATTCGGAGACAGGGGCGTAGCGAGGGGGGGGGGGGGGGGGGGGGGGGGGGGGGGGGTAGCACCCCCCCACGATTTTTCCGAGTCGGCAAATCGAGGAAGAAAAACAAAGTAGATTTGTCGAGTTAAGTCAACTCAACCAAAAAGACACGAATGGAAGTGTTTGTGACAGTGGATTTGTTGCCAAAAAAATAACAAATCGGCAAATTAAGTTAGAAAAACAAAGTAGATTTTCCGATTGCCATGCCGACTCGAGTGATCTCAACCAAAAAGACACGAATGGAAGTGTTTGTGACAGTCGTTTTTTGGCAAAAAAAAAAATAACAAGTCGGCAAATTAAGGTAGAAAAACAAAGTAGATTTCCCGACTGCCATGCCGACTCGAGTGATCTCAACCAGAAAGACACGAATGGAATCGTTTTTGTCTCAACCTAAGAGAATTTAAAGAACAAGATGGAAAACCACACTAACACATTGATACCACCCCACGCACTCATTCACAAAATTTCACTAGCCCCACTTTATATTCGGATCTCAACACTGGGCTTACACAAAAAATTGTACCAATCCTACTTTATTCTCGTCTAGGAACCGGTTTTTTTTTTTTTTTTTTTTACTTTTAGTCACCTTAAGGCTACGTCTGGCAGAATTTTTGGAATTAAAACTTTTTTTGGGTTTGTAAATAAAATTTATTTGTGATTATATACTTTTTAAGTATTTGGAAATAAAAATTTAAGCATCAAAATATTAAAATATTTCCTTTTTTGTTAAAGATTTCTCTGAGTAGTCTCCTCCCTTCTATTTCTTCTTTTTTAAAAAACGTTTCTTAAGAGAAATAGACAGAAAAGTATGACTGCTTAAAAAATATATACTAAAGCAAAACAGTAACCAATAAATATGAATTCATTTTGCATTTGTTTGATGAAAGAGATTCCAACTTAAGCTTTCGATTCTCTTCTTGAAGCTGTGTTGAAAATTTAAGCAGTTAATTAATTGAATTAAAAAAAAAAATCAAAAGTAAAAGAATTGAAAGCGGATATCAAACTATGTAGACATTTTTTGAAAAACTTATTTCAATCAATATATTGAAATGCAGCAATCTTGTAGATATTATGGAGAGCTCAGAAAGCCTTCATTTCATCTCTGTAGCACAATTACTTACAAAGAGTTATTTCAAGAAATGAACGATGATGACATTCAATTAAATGCTTTGATAAAAAGTTCTTCTTCATTTGCTGAAAAACTAAAGATAAGTCCCGAAAACGATTTTTTAAAACATCATAGAACACGTCGGTTACCAAAGAGAATTGATGAAAATTCTGAAACTGCTTTTGTATTTGATCTAGAAACATTTTATAGAAAAGAGTTCAAAATGGTTCTTCAAACTTTTATTTCGAACGTTAAAGATAATCTAACAGATAATTTTACCATTTTTGAACCTTTCTTAAAAATTTTTAAAATACCCGCTTCCAGAGCAAATGCCAACATAGAACTAGTCAAATCTATCATAGAATTAGATCCATTTTTTTTTTTTTTTAACTGCAAATTCTTCTTTTTACTTGTGAGAAATGCTCAAATTTCGATGATATTGTCAAAGAGGTATTCAAATTAAGATATGTGATTCCGTTAGCCTTTAAACTAGTTTGCTACATGTTAACTGCTCCTGTGACGTCGGCTTCTTGTGAGCGGTCATTTAGTAAACTTAAAATAGTTCTTAATTATTTGCGTACGACGACGGGTAGTGATAGGCTAAATTCATTAATGCTTCTGTATTCCTCAAAGGATGTTGTTGATAATATTCAACCTAGTGAGGTCGCCAACAAATGGGCATTATTAAAACACCGGAGAGTTGGAGTTTAAATTCCAATTGATGAACTTTTTTTTGAATAATGATAAAATTTTTAAAGACTAAAATCAAAGAATATGTGCTCTTTCTCATACCAAAAACTATATTGTAATATTATTTCTTATAAATACTTTTAATTTTTTGTTGTTATATCGTTAGGTATATTGCAATTATAAACTGATTTTATGTTAATAAATGAATTTCTGTGAAATGAACACTTTTTCCTTTTTAAATAGTTTTATTTATTTATTTATTAGCTGAGCCACCCGGTGTTGCTCAAGTCTGTAGTTTTAAGGTTCCCTTTCTCGTTCTTCCGCTTCCGTAGGAATATGGGTATAAAATATAAGTTTTTTTACTGTGGGATTATGTGACATCGCAATGGCGAAAGAATTTTTGAAATCTGTTCAGTAGTTTCTAGGTTTCCGTTCCCAACCCCGTTCCTGTGGGAGTATGGAGATAAAACCTTGAAAGGAACCATCTCTGGTTTTAGCTATGTCTACCCTTAAAATCTCATAAGAAACCAGTCTATAACGGACATAAATACAAGCATACATACATCCTATTTTATATATGTATATAGATTTATTTTTTGATGCAGTCGGCAAACTCTGAAGACTAGTCGGCATTTCATTAAAATTCACCCCCCATGGCTTGGAGCCTCGCTACGCCCCTGTTCGGAGATATGGGTTCTAAGCCATCTTCATTCGTTTTTTCAATATATCTCGAGAACGAAGCAAAAATTTGATGCAATTCCAAGGACGTTTTTTGTAGAAATCAAATTTTTTCCATCGAAATGTATCTTTTGAAAAATTATACAAAAATATTTTTTATCCAAAATAATAAAATTTCCGACAAAAAACAGTCATTTTTTCCAATTTTTTAGTTTTGTCAGTTTTTTTAATGGCATTTCTTTCTGGTTGCTGACAGGTATAAATGAAAGTAAACAATACAAGTGTATAATGCTGGTAGTACATATTATAATTCTTTCAATAACATTTTGAAGGTCTATATCGATATCAACATCTATATCTATAAAAACGTCTTCTTCTCCAATATCGGCTACATGCATATTATCGCAATTGACTCCCGTACATTCCTTGCAAAAAATTGAAATTGAACAAGAAATTTGCAGTTTTCTGCACCCACAGCTTCCATGGCAACCAGTAGTGCAACCACAGCCATTTTTTCAAGCACTTTCTCTGGTGCATTAGGTGAAATTGGGCGAATCCACAACCTCAGTTCAGAGGATTTACATAACTGGTTTCCGTGCCACTGTTGGAATTGGAAAAAAGGGAAGCGGGTCGAAATTCTGTATTTTAAAATACGGTAAGGTCAAAATACTGTATTATACTGTATAATACTACTCAGAGAAAAAAATAGTTAGTTTTGCAACTACTGTCATAGTCATACTGTTAAATTTATCAAATAACTATTCGTAAACGAAAATAAGTCGGAAATAGTTAAGAAATAAGTAGAAATAGTAATAAAATAGTAAGAAAGCAGTAAATTTACTTAGTAGCTATACAAAATGGTTAATAGTGACTATTTTGATTTTTCCACAATATAAACTATAGTTACTTAACAGTTTCTGCGAAATGACTATTAATGGTCGATTCTAACTATTCAGTAATTATTTCTTACTGAGCTGTAGTCAACAACAAAAAAAATCTACATACACAGTTGGAAATTACTATGTATGTAGTAGTAGATTTGCGCGTCTCGATCTCTTGGTTGGTTTTCAAAATTTGGAACTAAATAGTCGCTTGTAACTATTATTTAGTTATTTCTTACTATGCTGTAGTTGGGAAATTACTATGTAGAAGTAGATCTACGTGCGTCTCTGTTTATTGGTGGAATATAAATATTTGGAACGGAATAGTCGATTGCACCTATTCTTTAGTTGATTCTAACTATGTTGTAGTGAACATCTGTGTAAATTTGTACTTCACATGCAGAAAACAAATAAAATCAAATCTATGTGGTGGTCGATTTTCGAGCGTTGGATTTCAACATTTGGGGCTAAATAGTCACTTGTAACTACTCTGTAGTCATTTCTTACTATATTACTTTGATGCAAACAACATAAATGAAATCTAGTTGGAGATTACATTTACGTGCGTGTCGATCTCGTTTTTGATTGAAATTCGATCATTCTATTGTGAGCTTTTGCAGTGTTAATATCGGGACTCGATAATTAGTGTAATTTCAGAGGTAAACAATTTGTAAGTGATTTTGTGTAAGCAGTGAAAAGAAAGTGATAGATACAGTTGCAAAAAAGAAAAATGGAAAATGAAAATAGAAACCATATTAGTGAAAATTTAGACTTAGATAAGCGCAAGTGAAGAAGCAGTTTCACTTCCGTTTCTAGACTTCGTTGCAGACGAAGAACAATTAACAGATCTGCAGTCAACGGCTTCTTCAGTGACAAATATCGATAGACAGCTGTATTCTGTTTTACAAGACTGGAATCTGGATATCCTGTATCAAAACTTTGTTGGTGAGTTTTTTACATTTTATCATTACCAAAAAATAAAGCTCCTTAGCCTCGCGAGATTTCTGAAATATACATGTACCTTTAAAGGGGCTAGCCTACAAACAATTGAAAATGTTTTAAATCTACTTTCTACTAGATAAATAAGGATTTCACTCAAAGTTTCGGCAAAGAAAAATCAATGGGGCTGTTTAACAGATGGTCGGAATTAATCCTGAAATTTCCCCGGTTGCTGTCAAACATTAAAGACAAACGAAAATGTATGACGATATCAATGAAAAAACATTACCAGGTAAAATTGAACCTATTATTATTAACTCAGTCATAATTTTCATACTTTAGATTCACGAGATGTTACTATAATTCTGCTCCTTCCAGTGGCGTGGCGTGGATATTTTCAAATGGTAAGTCGAGAAAAATGAACCACCTACACAAATTAATGAGGAATAAATAGAAGGTTCCCTAAATTCCAAACGTGGATTAATCGAAGCCAATTTTTCTATACTTTAAGTCATTTATGTTAAAATTCACAATGAGCTTAAAGCATAAAAAAATGCACGTTACTTAAAACTCACTTTAAACTTGCAAATAATCGAAAATAATGATCAGTAGAACAAAACAAAACAGTAAAACAAAACCGAATTCGCCGCACATTACTCGAAGGCGAACACTGTATTATTTTTTCCAAGCAGACATTGCAGTAAGACGAAAATTATCGTCTTACTTTCTTCAATAAGAGAACGTGTATTGAAAAGGGTGGCACCGCGGTGCACCGGGGTGGAAGTATATCGTAGGAAAGACAGGGACAAACATAAAATATGTTCTGCGCGGCGATTTTCAATGCTTTGTGTATGCTTTGTGTATTGTGTCTTGTGTGTGTATCTCGCAAATTTAAAAGTGCTTGAAGAACATTGTGTGTATGGGCAAAGATAGGATGTTGACTGCTTAGTTGTAGACTTCTTATGTCGCTGGTTTTTTCTATGAACAAGGGACAAATTTTGAAAGGTAAGACGATAGGAATCGTGTTATATGGACGCCACGCCACTGGCTCCTTCACTACATCATACATCATGTTAATTTCATAAGACTCAAAGGACAAGAAAACCATGGCGACCAAGCTGTACTGCATCGCAAGTAAGCTTCCTTTTGCATCTGAAGGCTGCAGCAGAAGTTGCCCCTACTATTGAAGGACGGTCAAAAATGTACTTGGAAATGGCACTTAGTTGTCAACCATAATTGATTGCTGTTGGAGAAACTCTTGGTGAGCTAAAAGAGTTCTTCGTTATTTTGGACAATTTAATTTAAAGATTTGATAGCTTCTTAAAAGCATTGGTTTCTTGTTTTAAGATTTACTTTGTATTTAACTTAAAATATTCCTTAGAATTCGAATTCTATTGAAAACAAAAACTATTTTGAAAAAACTTCAGTTTTACGAGTTCTAGAAACACTAAAAAACTAGAAAATGGAAGAAAATAAATTTTATAAACATTATGGTTGGCAACTCTGCCGTTAAAGTGAATAGTAAACATTAAAGATCGCTCTTGATTATTTTCAATTTTAAGTATTTAAAACTAAAAATTAAATTGCAAACCAAAAATTTATTTGGAGATATTAATCTTTTCGTTAAACCGAATCACTAAAGCTATCAGGTAAAACTAGTTTTAAGTCGCAAAACAAAGGAAATCGTTTTTCGATTCACATGAATTGCAAAAGAAAAGTTGGGGAAACTTCGCCGGAAGAAAATTCAATCTTAACATCAAAGAACAACAGAAAACCAAAAGCATTAAAATACCAAAATAGCATGTCTATGTCAGAATCGGATTTCGAGCAAATTAAATCAATCATTGATAAATCGCTTCAAAAAGAACTCCCTCTTGCCGTCGCCAATTTGGCCACAAAAGAAGATGTCAACAAACTTAACAAAGAGCTTCATCTTCTGCAACAACAAAATTATGAATTGACAGAAAGAGTTCATCATTTTGAAAACCGTTGCCGTCTTTTAGAAGTAGAACTGGAGAATCAGTGTCGAGAAATCAAAGGAAAGAACATTATTTTCTCTATTCCAAATGAGCTCGCCGGTGTCAATCCTCAAGAACGCATCCAATCAATTACAAAGCTTTTGTTAGGCAATCAAACTCAACAACATCAACCCATGCCAGAAGCCACGAAACTGAGTGAAAATGGCAAAACGATTAAATTCAAACTAAACACAGGATCGAACGAAACTGCAACCAAAATGTTGAAAAATGCTTCTAAACTAAAAGGCACAGGTGCATTTATTCAACGTGATTTGAGCAAACAAGCACAGCTAAAACGTCGAATATTGCTTGGCTATCGCAAAATTGCCAAAACAAAAACAACAGAAGCAATAATGATAAAAAATAATAATCTTATTATTGGTGACAAAATATTTTATTTAAATGATAACAATATTCTTAAATATAAAGACATTGATGGAGAAACTGAACTTCAAAATATGTTTGGAGCTCTTAACTTTGGAGATGTCAGTGCAATCAATCTGTCAACGTCAAACAGACAGCAACAAAAAAGGAATAGATCGATGAATGCTTATCCACCAGGGGTGGTACATGAAACTTCAAATTGTAGTAGATTTCCAAAAAACTGAGAATTAAGCGCCGTCAGCCAAAATAATTTTATATTTAGTAAGATTTTATCCTACAATATATCAGGATTGAATAATAAACTGTTATTTGTAGATTTTTTTAAGTATGTTACAAGCTTTGATATATTTTTCCTATTTGAAACCCATGTTACCAAAGATAAAATTATTAAATTTAAAAACTATTTTATAAACTTTAAGCTCATATGGGTTGATGCAATTAAAACTTCTACTAAAGGTCGCGCAAGTGGAGGTCATTTGTATGGAATAAAAACATCACTAACAGATATGTTCGATTTTGAACAAGTAAAAGGAACGATAGTAGTAAAACTCTTAAACCAAAACAATATGTACATTTTACCTTGCTACATTAACTGTAACAAGTGGGATCAAGATTTTGAAAAGTTACATAACACCATGCAATTTTTTGCGAGTAAAAGCATTTTATTGATCGGAGATTGGAATGCAAGAATAGTAACGAACAAATTACTACATGTCAAACCATTTATAATTCGGCGATCACTGGTGCAAACAGGAAATCGAAAGACAACGTACGTAACAAAAATGGCGCTGATGTATTAGAGTTACTTCAAATGTATGACCTAGTAGTTTTAAATGGATGTACTAATGGAGATGAAGAGGGTAATTTCACATTCATAGGAGGACAAGGACAATCAGTCATTGACTACTGTACAGCGAATAACGAATGGATTGAGCGGATTAAAAAATTTGAGGTGCAGTGCAAAACCTTTTCGGATCATATGCCTGTAGCAGTGGAAATTGCAAGTGAATCATCCAACCGACACTCAAATCTGAAACTACTACCGCGACTTAAATGGAAGATTGAGGAATCAGTCACTTATAAGTCAACTTTGAACAACTTAATTGAACAAACTTATTCTCAACTGAATCTTCTGATATAATGTCTAGTCAATTAACAGAGTTTATACGAAATTCAACATCAAACAAAGTTTCAGATACTAGCTCATTTTATAAACAACAATGGTTCGATAAAGACTGTTTAAAGGCACGCAAAAAATCCTTTGCATTGCTGAGAGCCATGCGGACTTCACATAGTCCCGATTTACGGAAATGGTATATTGATTCCAATATTTATTACAAAGATTTGTGTCACCGTAAAAAAGTAGAGTTTGAAAACAACCAAGCACTCTCTCTAGGCCAAGTTAAAAATTCGAAAGAATTTTGGAAAATCGCTAGAACTATAAATGGAACAAGCTACAAAATAGGCACTGGGCTATCAGCTGATGTTCTCGCTTTCCACTTTAAACACCTTCTCTACACAGACTCGAACCTTATGTTTTCCTATGCTGAACCATCAATCTTTGACGAATCGTTAGACTCGGCTATAACACTGGAAGAAATAGATACAGTAATGAAGAAAGCGAAAAATGGAAAGGCACCGGGAGAAGATGGGATTCCCTACGAGTTTTATTCCAACGCAACTCCTCCATTCTTCAACTACCTGCTAACTTTTTATAATAAGGTCTTCTCGAATGCTGACATCCCCACCTCTTTCACAAAATCAGTCATCTTCCCTATCCATAAAAAAGGTGCCTTCGAAATTGCTGACAATTATCGTGGCATATCATTTATGAACACAATAGCCAAAATTTTCTGCGGTATACTTGTGGAGAGACTTGAGAAATGGGTGGAGATGAAAAATATTCTTTCAAATCTTCAAGCCGGCTTTAGAAAACACTACTCTACAACGGACCATATATTTACATTATCTTCGGTCGTCAAAGCCTTCCAAGCACGGAAAAAGAAAGTCTACACATTCTTTGTAGACTTCAAAACTGCCTTCGACCGAGTTAATCGTAACGCGCTTCTATATAAGCTTTCACAGCTGGGTATCTCTTCAAAATTTTTACATGTAATTAAAGAAATGTACAGTGGAACAAAAGCAGCGGTATGGGATGGTTCATCTTTTTCTGATTGGTTTCAGACAAATACTGGAGTTAAGCAAGGCTGTCTTCTCAGCGCCCTACTGTTCTCTCTATTTATCAATGATATAGTTGAAGATCTACCTGGAGGAATAAGGATAGCCAATACGGTAATAAATGTTTTATTATAAGCCGATGATCTGGTAATACTTTCAGAATCACCCGAAAACCTACAGTTGATGATTAATCGATTAGCGACTTACTGCAACAGATGGGGATTAACGATTAATACAGAGAAGTCTAAGGTGATGGTATTCTCATCTCAAAGCCAAAACAATAAAAGGTGGTACTACAATGGGAACCTTCTAGAAGTTACCAACGATATTAAATATCTAGGTGTTAAACTGAATTCCACTTTGAACTTCAACAACCATCTAAAGGAAAAGGCCAATACATCACAAAGCTTGTTGAATTCGTCATGGCGAAACGTGTTCTCGAATAGTAGGATAGTTCTTTCTGTCAAGTTCAAGATATATGAAGCAGTCGTAAGGTCAACTCTCTGTTATTCTTCGCAAATCTGGGGTGCAGACGAATATGATCAAATTGACCAATTCCAGAGAAATTTCTTGAAAAAACTCTTCAACCTCCCTCGAAATACACCAAGTTATGCTATCTACCTGGAAACAGGAATACCTAAACTATTTACAAGTACACTTAAAGCACAGGCTGATTTTATTATCAAAACATTATCTTATGAGGACTCACGAATAACAAAAAAAAATGCTCTTATACGAGTTAAGGAACAAAGACTGGTTGATTGCTAAGTGGGAAGGCCTTGGTATTGCTTGTGGTGAAACACTAGTTTTTAACTCAACAAACCCTAATAACATAAAAGAGCAACTGTACCGTATAATACAAAAAAATGAAGACTCGATGCGTGAAGGCTTTATCCTAAGCGCACGTGAATCCAACAGTAGATTATTATACTCGCAACTTAATTACAACCTGGATAAGAGAAACTACTTCCACGATTCGCTAACATACCGAGAAATTTCTATTATTTTTAAAGCAAGATGTGAACTACTCAGCTTAAACGGATGTCCTTATAACGGGAGCTTCAATCAGTTCTGTACAATTTGCAACCTTAAGGCAAAGGAGGATTGCTTCCATTTTATTAGTATTTGTCCAATATTTAAATCACACAGACTTTCTTTCTTTGGAAAACATAGTCTCTCAATGCAAGACACCCTTAAAATACTCAACGAGTGCGACTGGAAAACACTAATCAAATTTTTAGAAGTTATCTCCAAGTATAGAATGTTATTGGTAACCGAATACATTTAATTGCAAGTTTAATTATTAAATACCATATATTATTTACAATTACACAATCAATAGTAATTGTACCTATATAAAAATTATGTTTGCTAACCTGGCTGACGGCTAAGCCATAGCTAAAAAATTCATGTATTATGTTAACTATAGATGAAATAATAGATAAATAAATGAATTTGTTACTTACTTACTTACTTACTTACTTGTAAAAAGAAAGTGGCAAATAAATTGATAAAAAGCAATACATTTTTTGTTGTTGAAGAAATTTTCAGAAAATTTGAGGTTATGTTTTTCTTGAGTAGGTTAACCCTAGAATTCCAAACTAAAAAGCTTCCATGAATAAGTATATTTTAGGATATGAACATACAGGTTACTAATCAAGTACTTAAAAGTGGCTGTCAGAAGATGATTTCGAAAAGAAAATAAGTGACAATCTCAATAGTTTCCCTTTTAACTATTTTCATTAATCATATTGACTATTTTTCAGTTAAAAATATTGATTGACTTTTGAAATAGTCAACAATAACTTTGGTTCTAGTAACATTGATTATTGTATAGTTGATGTAAAATGAAAACATCAAGTGACTACAAAAGAGTTAAAATAACTATGTTATCAGTAACATTAACTACTGAATAGTTGCATTGAAAAGAAAACATCGAGTAATTATAAAATAGTCAACGATTACTATAATTTGTAGTAGAATGTACTATTTCATAGTTAATTTTGAAAATAACTATGGCAGTTGTCGTATTTAACTATTTGTAACTATAAAAAATAGTGTTCCCGATTTTTATTACGAAAATAGTTAAAAAATAGTCATTATTGACTATTTTTTTCTCTGAGTGTGCATGCTCATAATGCTGTATGGTTAATATTCTGTATTTCAAAACACTGTATGTACAAAATACTGTATGATCAAAATACTGTAGGTCAAAATTCTGTAATACAAAACTCTTCATCTCAAAATGCTGTATGTGCTAAGCACTGTACCTCAAAAATCTGTTTTTAAAAATACTGTTTTTTTTTGGCATAATTCCGTTCTTAAACTTCCATCAATAATAAAACAGAACTCGATTAATGTGTTTTTCTTTTATTGAAAATCTTAACAAATGTACAACCAGAATACATTAATAAGATAAGTAGAGTATAATAAGTAGAAATTTATCAACAAAAACAAACTAACGAAATATGCCAAAAAACACACACAACGAAATCACAAAATTTCTTGTACTGTAAGTCAATATACTGTATCTCAAAATTCTTTATTTCAAAACGGTGTAGGTAGGCTGAAAAGTAAAAATTGTTTTGAGAGTGTAAGAAAGTGCGCATTCAGAATTTTGAAATACAGAAATTTGAGATACAGTATTTTGACCCTAACCCGGAAAAAGTTCACGCATCACGTATTGGTGGTATTTGTGCCAGGGAAAAATTTGTACTATTTGAAAATTTGTAAAAAAAATTGGAAACTACAGTTGCTTAGGTCTGGTTAAACTTTGCTACATATAAAGAAACTGCAGTCAGTATAAAAATGACGAAAAAACAACGATAAATGTCTGTGTTCAAGTGACAATATTTAGGTGAATTTCAAACATAGAAAGATCTCTGATACAGAATTTTAGAGGAAATTTTATTTACTTTCATTTTTATAAAGCATTGCTTATACCTGTCAGCAACCAGAAGGAAATGCCATTAAAAAAACTGACAAAACTCAAAAATTGGAAAAAATGACTGTTTTTTGTCGGGAATTTTATTATTTTGGATAAAAAATATTTTTGTATAATTTTTCAAAAGATACATTTCGATGGAAAAAATTTGATTTCTACAAAAAACGTCCTTGGAATTGCATCAAATTTTTGCTTCGATGAAGATGGTTTAGAACCCATATCTCCGAATCGCACCCTCTAATTTAATAGCACTTTCTGTTTTTTCTCTAAAATCAACCCATTAATCGATTCATGCAAAAAAAAGTCCATTCAATTTCGAGTTCCTTAAGAAATGGCAAAATCAATAGACTACATAGTGATCTTGCCCTCATACTTCTGGCTGAATAACTTTTGTCTTACGGGATGTTGGTCACTCTGTTTTGTCTGACTGATTGAATATAACTTTTAAACAAATACGTCAATAACATATTCAAAAATCATTCATGTGAAAATAAGTAAAGGTCAATCATTTTTTGGGTAGCTTTAAAGTGTCTGACAAAAGCTCTGGTCAAGCAAAAGTGTCTGACACTTATAATATTACTTTAAAATAATATTCTACATGATATGTATAAAAATCAGCCATGTGAAAATAAGTAAGATAACTCTCATTTTTAGTCACCTTTCTCACCTGGTACCTGCCCAGGTGTCACTTGTTCAAGTTCCAAGCGCGTAGGTATTCAAGGCACACGATACGCTACTGAAAACTGAAGGTTTTATTCGTGTGAAAATAAGTTAGGTCTTATCGTTCTGGGATCTTACTCTACTACCATACCTCAACTTTACAGTTAGTGCGAAGAGGTTTGAGCCTACAGCAGTGAATGCTTGGCGAGTTGGTAGTTTGGGAACCAAGGAACATTACATGGCAAACCTGCCAAGAGTTGTTCAAAAGAGTGCCAGGAGTTGTTCAAGAGAGTGCCAGGAGTTGTTCAATATTAAAAATGTCTAACGAACTCGAAGTCATATACCTAAAGGCAAGGGGACATGGTAATATGGTTAGCTTCTTAATGAAGAAGTACACCATACTAAAAAAGCTGATGATCGCTTATTGCAAGCGCAGACGTCTTCCCATGGATGCCGTTAAGTTTCAATACAATGGACGCATAATCCAAAAATACGACACACCATATTCACTGGAAATGGAACAGGATAGCATTATTGAAGTCCACCTAGAACAGGCGGATGGTGGCTTATATTTACGTTAAAAACATATTATAAAACAATTCCTCATACGCTAAATTTAAGAAGAACTCAGAACAAACAACAACGACAAAACTATTGGCCCTTGTCCTCTGTATATACAAGAGTACAGAAGGCGCGTACATAAACACAAAAACACACCCACAAAGATGACTACGATTAAACATAAATTCCAAAACCCTGCCAACATCATGAGGGCGATCAAAACAAGCAGCACAAACAACGTTCTAAATTTCTCCCGAATACTACATTGCTTCCATCGCAAAAAGTTTCGCAGGAAAAGCGGATGGGTCTCCAAATTGATTAAATTATGTACTACAGTCTACAGTACTACTACTACTACATTTGAAATTAGTTATTTTAGAAAACAGTATATTTTTTTTATGTTAACGAAAAGAAAAACACAAGAAACATTACAACGTTATCAAAAATGAAAAATTTCCATTACCTATTAGCTATTACATATATATAAATATTGTCACACAGTACGTTTTCAAGGTCTCTTTCAATATCGGGTCTAACATATTCAAAATGCTTTGTGTATCTTGACGATAAGATCGTATTAAAAAAAAAAAGAAAAATTTAGAACACCACAATAAAAATTTAATCGACGTATTCGAACGATTTAGAGAAGTAAATCTCAAACTACATCCAAGTAAATGTGCTTTCCTTAGAAAAGAAGTTTTATATCTAGGTCATATAATATCAGACAAAGGTATTATACCAGATCCATCAAAATCCATAGTAATGAAAAATTATCCAATCCCACAAAATGCAGACGAAGTAAGGAGATTTGTAGCATTTGCTAACTACTATAGAAAGTTCATACCAAATTTTGCAACACTAGCAATGAAGGAAAAACGTAGAATTTAAATTTTCCGAAGATTGCAATACCTCGTTTATTTTGCTAAAAGAATTCCTAATTCCGGAATAGTATGGGCAGTAAAACATTTCAGACCTTATAAAAGGTCTAAAATGTTTATTTTTAAGAAAATAACTTTACTGTGGAGTATTCACCAGGCAAAGACAACTGCACCGCGGATGCACTAAGTAGAATACAACTTAAGTCAGAGGACTTACAGAATTTATATGTGTTTGTCACAACAAGAGCACAAGCTAGAAATTCAAATTTAAAAGAAGAAAACCCAACAACAAGTAAATTAGAGAAAGAAAAAAATCATAAGTGAACTTCTTAAACCGCCAGAAAAGGGGCTAAAAATAGTCGAGTTGAAAATATTAAATAGCTTCCAAGATGAAGACAAAGATCCATTTTATTAAAAGGTACCAGAGTTATAAGTCCAAACCTCATTGTAGGATACATTCCAGGGAATAATTGTTTGATATTAAATAGGTCAAAGATAAGCACTATTGCCCGATCAGCATCGTTTGACAAAATGTTGTTGAGGGACGTGCAAAATATCAAAAAACCATTTTTAAATAAAAAAAGGGAATCCAGAAAAAGCACTATTGCTCGATCGGCATCATTTGTCAAAATATTGTTGAGGGACGTGCAAAATAACGGTGAACCATTAGGCATGTTTTTTTCACAAGGATGTTATGTACATAACATGATATCCAAAAAAAAAAACGCTTCGTTTTTTTTATTTGTGGGTTGGTGTTTTCGATCAGTTGTCAAACCAATAAAAGGCAACAAATGAATTTTTTTTTGCCAAATTCGCACAAAAACGCAAAAACTGTTTGTTAAAAACCTAAAGCAATTGTAAAGACTAAAGAGTGGAAAATAAAAATGATCCGTAGTGAAATTAATGCAGGTAAACAATTTTTTTTGTCTGTTTTTTGTTAGTTTAGAAACGTCAAAAATAGGTCTGTTCACAAAGGTAACAAGGAATTTCTCTTGATTATTTTGGTTATTTTCGTCTTTTATTCTTGTTTCTGTTTGTATTACAATAATAAAATAGTATTACATGATTAAAAAAAAAAATAAAACTAACAATGAGACAAGAATTAAAGTAGTGGCAATTTTTATTTTATAAAGAGTAAAAATAGTGATAAATGCCACTTCAAGGAAATTGTTTAGCAATAAAAATAATAGTGTGGGGTGAATCATTACAAATTACATTTAAAAATAAAAATTACAAATTAATATGGAAGCGAAAAAATAAGTTAAAAAAGAGCTAAAGTAGCTAAGAACTAGAAATGTTGAATTAAATATAAATATATGATGCATTTTCAATCCAGCCGAACAGAAAATTAAAAGAGCTCTATAAAACTGGCAGGGCTAAATGAGCAAAAATTAAAAAAAATTAGCTCAAAATTTGTTGCTAATTTGTTGCTAATAAGTTGCGAAAAAATCGATTTTGTTGCTCCATCCGCTCCCGAGAAATCGACAAACATGCTAGCTTCACATAAAAATAGCATGAAAAATAGCGAAGGCAGGACTAAATGATCAAAAATTGAAAACAAATAGCTCAAAATTTGTTGCTAATTTGTTGCTAATTATTTGCGAAAAAATCGATTTTGTTGCTCCAGCCGATCCCGAGAAATTGACAAACATGCTAGCTTCACTTAAAAATAGCATGAAACATAGCGAAAAAGACTAAGAATTGTGGAAACAAATAGACTGCATTTTGTTGCTAATTTGTTGCTAATTAGTTGCGAAAAAATCGATTTTGTTGCTCCAGCCGATCCCGAGAAATCGACAAACATGCTAGCTTCACATAAAAATAACATGAAACATAGCGAAAAAGGGTAAGAATTGTGGAAACAAATAGACTGCATTTTGTTGCTAATTTGTTGCTAACCAGTTATGAAAAAATCGATTTTGTTGCTCCAGCCGATCCCGAGAAATCGACAAACATGCTAGCTTCACATAAAAATAGCATGAAACATAGCGAAAAAGGGTAAGAATTGTGAAAACAAATAGACTGCATTTTGTTGTTAATTTGTTGCTGTAAGTTCGTGCAAAATTCAATAGTCGAAAAAAAAATTTTCATGTTTTTTAAACAAATAAAATTTTTGACCGTTTATGCTTGCTTAACTCTCGGTTTTTCGGGAATAAACAAACAAATTGATTTTGTTGCTCATCGTTGCATCAGTTATCAATGTCCGGAGAGTCAGCAACAAAATAGAAACCGGGAGACCGGGTGAGTTTCTGATCGGTATCATTGTAAACCGTGCAGGCTTGCTTGAATCTTCATTTTCCCAGGATAAACATAATTGATTTTGTTGTTAAAATCGTATTTTTTTTTTTCAATATCTAATTGATCACTGTGCTGAATAGTAATTGTTTGGATTTCATTTTTTTCTAGTACTTAGCAGCCCCGGATCTAGGGGGGGGGCAGACCGGGGCACGTGCCCCGGGCGGCAAGCTTAGGGGGCGGCAAAAACAAGTTCAAAATTCTCTCCCGCTCGCTGCAGCACTCGTGTCTGCTACAACAAATCATTGCTCCCTTAAACAAACATCACACAAAAAGAGAAACCTTTCGGTTTCAAAGCAGCATCGGTTGCTGTGACCGTACCGAGAAGTGGACAACTTTTCTTCTTCTCGGTTTCAAAACAGCAACGGTACTTGCGACCGAGAAGTAGACAATTTTTCTACATTTCGGTTTCAAAACAGCCACTGTGGTTGCGAGCGAAAGGAAGCACAGTCAAAAGGAAGTCAAAAGTCAAAGTGGACATATCGCATTTAACTATCATCCAATCAAGCCAATCTTATGACAATGGGTCCAATATGGCCGGCATCCATAAAGGAGTACAAGCCAGGATTGCAGAAAGAAATGAATTGGTCGAGTTCGTACCGTGCTTGGCTCACTCCTTAAATCTTGTAGGTGTTCATTCTGCCTCATCATGCCAGGAAGCTATTAACTTATTTGGACTGGTTCAAAAAGTATATTGCTTTTTTGTTGGCTCCACTACTAGGTGGGATATTATGAAGAAATAAGGCAAATGTTAAGGCAAATTTAAAAGGAAGTAGTCAGACGAGATGGTCGGCGAAACATGTTGCTGTGAATGCTCTATTAAATAATTTGCCAGAAATAGCGGAAGCCTTAGAAGAAGTTAAGCAAATTTCTCATGCTCCAGAATCTAAGTGCGAGGCAGGTAATATCTTAACAGCTATAAAGAATTTTAAATTCATTCTCAATTTAACCATTTGGGCGAATATTCTCCGCGAAATCAATCGAGTGAATATTGAGATAAAGAAGATATAATCCTTGCCCATTTCGTCGCACTAATGGATGGTCTGCTCAAAACTTTACAAAAAAATGAGACAAAATCCATTGGAGTATTGGATAAATGAGGCTAGAGAAGTGGCTGAAAAAAGTGGTGTTGACCCTATCTTGCAAAACAAACGAATTCCGAAACATAAAAAACATTTCGATGAGATATGTGAAGATGAATTACAAACACTCAAACCTGTTCAACTCTTTTCTAAAGAAATAATGATGGTGTTTGATCGAATCATATCAGAAATTAAAAAGAAGTTTGATTGTGCTACCATGCTGAATATGAACTTCGCTTTTCTTAATGGCTCTAATATTTTGAAAATGTCAATTGAAGAACTGCAAAAGTATGGAGCGGATCTGGCTAAAAAATATGAGCGAGATGTGAGCACCGTTGAATTCTGTCAGGAACTCTATGTTTTTAAAGAGCAAGCTCCGCTTTTATTTGGTGACATTGAAAAAGCTAACGGTTTCTATCTCTTGCAACAGATCTATGCGCATGATTTGCAGGATGCTTTTCCAAATATTTGTGTTGCCTTGCGAATTTGCTCTATGCTTCCTACTACACCCGCAAGCTGTGAGCGAAGTTTTAGCAAACTAAAACTAATTAAAAATTATTTGCGGTCATCTATGGGCCAGGAACGTTTATCCAGTCTAGCAATCTTAGCGATAGAAAACCGAATCGCACACGAATTAAATTATGATAAGGTCATAGATTTATTTGCTGAACAAAAAGCTCGAAGAGTAAAATTGTAATTGCAAATTATAAATACAATAGTAAATTTGATTTTGTCTTTATTATAAACATTTTTATTTTAAATCCTATCCTGTGCTGTGTATAAAATATATATTCTACATATCTTAATATTAAGTAAATAGGATTAAAACAGAAAAAACAGCGGTTTAATTTTTTTTTCTGAAAGGCTTGTGTCCAGTTTTCAGTCAATTAGTGAACATCTGATAGCTGAAATAATAAGGATTATAAAGGTAAAAGCAAATATAAATTGGTGGGGGCGGTATTTTTCACTATTTGCCCCGCCTTTAAAAAATTGAAGATCCGGGGCTGGTACTTAGAAAGTAACATAGAGTATTAGAAGTAAGCAACCTAGAGGCTATCTCTGCAACTTCCCGCTAAGTTCAGAAATCAGGACACCCTCACTGGAACCGTCAATATAGCGTCAATGTCGGGTGAGTTTCTGATGTAGAATATTATCTCCAAATTCCGGAAAATCATATCTCTACTTTGCGAATTTTAACTTTTATTTTTCTTAGTTCTCAGAAACAAAAACTTATTCCGCTTTCTATTGTTTTTTTCAAATTTTATTCAATCTTTTTCTGTTTGAGGAAAACAAAAGAAAGCAGAATGATATTGTTTCACTTTTTTCTTTTTCCTTTCCCCGCTTTCTTTTTTTTCCTCCAATTTTTTATGCTTTTTTCAATATTTCATATTCGTTTGATTTTGCTTACATTTTAAGAATGGGCAATATCTAATTCCAACAACTGTTTGCATTTTTGAAATTTTTCGATGCACGCGGATAAAGAGAAAAACAATAAATAACTTTGTTGCAAAACTACCCAAGCCATTGTACTCAATTATAATAATAGAAAATTTGATTTTTCAGGGGGTTAAATAAGTTTTAATAAAATAAAGAAATTTTGTACAGAAAGTTAGCATTTTACTAAGCAATTCAATCTTATATTATTTTTTTAAAACACTGAAATTTTTAAATAGTTTTTGGCTTATAAATTTGAAGAGCGGCGGTATTCTAACAACCTTTGATTTTCTAACTGTATTTCATAAGGCTTTTTATTTACTATTATTTATCGAAAAATTGAGATTCTATGCAAATTGTGAACTTATGTCTCAGCTAAAATAAAAAAATGTGGACTTATGTCCCATATTGGTGGGACAAAAGTCCATAATCTACTTATTATCCAGTTTTGGACTTATGTCCCACTGAAGTGGGACACAAGTCCATAATGGACTTATGACCCGAGGAGTTATGTCCCTGCGCCAAATTCTTTATTGATACTTTTTAACCTGACAGGCAACTTTATGTTATCGTCATAATTAATTTTATACCAGCATATATCTACAATGTTTTTGTTATACCTTTTTTATAGAAATAAGATTGTATATCTATCTATCAGTGGCGAGGGGTGAATAATTCCAAATGGTAACTCGAAGGAGACTTAGTCAGCATAAAAAAAAGTCGTACTTGAAATTTTTTTTGTGCAATGTTTGTCTTTGCATCAAGCCAAAAAGTCAAGTATTTCATACCCACTTTTCTATTAGGTAGAGCGTCATAACTTTTTATTTCATAAAACTAAGCTAATTAAATCTATTTGTTTCCTCTAAGTGAAAATCAGTTAAGCAACAGTCGACAGATATTAAGGTCAAAATCAAACCACTGAAACTTACTATCGGAAAACTGTTCAGACTTTTTGCACTTTTAAATTTTTAAAGCCTAAATTTGTAATATTTGAAAAAATCACGAAAAGCACTAAATCAATTTAAATAAGTATTGCACTGCGTTCTGCTGAAACTGCGTTTTTCAAATAAAATACGGCTCATTGGGAATTGAATTCATTTAGGACAGTTGTGCCACTTTAGAAAAATTTCATTAATTTTTGCATTTTCTCCCAAAAATATGCTTTATGCTATGAGATCTAATATCCACGCATATTTGTTACCTTTGACACATGAGTCTAGTGCAGATGTAGAGACACATACAAATTCATGAAATAAGTCGGAGACCAGCGTGTTGTTTTCTTGTTCTTCAAGCAGAGACCTACCTCAACCTGCAAACCTGGCATATACATTTTTGTTTATAAGCATGTGTCCATGGGAAGAAATACGAAGGAAAGCGTTTTTTTTTTTACTAAACCAATAGCACGCAAACACCGAAGTGTGCAGAAGCAATGCTGCAAATGAGCACTGGGCTACTGCGCCGGCGCGGCGCACAGTGCCGTGGGCCCAAATGGCATTTATCGTCTCAAAAATGATTTTTTCGAAAGTAATGTGGGAGCTAAAGTTTTTATGCAAATTAACCAAGGAAAGGTCAAATTTCACAGTGCAAAAAAAATTAAATGGATTAAGCTGCATACTTTTAGGATATGGCTATCTAAAGTGATCGCTTCATATAGCCCCATTGGAATGACGAAATAATGAACGTTTTTAATAAACTTTTTTTTGGCATTTTGTTATGTGATTACACAAGAGTTATATATCGTTGGAAAGCTTGTAACTTAAGCTTTAAATATCAGTAAACTCAATTTCAAAAAATTTATTTTTTCTATATATTAATCAATTTTAATAGACATGCTATTTTTTTTATATATTAATCTTTGATAAAGGTTTGAAATGGTTGCGCTGCCGTGCGCTGTGTTCTTGCATAGTGCATTTTATTCCTTAACACATTAGAAAAAGGCACAAACAAAATGTTTTGTCCCAATTTGCCCCTTTTTTGAGTAATGACAACACGATCATAATTTGTCAGTTTATTTCTACAATGCTCAAATGTCAAGCTATAAAAATATGAAGAAATAATTTTTTCATGTTATTTGTATGGAAAATTTAAATTTAAAAACAGTGACCTCTAAATGTTAATATTAGGAGCTCAAATTTTCAGAGGTTTTGTTTTATACCTTCCTGAAAGTATTAAGCCTGACACACCCCAATGCACATTGATACTCAAAAATTTGATAAATATGCATTTATACAGCTCGCATTTACGTTGAAAAATATAAATAGTAATACATGCCATCTTCAGTTCATAAAATACTAATTCACGGTGAAGCTATAGTTCAACATTTTTGAGTCCTACCAATCGGTCAGCTTTCTGAATATTAACACCAAGCACGTAACAAAGCTTACAAAAAATAAGTATGACGCATTCAAAAAAATGTTTAAGAACAGCAACAAATGAGGATCTTTCATCGGTTGTTTTTGACAACAGATCCTCTTATATAAAGTATATGAAAACAAAATACAGCTGAAGCTCAGAGCTTTCTTAGAAAGTCATTCAGCTACTAAAAAAACTAATTTTTGTTTACATTTTTGTATATTATATATTGCTATAGTTGTCAATATTGTAATTTTTGAACTTTTAATAAACTTTAAATACCAAAACACTAAATAGATCTTAAAAACTTTTAAATTTTATGATTCTCTATACATTAAAGATAATATATTCCGAATTTCACTTAATTACTCCAATAGACAAAAAAGTTACAGATTTTTGAGACGCGAAACTGCATTTTTCGCTCATCTAGCGGCATTTAATTGAAAAAATGAGTAGCACAAATTGATGCGAAAACAGGTTTTTTTACAGTCTAAACCTTCTCATAAGCGATTAAGAAAAAACTGTTGTGTGGGAGGCATGTAAAATAAAAAAAATTGGTCTTGAAGTTGGAGTTGGTGATAATTTCAGTGTCAATTGGCTTGTGAATGTAGTTTTGGTTTTTTTTTTCTTACGAGTGCTGTGTTTGATTTTTGTTGAAACTTTTGATTAGAATTAATAAATAAGATATCAGAGAGTTGAAAAGTAAGTAACATTTTTAGATCATAGCGTGTTTACTTTTTTTGGGTGGTTGGGATGGAAAAAATGTAGTATTTTTATTGAATTTTTACATTTATGAGAGAAAAACTATATGTGTTCAGTTTTGTTCGGTTAAGTGACTACACGCATTTGAAAGCCTGATATATCGTCTATCATAATGTGCTTTAAGGTGCTGCGAAAAATGTGCACTTCATATTTTTTTTGAATTTCAAAGTGGTTATCAAAAAAAAAAAAAAAATTCAAAAATGTGTCTAAGTTGTGTTGTGTCTTTAATATTAATTTTGTTGTGTTCTATGTCGTTTTTTGTGGTACGTATAAGTACATATTTCACTTTTAATGTGCGTAATAGGCTTTTCATAAACATTTTTATTTTGAAAATTTCAGAATGGCTATCGAAATTACGAAAAAACAAATTTTTGAGGTTTGGATTTCAAAAATCAAAATAAAGCGTGTGGAAGCGGTGTTTTTATTTATCATGAGCCATTTTGATCAAATAAAATTTTCAGAGGATGCAATCAAAGCACTTAATAATACCGTAAGACTGATTTGTTTTAAAATAAATGAGAGGTGGGCCAAAATTGGTAGGCAACGAGACCGCTTCGAAAGAAATAACTCTTCCTGGCTTAATGAAACCCTTAAACTGTCACACAAATTTTTGGATGAAGTTCCATCCTCTTCAAATATTAAAAAAGTTGGGAGGCCAAAAAAAAAACTTTGAAGAGTGCTGTGAAAAAATCAAAAAGAAAAAAGTGCAAAGCCTCTTGGATTCATTTAGTTTTGAAGAAATTGCAACGGCCTATGAAAAAAACTTGAGAAAAGTCGGAAAGAGAGATACTGCTGCGGTAATTAAAACATTGTCACTTAGTTCCCCAAAGAAAGGTTTGTTTAAATTAATGTTTAATCCACATTTATTTACTTTTAATTTAATTAAGGTACGAATTTAAAGAAATCTCTCAACAGAGTGCCCTCTGACCAAATTTCTTTATCTGCTGATGAAGCGCTAGCATTAATTGTTGACTCGCAGTTATTCACTCATCAATATGAGATTATACGTCAGAATCTCAACAAAATTGTTCGAAATCTACTGCCCACATACGATAAAATTAAAGAGTCTAAGAAAAAATGCTATCCTTATCAGAAAACTGTGTCAGAATCGGCTGCCACATGTGATCTTCAGAGCTTAGTTGATCATAGTGTCAGGCGGTTATGTTTGACAGAGAAAGATGTTTTCAATTGTGAAGATTTTAAAACAGGCCTAAAAGAATTATCCCTGATTTTTAAATGGGGATGTGACGGAGCTCAACAAAAATCATATAAACAAAAATACACATCTGATGAATGTTATAGCGAAAACCTTTTCACTATTTCTATGGTTCCGATTCAAATGTCTTTCTGTGAGGAAAAACGTAAGACCATAGTTTGGCAAAATCCAGCCCCCTCTTCAACAAGATACTGCCGCCCCATAAAGCTTGTTTTTGCAAAGGAAACAACGGACTTGATAAAACGGGAAGTTGATTTAATAGCAGAACAAATTACCGAATTAGTTCCTGTTGAAATCCTCGAGGAAGAATTTCATATTGTAGTTAAACCAGTTTATTTGCTAACAATGGTAGATGGCAGAGTGTGCACTGCCTTATCACCTATGACTTCATCATCACAAACATGTTACATATGCGGTGCAAAGCCATCCGAAATGAATAATGCCACTATTATTTCGAGAAAGTCTGAGAATGCGTTTTCAATGTCCTTTGGGTTAAGTCCGCTCCATTCGTGGATTCGTTTCATGGAATGTATACTTCACATAGCATACAGGCTTGATGTTAAGGTTTGGCAAGTCAAAGAACTAGAAAGCAAGGAAAAAGTCAAAGCCAGGAAAGAGCTTATACAAACCAGGTTTAGAATGGAGACTGGCTTACGCATTGACATGCCAACTCAACAAGCTGGCAACTCGAACGATGGCAATACGGCAAGGCGATTTTTCCGAGACGAAAATAAAACGGCTGATATAACGGGTATTGACATAGAGCTAATAAAAGGGTTCCACATTATTTTAGAAGCTCTAGCGTCTGGGTTTCCCATTAATTTAGATGCTTTTGAATCATGTGCGATCAGGACTAGGACTTTATATCTAGAAAAGTATGGATGGTTTTACATGCCAGTAAGCGTCCATAAAGTTCTATATCATGGCAGACAAGTGGTTGCTTCTTGCATTCTTCCAATTGGCCAACTTTCGGAGGAAGCGCAAGAGGCCAGAAACAAGGAGAATAGAAAATATAGGGAACTATTTAAGAGAAAAACATCGCGGTTGGCAACGATAACAGATCTTTTCAATAGACTGTTGATAACTTCGGACCCTTTTATAGCTAGTCTCAGGTGTATTCCAAAGAGAAAGAAAAATGTTATCGAACATGAGGTCCTTGACCTTTTAGATGTCACGTCTGAAGCTATCTAAAACTTTTTATAAATCTATTCTTCTGCTAAGCTGTGAATAACTGTTAATTTAATTTATGCTCAATAAAATGTTTTTAAGCTTATAAACTATTGTAGTTTAGTTTCATTATTGTGTATACATATATTCATTTAAAATTTTACAAACAAAAATTAAAAAAAAAGTTTTTTGTGAGCGAAATATATACTTTTAAGAGGGGTCTACCAAAGTGCCAAAAAAGTGCACTATCAAAACTCTGTAAATCACTTAGTTTTCTTAATATGTAAGAGATTCTATTTTGATTCTTTTTGCATATATTTATCATGGTTCTTAAACGAAAACATGGCAAAAAAAATTTTTTTAACCGTAATAAATTTTTTTTTTTTTTGTACTTTTAGGGCCTTGTACCTCAAAAACTTCGTGAAGTATATTAATGATAGTGCTTAAATTTTGTTTTTCACATATTTAAGATAAATCTTGCAAAAAAAAAATTACCATAAAACATAAACCTGTAAGCGCTATTAATTTAATTCCGCTAGATGAGCGAATTCCCACACTGTGCGGCGCTCTGCACAATATTCACCTGCTCAGAGCGCAAATATGACGATGGTCTACCGTCATATTTTTTGGTAAAAGAAAATGGAGGAAAGAACACAAATTTGTTCTATCCAGCAACAAATTTTATAAGACGTATTATTTGGGGTTACCTTGTATGTTGCTAAATTTTTGAGTTTGTTTATGGAGTGAGTTGAAGAGCCAACATGTGTGTAGAATAGGACGGAAAGCAAAGCGGTAGTTGTCAAAAAAATGTTGGCCGCGAGTTCATGTGTATGATTAAGTTTGATTCATGTTGCCAGAAGTCTAAGATGTTTCGGATGAGAATTTCAAAAGGTAAGTTGGAAATAATCGACTTATATGGACGCTTCGCCACTGATAGACAGCGATACTTATGCAAAGGCTGCCGAAAGAGGTGTTAGTGGAACCAGTAGCCGGCCCCCTAAGACAATTTTGTCACAAATTGATCTCTAAAATATACAATTCTTAACCGATTTGGTAAATTTTTTGAATTAATTGCTCTTTAAGGTTTTGTTTATCTATACTTAACCACTAAAATCTAATTAACTAATACTAAGCACATTCTATTTAAAATTTTCTGAAAAAAACCTCTGTGTTCCAGTAGGCGGCCCCTTACATGTATCCCAAATCCGGCCACCGGTGCTCCTATATTCGGCCACTCCATTGAAAAGAACCAATTATAAATTAATTTAACAATTCAAAACATATTTATTTTAATCTAATCAAGTTCAGCAAAAATGTCATCTTTATCTAATTATTACATGATGGACAGACGAATTCGCTTATTAGAGCATCGTTGGACGACATGTGGGACAAAGAGGTACACTTTAAGTGATCGTCTTTGGAGCTCCGGCCACACTGGCTGAATATATGTTTCGTTTTGTTAAAGTACTAAGCATTTTATATAAAAACCATATATAAAAGTTGTTGTGTATCCATTAATTCACATCCGATAATTCGAACCACTTGTGCATGCCACCCAAGAGCCAAGACACATAATGACATAATCGTTATGAATGAACATGCACATAGTGATTCGAAGAAAGAAAAACAAAAGAAGAAAATAGAATGATATTGTAACTCTGTTTATGACCCACTGAACGCATTGTACTATGGAATCATGTTGCACTTGAATGGATTGAACCAGAGGTTCAGTCTATGCAAGTGAGAATTTGAGAACTAAAGTTCACTTAAGTTCAAGTCAGTGGTAAACAGAGAAATTGAACAAGAATGGAAAAATAGAAACATTGGTTGAATGTAGTATATAAGGGTATACGTTTGAAAATAAATTTAAGTCTAACTTTGATCAAACATTGTTTTACTTCAACAAAAATCGTGCACTTAACAGTGCTCGGAGATATAAGCGGCTGGAGAGCTTAGTAATACTCAAACATTAGGGAACTAAACATAACAAAGTACTTATCTCAAAAATCACAACACATAATCTAAACTCACGAACAACTAACACTAACAAATCTACGAAATCGTGCCAATTACTTCGAGTCAATAACTTGAAAATTATGGTGCACCGGCGCACAAAATTTTTTGTGGGTGTAAAGAAAAGGACGACAAATCGTTTGAAAACCAATGAAGAAGGAGTACAGAGTGTAGCTTCCTTAATATAGACGATTTTCTTTCAATTGGCCGGCTACTATGGCGCAGGCTGGAATTAGGAAACACTACTTATATGATCGTATTGCGAAAGCTGCTGAAGGGGCTTGTGAGTGATCGCATTGGTTTATTTTTGAGTTTATGATTTTGCTTATTTATTTTCCAGTAAATGTTCCATCAGTTTATGACCTTGTTTTTAATAGGCACACAATTGTGCTCTGATGAAACTGATTTTTTGTTTATGTTTACTATATTTAAAGTGGATATCTTGTGGAGACCCACAAGTGTGCTCCCATCCATTTGCGTGTTGTCAAAGTTTTCAACTGGGCACTTATTTTGTTGCAATTTCTTGTATATTTAAATAATAAAACTATAATAAACAAAATGGAAAACATGGCAATATTTATAAAAATTTAGTGATATTTAAGAAAAAACGGGTTTATAGCTATACCTCGACTTTTTTTTATCTCAGAAAATGTTCACCTATCATTTAAAAAGAATTTGTTTTGCAAAGCGTAGTTACACCTATCGGATTTCAATAAAAAGTTAAAGGCGAAGAAGCTCGGCAAAAATCCTCGATCGAACCCTCCAAGTGGGTGCCGGGCGGGCAATGTTCACTACATATACTTATCAGTGTCTGTACGATGTCAGACGGTGACAGCCAAGGTTAGGTTGGATCGCTGGGTGGTTGTGACTTCTCAATAGCACAATCCTTAGAAATCCAATCTCACCATAGATACGAGGTTCCTAATTTCAGTGGTGGTGTGAGCTTTTATAATCCGTGCCGAAGAATTAAAGGTTGGGGGATAAACCAATCAATAACGAGCTCTTCTGGATGCTTGGCAGGGTCCAGAATAGACTAGCCTTACCCCGGTACACGGCTCTGCCGGGGCTGACCTTTTCCTTCCGGAGATACTCGTGGGACCTTCTATGGAATTTTTAAAAACAAACAAACAAACAAACAAACAAACAGACAAAAAAACGAACAAAAAGACGAAAAAGAAAACTGGGGGGAGGCAACGAAAGTTGTACACATTCTCCGATTTGGCTGAAAAGTCGAAGCAGGAATGTGAGCCAACGGCCAAACCTTCCACCAGTGGGATACTAGGTTCGCACACAGGCTCTGAACCAGCTGCAAAGCCAGTTCAGGTCTGTGCAGTGGGAACCAAGAATCCCGACTCTGGCGAGCAGCACAGCCCGCTGGAAACTGATCAAGAACATGCTGCAAAGCTAGTTCTAGCCAGTGAATCGGAGGGCAAACGGACCGCCACTGCTAATAGTGGGGATGAAGTCCCCAATATTAGCTTTGAAAGCAATTCGCCTGCTTTGGTGCCATCATCAAAACAGGACGAGGTGAAATTAACAAAAAGGGGAAATGGAGGGGTGATCAACGACTCCGTCTCCACCTTGAATGCCCTTAAAATAAAGGACACGGGGAGGGCCGTTCAGACTGGCAGGGTTGGAGAGGCGAATAGCAACCCTACCTCTGCGGGTCGGTACGTACCCTCGTCGAGTGCAATGAATCCTCCAACTGGTGGAGCAGGAGAGGTGATTAACAACTCCAGCTCGGCCAAGGGGGGGACTCAGATCAAAAAAACGCCCGCTCAGATACGTCGCCAAGCCAGAAGGGTAATTGAAACGGTGGGTTGTAAACCCGCAGTGGAGAGAACCCAGGGTGAGGTTGAAAGATTGAAGTGGGCAAGTAAAATTGCAGAAGAGATCAGCCAAGACTCAACGTCGAAGCGAAACAGGTCGTTTGAGGTTGAAAAACCTCAACCAAAAAAGCCAAGAGTCGGGGTTAGCGTTCCATCGACACTGGTGCCGGGGCAATCCTTTGGTGACGTGGTAAAGGGACAGATTGTTGTCGCGGTCATCGACGGGAGCAATATGGATGGAAACATCTCTGCCGACAGGTGGGCGGACGTCAAGGCTCACCTCGCTTTCAGGTTTATACCTGTTATCGAGGCGAATCCGGGACCCCTCCCAAGAATTAGCGACGCTGGCTGGCATCAAAACCGCGTCAAGCTGATCGCCTGCCAAGACCAGAGATCGCTTCACCTATATAAACTAGCTGTCAGCGGTTTAGGTGAGATCTGGCCAGGTGCTAAGCTAGAGGTTGTGGCAAGGGAGGATATCCCAAGCAGACCGAGAGCTCGTGCCTTGGTACCGGCCCTACATGAATCGCGGGAGATGGTTCTCCAGCTGATTAAATACAGCAACCCGGATCTGCCCACTCACGATTGGACGGTTCCGGTGATTGAAAAAGAGTCGGTGGGTCGTTATCGGTCGGCTCTTGTTATCTTGAATAAGGAGTCATTAGAACCCCTGGCGGCACGCGGGGGTGTTATTCAGTACGGGTTTGACAACCTAGTGCTGAAAATATACAAAAAAGATGAGGACGCTGCAAAGCTTCCAAAGCAAGCGGCTGAATCCGAAGCCAAGGAGTCCACTGCGAGCGTCGAATCTTCCATCATGGAGACAGACGCGGTAAGTTGCTCTGACTCTTTGGAACAGCTGTCTTGCTCGAAACCGGTCGAAAAGACTACAACAATAGTGTCTGAACAAGACGCAATAGACAACAAATCGCCCGATAAGGACGATAACAACAAAGGTGGAGTCTTAGACTCCGACGATGAAATGCTTGGGGTTCTCCTTTCTGAGGATGAGTTGCTAGACTCTGCCTCAGATATGGAGGACCTTAATGCTACAGTGTTGGAGATTAAGCTGGATGATTGTAGCAATGCTGCAAATACTCCAGATTAATCTCCAACACTCCATCAAAGCCTCAGCCGGACTCCTTCTCCGACTAAGCAAGTCCGGCGAGGATATAGTCCTGATCCAGGAACCATGGATCAATAAATCCGTGGTAAAAGGACTCAGGACGAAAGATTATTCTCTGCTGTATGTGACGGACAAAGGTGAACCAAGATCCTGCATACTGGCAAAGAAAACACTTAACGTATTTTTACTACCTAATTACAGCAATTGCGACACCACAACAGTAAAACTGCAGACCAACAGTGGGACTTACTGGCTCACGTCCGCCTATCTAGGCCATGACCAACCGGGGCCGCTACCAGGAGAGACGCTCGAGCGCGTAATAAAAAGCGCAACAAAGCTCAAAGCGGAGCTCATAATAGGAAGTGACGTCAACGCACATCACGTAGTATGGGGGAGTACGGACGTAAATGAAAGGGGTGAGTCTCTTTTTAATTTTATACTAAGTACTAACCTTCTTATATGCAATATCGGTAACGAACCAACCTTTGTCACAAAAAACAGACAAGAGGTTTTAGATGTTACCTTTGTAGCTCAATCAATCTACAACAAGATTAAAAATTGGGCTGTATCTAAGGATCACTCCTTCTCTGATCACAGATACATCCAATTTAGTCTAACAGATGACACACCAAAACCCATAGGCTTCCGTAATTATAGGAAAACTGACTGGGTAAAATTCAGGGAAATCTTCAAACATTGTTACAACTACAATGACAATAGCTTCCCTTCAAACCCCAAGGATCTTGACAGTAAAGTCGACGATCTAACTAGTGCTCTTAACCATGCCTTGTGTAACTCCTGTCCTCTTACCATAGTAAGAGGGAAGAAGAAACCACACTGGTGGACCAAGGAGCTAGAACCGCTCAAGAAAAGTTGTGCGAAGCTTTTCAATCGAGCCAAATCTTCCAGAAATCCCATAGATTGGGATCTATATAAGGAATCCCTTAGGATTTACAAAAAGAGGTTACGAATAAGTAAAAGATCCTCTTGGAGAGAATTCTGCAATAAGATTGAAGACTCCTCAGAGGCATCTAGACTTAGGAAAATCCTATCAACGAGTCCAAACATGCCAAGTTCTATAAAAGATGAAAACGGCAACTGGACCAACTCATATGAAGAAACATTAAACTTGCTACTGGATACTCATTTCCCTGGTAGCTCGTTGACAATAACAGACGAGGAGCACTTGCCTCGAATCGCAAACCAATCAGGCAAAGGTTTTATCTCTAAAGATATACTGTTATGGGCAATAAACAGCTTTGACCCTTATAAATCACCAGGGCCTGACGGAATCATCCCTGCGGAGCTGCAACAGGTTTCAGACATTATCATCTATAACTTAGAGATGATCATGAAAGGATGTATCAGCTATGCATATATTCCCAAAGCCTGGAGAGAAGCTAGGGTCGTCTTTATACCTAAAGCCGGCAAAAGCTCCCATGTAAATCCAAAAGATTTAAGACCTATTAGTCTATCATCCTTCCTCCTTAAAACACTGGAAAGAATGATTGACATACACTTAAGACAAGAAATTAAACCTAGTCTGATCTCAACGGCGCAACATGCCTATACAAAAGGTAAATCAGTGGAAACTGCACTCCACTCTCTGGTTTGCACCATTGAAAAATCCCTGCACTATAAAGAATACTCTCTCGTCGCATTCCTAGACATAGAGGGTGCATTTAATAATGTTAAAAATTCAGCAATCACTAATGCTCTTGACGGGCTGCTCATAGAGGAACACATCAAAAACATGATAACAACAATGCTCAGCAGCAGAATCATTAGTTCCGAAATGGGGAACTACAAAACAAGCAGAATGGCCAATAGAGGAACCCCGCAGGGAGGAGTTTTATCTCCCCTACTGTGGAACCTGGTCGTTAACAAATTGTTAATCGACCTAGAGGACGAAGGTTTCAAAGCTATAGCCTATGCCGATGATGTAGCAATTGCCGTTTCAGGCAAGCACCCACAAACCCTAGCTGAGCTGCTACAAACAGCACTTAACAAGCTTAACAATTGGGCTGCAGATTGTGGTCTGAACATCAATCCACACAAAACGGAATTAGTTCTCTTTACGAGGAAATACAAAATTCCGGATTTCAAACCCCCAACTATTAAAGGGGTAACTCTCACACTGTCAAATCAGGCTAAATATCTAGGTCTCATTTTTGACAAAAAACTGACCTGGAAAACCAATATTGAGGAAAGAGTAAATAAAGCCAACGTTGCACTCTTCTCCTGTAAAAAAGCCATTGGCGGGAAATGGGGTTTCTCCCCCCAAATCACCCATTGGCTGTTTACATCGGTAATTAGACCGATACTCACATACGGGGTGATAGTCTGGTGGACAGCACTAGACAAGATGATCAACTACAACAAGCTGGCCAAAGTTCAAAGAACGGCTAGTCTGTGTATTAGTGGTGCACTGAGGACAACCCCATCGGACGCCCTCAATGTACTACTAGATCTCACACCCCTAGATATCTTCAGCAAACAAGTCGCAGCTAGCTCAGCTACTCGACTCAGAGCTACATCACAGTGGACCAATAATCAAATCGGCCACACTACCATTCTAGATAACTTTAGATTCTTACCGAATCGATCCGACTACACCACCCCCAAGTTGGTGTTTGACAATAACTTCCAAGTAACCATACCTTCAAGAGAAGCTTGGGAAAATGGCGCTCTTTTGGAAAATGAAGCAATACACTTCTACACCGATGGTTCAAAAACCAGCGAAGGTGTGGGAAGTGGAATCTACTCAGAAAAGCTGAATCTCAGTCTTTTCTTCCGCCTACCCGATCATTGTAGTGTGTTCCAAGCGGAAATTCTGGCGATTAAGGAGGTGCTGTCTTGGCTCAAAGAAAACGTCATATCCTCCACGGATATTCGGATCTTCTCAGACAGCCAAGCTGCCCTTAAATCTCTTGCCTCTGTCTCTACAAAATCCATCACGGTTCAAAATTGTCAGATGTCTCTGAGGGAGATGTCAAATCAGTTTAACATTCACCTTTCATGGGTGCCAGGGCACAGGGACATACCAGGCAACTGTATGGCAGACGAACTAGCCAAAAAGGGCACGACCACTTCCCTACGCTCAGAATGGAACAACATAGGTGTACCTATCGCTACATGTAAACTCCTGCTTAGACAGGACGCTTCAAGGATAACAAACACTAGATGGACTGAGTGTAACACATGCCTTGCAAACAAAAAAGTTTTGCCGTGTGTGGACTCAAAACGATCAAAGAGTTTGTTGTCCCTGAACCGTCTGTGTCTAGGTTCTACCATAGGTGTTCTTACAGGACACTGTCTAATAGGGAGACACGCCAAAAGACTTGGTGTGTTTTCCAATGATTTCTGCAGAAGCTGCATGGACGAGGAGGAGGAAGAGACCGTTCAACACCTTCTTTGCTCATGCCCTGCACTGCTTCATAGGAGGAAGGCTCATCTCGGTGAATTCTTCTTCGATGATACTAGCGACCTAGCGTACATAGACCCTAAAAGTCTTTCAAAATACATTAAAAGTTCCACGTGGTTCGACTAGCAGGTGATTAACCGGCTAGTACCGTAATGGAAGATTAATAAGCGATCAACTCGTTAATCTTACATCGGGTTTCTGAGATCAGTAGGTGATTAACTTGCTGATCTCTGTGGTATCACAATGGGCCCTAGCGGCCTAAGTGTGTTAGGCAATGTACTCATTGACTGACAGCCACTTCCACCTAACCTAACCTAAAGGCGAAGAAACTGAAATCATTGTTTTTTTTCTCTAAGTTGATCTTTGTTTCGGCATGAAAACTTTTTTTTATAATTTGGGAGGGGAAATTTTATTCTCTAAAAAAAAAAAAAAAAAAAACACTTCACCGAAAACTGTTATTGCTGATAAAAAACCCCAGCTGATCGAAAAAATCGTTGAAAATTGGGATCCCCATAATAACGCTTCATTCGAGTCAGTCTTAGAGACCATGAATTTCAATGTCAAGGTCGAAGTATGGTTCATTTCATTAGGTACATATGCACTATAGAATCAATCTTCTGTTTTTCTTTTTAAATATATCCACTATTTCATCTACGTCATCCCACAGTGAATATTCATTATTATAATTTTTTATTACTAGCTGAGCCACCCGGCGTTGCTCGGGTCTGTATTTTTAAGGTTCCCGTTCTCGTTTTTCCGCTTAAGTGGGAACTTGGGGATGAAAAATAATCGTTTTTACTTTTGGATTATGTGGCATCACAGTGACGAAAGAATTTTTGAAATCTGTCCTGTATTTGCTAGGTTTGCGTTCCCAGACCCGTTCCTGTGGGAATCTTCCGTTACCGTGGAAATATGTGAAATAGATAGATAGATAGATAGATAGATAGATTGTTTTATTCATTCCTTAAAAAAAAGTTACATTTACATTAGCGCTTTATAAAATTGAATAACTTAGAGCATGGCATTACTGCCGTCTGCCCGAGTGACTGTTCTCTAATTTTTTGATTTATTACATTGTTTTCTTTCCTGATAATTCATAATAATTGTTGGTTTATACATACTAAAATTTGTGGAAATATTTAAATTTAAATCCAGTATTTTTACATATTTTAGTTTAAATAAAATTTATTTGATTTTTATAATGACTTTTAGTTTAGTTAAAACGAAATATTTTTTTTTTTTTTGACTTTTAGTTTAGTTAAAACAGAACAAATACGTGTATTTTGGGTACACAATAAAAAGGAATTACAAAGAGCTTTATGATTACAGCTTTTAGTTTAATGAATGACTTTTAGTTTAGCTAAAACGAAACAAATAATTTTTTTTTTACTTATTTTTTTTGGTAATTCTATTTTCGATTCTGAGAGCAAAGCGCTTTATTTTGAGTTTAAAAGTTTTCATACATAATTTTGCTTCTGTAAGACATCGCTTCAGTGGTGAATTTGAATAGCCGAACCCAGTCTTCTCCATTTAGAATAAGTTTTAAGTCTTCTTCTTCCAGGTAGTTCTTCTCATAAAAAACTCTCCTAAGTTCCATCAGCATTGGGCATATTGCAATAAAGTGGTAAACGTTCTCCACAACACGCATATTGCAAAGAGAGCAGATACCTTCTAAATCGTTCCTGTGCGGTCTATAGTTGAGTTTTAAGAGTTCCCCCCTTACTTTAAAAATGCAACTCACAACTTTTCTTGGGTTATTGTCATTGAAGTAGTTTCTTTCATTTAAATTGTAGTTAAGCTTAGCATATGTTGTTCTTGCTATTGATGATCTTGCTTGTTCTATGAATGTATATCTCTCGTTTTCGTCGATACATTGTATTATTTCATAAAGAGCCATTTTCCATTGCTGTGCATTTGCATCGGCTAAGTCTAGACTCCATCCACAGTTAGCTGCATGGTCAATCCAATCTTTGTAGAACAACGATTTTCTACGTACTGCATGCATAAGCACCCGTTTCGGCAATCGACTGTCTTCCATCGTTTTTATTCGGATCAAGTAATCTGCATTTAACTTTAGAGTTGAAACGAAAAGCGTTGGTAGTCCTGTTTCCAAGTGATACATGTATTTTGGCGTATTCATCGGTAAAAGAAAGATTTTTCTCAAGAAAAAACGCAGCAATGTCTCCACCGTTTCAAATTTTCTAATACCCCAGGTTTGAGCTCCATAAAAAAGAATAGATTTAGCGGTTGCATTAAAAACTTTGAATTTCGAACTTGTTGAAACGAGTTTGCTGTTGAATATTTTTTTCCAATTTGCACAGATGGCGGTCCTGGCTACGTTAGCTTTAGTTTCCAAATGTTTTTCCATATTTAAATTATAAGTAATCGTCATTCCCAGGTAAGTGTATTCTTTCACCACTTCTAACTTGACCTCACCATATCTCCAGTGTTCCTCTCTAGAAAGTCTTCCTGCACCATTCTGGAATACCATCACTTTGGACTTTTCTGTGTTTACTTCTAAACACCATATTTTGCAGTACTCAAAAAGTCTGTTCACATTCAGTTGAAGCGAAGAAGGAGATTCTGCCAATATCAAAATATCATCTGCATACATAATAACTTTGATTTTCATATTTCCATATTCAACTCCACAAGGAAGGCATTCTTGAATGTCATCCAGAAAAAGGGCAAATAACAACGGACTAAGAGTACAACCCTGTCGAACTCCGGAATTTATTGTAATGTCATTCGATGTTTCTGCTCCATTAAATACGCGTCCAAATGTTCGTTGATACATTTTTTCCAAAGCTTTACCGAATTTAGTGGAAATACCAAGATTATAAAGTTTATAAAAAAGTGCTCTTCTGTCCACTTTATCAAATGCAGCTTTAAAATCCACGAAAAAAGCATACAGTTTTTTGTTTTGGTTTAGCTTTGAACGGACTAAACATCCTAGCACAAAAATATTATCCACTGTCGAATAGCCCTTTCTAAAGCCGGACTGGAATTCACTCAGTTTATTATTTACATTTACCCAATTATTAAGCCTATTATTAAGGAGCGTTGTATATATTTTCAAACTTGCGTTTAAAAAAGAGATTCCTCTATAGTTTTTGGGGTCACTTGGGTTACCTTTTTTGTGAATTGGCCAAATGAGAGCTTCTTCAAAGTGATCCGGATAAACAGCGAAATCAAAAATAACATTAAGTGCTTGAGTAAGCTTTTCTT
This sequence comes from Melanostoma mellinum, assembly GCA_914767635.1. Classification (NCBI taxonomy): domain Eukaryota; kingdom Metazoa; phylum Arthropoda; class Insecta; order Diptera; family Syrphidae; genus Melanostoma; species Melanostoma mellinum. Next base: position 72,076,208 of record OU612060.1, on the reverse strand, counting down.
TCAGTAACTTCGAAGAATATTTGAAAAATTCCGTAGGTATACCGTTAGAGCCAGCCATTTTGCCATCTTTAAGTGTGTCCAGAATTTTTTCTACTTCTGACATTGTGATTTCTTCGTCTAAAATGTTATCGACAATTACAGGTTTTGCATAGCTCCAAAAATGCTGATCATTTTGTGAGTTCAGTAACGACGCAAAGTGTTCTCTTAAAACTGAAATTTCTATCTCTGATGATTTCGGAGCTGCTTCTTTTCCATTGATTTTCTTTGTTATTTTCCAAAATTCTGCAGAGTCCTTGCATTGGCTTAATTTTTTTGCTAAGTTTTCTTGATGAATTTTTCTTTTTTCATGGCATAATCGCTTGTATTGCTTAGTTTTTTCCACATATTTTGTCCGTGTTGAGACTAAATTGACTTTCCTTAGTGAGTTTAACAAACTCAGTGATTGTTTTCTTAGTTTTTCACATTCGTAGTCGTACCAATCCTCTTTTCGTTGCAATTTTTTGTTTTTCTGCATCACCTCAGCTGCTTCTTTAATTATTGTTTCAAGTTCTATTAAGGGTAGATAGTTGATTTTACTACAGCATATCTTTCCTTCCAACAAGTTATTTAAATTTGATGTATAGTTGCCTTTGCAGCGAGGCAACCATTTCAATTTTTGCACATCTAATGTTTTATGATTTGTGTTACTGCCTTGGATACTGTCAATTTCAATTTGGACTTTAATTGGAAGATGATCCGAATAGGCAATGTTTTCCACCTTAAAATCTTTCACAATAGAAAGCCAGTTTCCACTGATAAGACAAAGATCTATTGTTGAGCAGCCCTGTTTACCAATGAAAGTGAATTCACCATTTTTGTCTCCTTCCATAGTTCCATTTAAAATACTCAAGCCAAAATCGTTGCAAAAATCTAAAACTTTTTTTCCTTCTGCATTTAGTACTTTATCCTTAGAGTTGCGATCTCTTAACTCCAGTTTAAATGCTGATTCTTTATCTGCTGTTCTAGCATTGAGATCACCAATTACCATTAAATCTTCAGTTTTCAATTCACACAGAGTATCATACAGTGTTTCAAAATCGGTTTGCCACTTATTACAGTTCAAGTAAACTGGTATGATGAAAAATTTTTTATCATAAACTTTAAGTTCAATACTCATTATTTCTTCATTAATTTTTACAGTTGAAAAGTTAACTACATTTTCATTGATAGCAGCCATCATTCCTCCACTTGCTCTACCCCTAGCTGCTACCTTTATAGCAGGAATCCAAAAGCATTTGTATTTTGGAAAATATTTTTCAAAGTTTGAACAATTATCTTTAAGAACATGCGTCTCTGACAAAAGTATGATTTCAGCTTTGCACAATTCATTAAAGAAATCAGAAAAAATTATTTTATTGCTCAATCCCGCAATATTATATGCCACGATCGAAACATTAATTAAGCTACGTATTTTTTTGTTTTGTTTTTTATGTTTTTGAGTTTTTTTGTTGCGTATGCCCTCCCTGAGCTATTCTGACCGAGCAGCATTTGTGCCTGCCCTAATAGCATCCACATGGCTTCCACGATCCACAGTCGCTTCTGTCAGTGTTCTGTCGTTGTCACCTCTGCTACCACCTGCTACCGAATGTAAACAACTTTGAAAGAAGTTTGGAGACAATTTTAACATCTCGGTTAATTTCTCAAAACCACACATTGCGCCGTGTCTTAATCCTTTTGTATCGTTCCATAGAAATTCCACACCGTCGACGATTAACTTCTCTCCTTTTACTACAGCTTTCGTGTTTTTTCTATCGCGTTTGATAATCTTTCGGATGTGTAAAAGTTGTGCTCTTCGTCTTCTAATCATTGGCGGATAATCCCTCTGAATGGATACTTTTGTGTTTTTTAGCTTATAAGCATTGTTTAAAACCGCGTAGAGATTGTCTTTGGTTTTGAATTTAGCAATAAAATTTTTAAATTTTGGATTCCATGTTTTTATTTCAAAGATTTCTCTTATATGTGAAATATAAGTCCTTGTCACTGAGGGATAATGTAACATCCTAGAGTTGAAAGAATTTTGGAAATCGGTCTAGTAACTTTTAGGTTTCGGTTTTCGTTCCCGTTTCTGTTCCCGTGGGATTATAGGGATGAAGTTTATTCTAAATTACTAATTGAGGGGGATAATGTAGCAATCTTAATGCAGGGAGGGTTATAGAAATCTGTCCAGTAGTTTCTAGGTTTCCGTTCCCAACCCTGCTCATGGGGGAATATGGGGATCAAACCTTGACTGGAATCATTTATAAGTCTATGTCACTGAGAGATAAATGTAGCATCCAAGAGTTGGAAGAATATTTGAAATCGGTCAAGTAAATTTAAGGTTTCGGTTTTCGTTTCCGTTTCTGTTCCCGTGGGATTTTTGGGATGAAATATGGTAGTTTCTAAGTTTCCATTCCCAAACCCGCTCCTGTCGGAATATCTGCGCAATTTTTAAACTCCGTTCCTGTGGAAATATGGGGAACAAACCTTGACAGGAACCATTTAAAAGTCATTGTCACTGAGGGATAATATAACATCCTAAAGTTGAAAGAACTTGAGAAATTGGCCAAGTAACCTTGAGGTTCCCGTTCCCGTTCCCGTTTCTGTTCCCGTGAGATTATAAAGATGAAATAAAGTCTAGGTTACAGATGGAGGGGGATAGTGTTGCACTCCTAATGCCGAAAGAATTTTAAAAATCTGTCCAGTAGTTTCTTAGTTTCATTTGCCAACCCCGTTCCTGTGGGAATATGGCTGTTAAACCGTGACATTAACCATTCGTAAATCTGTGCCACTGAGGGATAATGTAACATCCTAGATTTGAAAGAATTTTTGAAATCGGTCAGGTAACTTTAAGGATTCGGTTCTCGTTCCCGTTTCTGTTCCTGTGGGACTATAGCGGTGACATATAATCTAAATTACTGATGGAGTGGGATGATGTAGCACCCCTAATGCTGGAATTGATTTAGAAACCTGTCTAGTAGTTCCTTAGTTTTCGTTCCCAATCCCAATCCTGTGGGAATGTCCGCGCAATTTTTTAAGTTTTTTATGCCAAAAGAACCTTCTTCTGACAATAACAAACACAACAAAAAAAGAATTGGACAAATTGGTCCAGACGTTGTTGAGTTATGCGCTTACCAACATATTTTGCGATTCTTTTTTATATTTTAAGATATTATATTATATTATATTACACTATATTATATTATATTATATTATATTATATTATATTATATTATATTATATTATAAAAAAATGAAATGAAACACACTTGTTGAGACGCGTATTTGTACCTAGCAAATTAAATTGAAGTTTTCAGTTCATATAAATTTCCGACAAAGTGTAACTTATCGCAGATCGCAAATTTGAACCCCAGTTTTGTTGAATCAAATCAAGTTTAGAACATAAACTGTCTTAAGACTGGACAAATTCATCATAAATTTCTCTGCATAAACCAGAAACTTAACAAAAAAATCTCATCATGTTCGCCGACCAAAAAAGAAACGCGGGAGAATCGGAACGTCAACAAGAACGCCAAAAACTACATCGTCCTCTACATGCCGCCACCAACTCGCCGAAAACACTTCAGCAAAATGCATCCAAAATAGCTGCAAGTCCAAGAGATGTCCAATGCAGCTATAACATACTGGCCTCGATCCAAAACCAGATTCAACAACAAAGTGAGTCCTTTAAAAATTTTTCTCTCAAACTTGATGACATCGATAAGAAATTATCCATCAAAATTGATGAGCATGCCAAATTGATAGATGAACAAGTTCATCAATTAAAATCAGAAATTGTTACTGTCACTGCGCGAATTCATTCCATTGAAAACAACAACGTCACACTAGCCGAGCAAAACACCAAAATTAACACTGAACTACAAAACATAAAAAGCTCTATGCAGAAAGTTGTCAATGACGTCACCGTGTTAAAGACAAGTATGCCTTCAATTCAAACTCTTCAACTACCGATGATCTTGCCACTGAAGTTATGAAAATAAAAAAAAACACTTCAAGATCAAGAAAATTGTACGCTAGCTACCGATGCGGTGTTCTAAAATATTCCTGTTACTGAGAACGAAAATCTTACACATATATTTCGTCAATTATGCATTATAGGGCCCATACACTACGCATGCATGCATGCGCAATCAGAAGATTGCGCAATATTGCGTTCGCCCTACACTACTCATGCAAACTGCGCAATCTTCATTCTTGTTTTTACACCCGTGTAGACAAGTTGAACAGATGTCAAGCCAAAACTACGCTGCTGCTCTTCTCTTCAATCGAATTTCATCACTTGACTGAGCAATTTTGCCCACACACCACACATGCATGCATGCGCAAACAAGAAAATATCAGAAAATTCTGATTTTGCTCATGCCGCATGCACAACCACTCAGTCAACACCATACACCTTCAATCGGCATGCGCAATCACTTGATTGCGCATGCATGCATGTGTAGTGTATGGGCCCTATTACCTTGAGCTTAAAGCCACCAACACTTAAAAATATATTTCGCACTCGCACAAAAAATCATAACAACAGGAATTCGCCGGCAATTATTATAAAGTTTAACACTGAGTTAGATAGAACTAATACCATTAAATCTATCGCACAATTTCGTAAAACTATGAACCGTCAACTTTGTCTTCGAGATGTAGGAATTCAATCGGAAACAATAATATATTTAAGAGAGTGTTTGACCGCAGCTAATCAGAAAATTTTGCATGCAGCTATCAAAATGAAAAAACAACAACTATTATCAGCGGTGTTTACGATTCGAGGGCGAGTCTTTATCAAACGCAATGCAAATGACGTGGATGCTGTAGAAATAGAATCCATTGAGAAGTTATCAAAGTTGCTATCCTACCTAGCCGAAGAAAACTTTATTTAATCGCTAGTACACAATATTTATGAATCGATCATTAAAATATCATTATTATTACTATTTTTACTACTATTATTGTTATAATTACTATTAGTGGAGGACCGTTAGACATAAAAAAGGCAAAACCTAGGAATCCAAGGTCAGTCCATGGATTTTCATGAAATTTTCGGAAATGTGTTTTGGATGTCGTATAGAAAAAAGTTAAAAAATAAAATTTCACCGCTCTCAATTTTTTAATTATTTTTAAAATTAATTATTAACTTTTAGAATTTTATTTTATTTATTAAGGGTATTTTAGATAAGGTTTTCCAAAGCGTAAGGATGGATAGGTTTGGTTAAGACAAAAAAAATTTGTATGAGAGGGGGGTCTATATCCCTCCGTGTAGGCGCGAGGGGCAATTTTATATGAAATTTACTACATTTTTTAAAAAACTATTAAAAATCAACTAAGCCACTTACTTTCTCATACTTTAGTGATTTTGAAAGCTATCGCTTTGTTCTTTAATAAAAATATTAATTTGAGTTCACTTAATGATAAGTTTTGGAGAAATCAATCCTCAAAGTCAAAATTTTGAAAAAAGAAAATATTTTTTTCTTAATTAATTTTTTTTTTCATAGTTTTGCCTCACAAAGGGCCATTTTTTCTTTTCATGTTTAATACTTTTATTAATATTTACTCAGAGCAAAAAACCGAACAAAAAATTTTTTTTTGGTTTAAGAGAAATTAAAAAAAAACGAAAGATACTTTTTTCCAGAAAACAAAATGTTAATTTCCCGCTAATTGAACTTTTTTCCTTGAAGTGAAATATGAAATGTGTCTTAAATAGCAAATAAAAGAAAGTTAAAAAAAAAATTTTGTATGATCTTAATTTTAATATAAATTATAAATAATTATTAAAATTTTAAAGTTATATTTTAATTATATTAGTTTTAAGTTAGATTTTAAAACTAAGACCTATAAATTGGTCTCAAAGGACACCACATATAATGATTTGTGCTCTAGATGCTATTTCTGGTCAAACGTGTTGATGGATCCAAATAAATATGGTTTTTTGCCAAATAAATACTCGCGAATTTTTCTACGTGCGTTCAGTATGCAAACAAACATATATCTATAAGGGCTGCATCAATTCTTATATAAAAGAAAGAACTACACATCAGCATGCTCCCCACCTAAAAAAAAACTTCGAGCCGTTAATTTAACTGATTTAAGTCTCTTTGAATGGTTGAAAATTCAAAATTTGGCAAAAAACCACATTTTTTCGGTTCCATCAACTCGTTTGAGAGGAAACAGCATTTAGAGCACAAATTAGTATATGTGCTGTCCTTTGAGATGAAATTTCAAGTTTGTAATAGGTCTTAGTTTTAAAATTTAACTTAAAACTAATATAATTAAAATATAACTTTAAAATTTTAATAATTATTTATAATTTATATTAAAATTAAGATCATACAAAATTTTTTTTTAAACTTTCTTTTATTTGCTATTTAAGACACATTTCATATTTCACTTCAAGGAAAAAAGTTCAATTAGCGGGAAATTAACGACATTTTGTTTTCTGGAAAAAAGTATCTTTCGTTTTTTTTTTAATTTCTCTTAAACCAAAAAAAATTTTTGTGTTCGGTTTCTTGCTCTGAGTAAATATTAATAAAAGTATTAAACATGAAAAGAAAAAATGGCCCTTTGTGAGGCAAAATTATGAAAAAAAAAATTAATTAAGAAAAAAATATTTTCTTTTTTCAAAATTTTGACTTTGAGGATTGATTTCTCCAAAACTTTTCATTAAGTGAACTCAAATTAAAATTTTTATTAAAGAACAAAGCGATAGCTTTCAAAATCACTAAAGTATGAGAAAGTAAGTGGCTTAGTTGATTTTTAATAGTTTTTTAAAAAATGTAGTAAATTTCATATAAAATTGCCCCTCGCGCCTACACGGAGGGATATAGACCCCCCCTCTCATACAAATTTTTTTTGTCTTAACCAAACCTATCCATCCTTACGCTTTGGAAAACCTTATCTAAAATACCCTAAATAAATAAAATAAAATTCTAAAAGTTAATAATTAATTTTAAAAATAATTAAAAAATTGAGAGCGGTGAAATTTTATTTTTTAACTTTTTTCTATACGCCATCCAAAACACATTTCCGAAAATTTCATGAAAATCCATGGACTGGCCCTGGATTCCTAGGTAAAAAGCTTACGGTCCTCCACTATATTGAAATTTTTGGTTTGAGTTTGTGATTTATATATTTTTTTTTTCTCTTCTTTCTTTTTGTTTTCAAACTTAGTAAATTTTCTCTTATAAACACATTAAAAAGTTATTTAATTCAAGTTAAAGGGTTCAAGGTTATTAGGAATGATAGGCAATTTCGAATTGGTGGTGGAGTCGCCATTTATTTAAGAGATTCGATCAAACACCGAGTCAAATATGTCTCTAGCTCTGGTTCCCCTATTGAATACCTCTGTACAGAGATTGTAAATTCGACTTCAAGTTTATTGCTTGGTGTTGTCTACCGTCCTAACAGATATATTGATTGGTCGGTACATAATAGCCTACTTGAAAACACTTCATTCTTTCATACAGACTTTATCTTTGCTGGAGACTTCAATAATGACGTTCTTACCGACAACACTATTCTAAACATCATGGGTTCTTTCAATCTTTTCCAGTAAATACAAGCAATCCCACTCATTTCTCACAAAACTCAAGCTCACTTCTCGATTTGTTCTTTGTAAGTGATTCTCTCAAAGCGATGTCATTTGACCAAATTAGTGCTCCCGGTTTCTCCAATCACGATCTTATCCATCTTTCCTTTGATTTCATACTTAGCAGACCCCTTAGAACGTTTCAATACCGTGATTTTAGAAATTTAAACACGCAGTCTCTCGAGATGAATGCAAGAAGAGTAAGCTGGGATACTATTTATCGATTTTACCACCCAGATGACCAAGTAGAATTTCTACAAGGTAATCTGGCACAATTATTTGAGATGCAATGTCCTATAAAAACAGTCTTTGCCAAATACGGTCAATGTCCTTGGTTTACTCGTGAAATCCGGTTAAAAATGCAAGAGAGGGATCATGCCTTTAAAAAGTGGAAACGTTTTAAGATTTTGGAAGATTTGTTAATATATCGCCGCTTGCGAAATCTTACAGTTCGTCTCATTCGAAACGCCAAAGTTGACTGGTATCAAGGTCGACTTAATATTTCTTTGAGTGGCCGTAAACTGTGGAAAAACTTGAAAGAAATCGTAAGCAAGCCTAGTTCATTGAATATCGATGAGCTGGATTGCAATGCTTTAAACAACAGTTTTGTTTCGGCGATTCCATTGCCTTGTGAAACCCAAATCTTACAGACACACGAAATTTCGGCGGAAACGTAAATTGAAGAAGTATTTGGCTTCTCCTGTATTAATACTGAGGATGTCGTTGAAAGTTTCCTTTCGGTAAAGTCTAATGCTATGGGTTTCGACAATTTGCACCCAACCTTTTTGAAAATAATGTTACCTATGATCCTGCCGTATATAACATACATCTTCAACTCCATTCTCACTAAGAGTATTTTCCCAGCTCAATGGAAAAGTTACAAAATCATTCCAATATCAAAAAACAGTAACAACACAGAGTTCCGACCAATCGCCATCCTTCCGTTCCTGTCAAAAGTCCTAGAAAAAATTATGAAAAAGCAATTATCTTGTTACCTCCAAGAAAAAAATCTTTTAGCCCTAAAGCAATCAGGATTTCGTGCAGGCCATAGCAGTACAACGGCACTCCTAGAGGTTGTTTAAAGGGCGAGAAAAGCTCTTGATGCCAACAAACTTTCTTTTCTCGTTCTCCTTGATTACTCAAAGGCTTTCGATACCATCAACCACAATGTTATATGTCAAAAACTTTCTTCAATTTACAAGCTTTCTTCCGATGCTGTGAGACTTATCTCTTCGTATCTCTCTCATAGGCGACAGGCTGTTGTTTTGGGAAATAGAATTTCAAACTTTTTGCCTATATCAACTGGAGTTCAACAGGGTTCAATCTTAGGTCCAATACTTTTTTCAATCTATGTTAACGAAATACCAAATCTCTTACACCATTGCCATTAATATCTATTTGCTGACGACCTTCAAGTGATGAGTAACTGCCATGTGAACCAGGTTGATGACTGTGTTGCCAGGATAAATGAGGATCTTTCCTCAATTAGAAATTGGTCCATAAAATCTGGTCTTAGCTTAAACCCACAAAAAAGCAAATGTCTAGTCATCTCTAGAAAATCACTTGACTTATCTAACTATCCAGATATTCTGCTAGGTAACTCAAAAATCCAATATGTTGAGAAGGCAAATAACCTTGGTATTTGCTTCAATAGGACCCTTAGTTGGAATGACCACATCAACCAAGTTATCGGAAAGGCATATGGAGTTCTCCGATTACTGTGGCATACAAGATCTTTTACTCCCTTAAGCACAAGAAAAATGCTAGCAAAATCTCTGGTTATTCCCCGTCTTACGTATGGTTGCGAAATTTTTGGCAAGCTTGACAGCATCAGCCATCGAAAGATGAACGTCTTATATAACAATGTAGCTCGCTATATTTTTGGCATTAGCCGTTACGACCATATCTCCCAGTTCTCCTACAGTATATATGGTATCTCTCTAGACAACTTGCTTAAGCTTCGTATCCTTGTCACACTCTTCAAAATCGTCAGTACCCACCAGCCCTCTTACCTTTATGACGCTCTTCAGTTTTCAATCTCAAGACGATCTAATCAAATAATTATTCCTCGTTTTTGTTGCCTTGCATCGGAGCGTCAGTTTTATGTAAATGCTGCTCGTTTGTGGAATTCTCTCCCACGGCATGTTAAAAACGCTGCCACTGTTGGGAAATTTAAGAAAAATGTCTTTCAGTTAGTTCTATTCGTAATCCTATTGCTACTGTTTTCTTCACTATTGTGTGACTTGCTCTCTTCTGTTTTTAGTTTGTTAATGTTGCTACACTTTTATATCCTCATTGTAAAAATTTATAAATCAAACAATGTACACTAAGACTTAGATAAAATTATTATATTATTTTGCTTTTTATTTGAAGTATTTGTATATTTTGTTCTTTTTTTTCCATTTTCCTTTATCTTAAATCACAGTTAAGTCCTTTTGTATACTTAGCTATAAACAAGATGTAAATCTTAAAATTAAGTACCTTAAATAAATGAAATGAAATGAAATGAAATTAAATATATTATGTTATATTATATTATATTATTGGTGGATGGGCGTTGTTCTATTCGGGTAGGCTCTGATTGGTGCCAACTTGGCGGCAGCGCCCAGATGCTTTAATTTATAGTACACGTCAATTGTGCTTACTATACCTCCAAGCGGTATCCATTGGGACCTGGGATGCTCCGTCCAGAGCTGACCTGGTAAACTAGTAAGTGCGAGTGTTGATAAGGGAATCCGGAACAATGAATTGTGATCGATCAACACTATAATTGCTCTGCGAACAATGACTGACTGCACGAATCTCAGTGGTCTACGAGAGCTTTCGTGTAAATGTCCCAGCGGATGAATTCGAAGGACAGAATCAACGGTGGACTTCAGCAGCCATAAAAGCAGAAACCCCTGAAGGAGCTACTCCAACATATTTGGTTTAAAGGTCTTTTGGGGTCTTTCAATACTGGGACAGGGTATTGAAAAAGAGATGGTGGCGGACGAGCTCCTGGTGAGCCAACGGCAGCACTCACACCCCTGCAGCAGGGTACTGACTCTGGATATTCCAGCCCTTTGTGTCCAAAGGGATCCAAAAGGACCTGGCCCTCCAGGTTGGGGGTTGTGCGTAGGGTTAACTGCCCAACCACGTAAAAAAGACATTGTTCCGAAACAACAAGCAGCCTCGGATAACGATAATGATTTCAAAGTTGACGACCCAAGCAAACGAAAAAAGGACAACGACCTCCGGATCTGCACTTGGAACGTAAGATCTCTTAACGGACTGGGTGCAGCTGGAGAATTAGCGGACGCCCTGGACTGCTGCAAAGCAGACATAACCGCCATCTAAGAAGTGCGATGGAGTGGACCGGGCATAAACAAGATTAAAAACTGTGACATATACTATGGCGACTGCTACAGACAACAGAAACAGCGCCAGCGTTTATTTGGGTGCGGATTTGTCGTTAGATGAAGACTCAGGGATAAGGTGATTAGCCAAAATCCAGTCAATGAGCGTATAATGACCATCCGCATCAGGGCTAAATTCGCCAACATTAGCCTAATATGCGCCCACGCCCCCACAGAAGAGAAAGACAACGATTCCAAAGACTGTTTCTACGAGCTCCTCGAAGAAACATATGAGCAGTGCCCTAGACACGACGTGAAAATCGTTCTTGGCGATTTCAACGCAAAACTAGGGAAGGAGGACATCTTTGGAAACACAATCGGTAAGCATAGCCTCCACGACAAAACCTCCGAAAACAGATTGAGGCTAATCGATTTTGCTGCGGGGCTAAATCTTGTTGTAAGTAGTACACGCTTCCCGGATCTCAAAATTCATAAAGGTACATGGCGATCCCCAGATCAATTAACCGTCAACCAAATTGACCATGTTGCGATCGACGCAAGGCACTCTTCCAGTGTGCTAGATGTCCGAACTTTCCGAGGGGCCAACTTTGACTCGGACCACTACCTTGTTGTAGCCAAGGTACGAATGAGGATATCTTGTTCACGACCAGCACGAACTAACGCTGTGAAGAGATATGACGTTGGAAAGCTACAATCGCAAGAGATTGCCAATGCCTTTTCCAATCGACTGTCCCTTCAATTATCCTTGAATCCCATGCTACCAGCATTAAACATTGAAGACCAGTGGCAGCAATGCCAAGAAGCCATCAGAACCACTGCCTCTGAGGTTCTGGGTTTCACTCGGCCACCAAAACGAAACCCATGGTTCGATGAAGAATGTAGGCAGGCAAATGCAGCCAAGCAAAGAGCACGACAAATGCTTTTGCAAACACGAACGAGGGCTGCTTACGATCAGTATAACGAGATTTACAAGGAGAGAAGAAGGGAAGAACACCGACTTCTCAAAAAGAAAAAGAAGCAGCATGAGAAGCGCTCGTTTGAGGAAATAGAGAGGTGCCATGACAGGAACGAGATTCAGAAGTTTTACCAAAAGGTAAAAAGATCCTGCCATGGTGGCAAACCCCAAACTTAAGCCTGTAAAGACCAGCAGGGAAACATAGTTATAGAGTCACAGTCGCTACTGAGGATCTGGAAAAATCATTTCTGCAGACTGCTTAACGGCGATGAGGACACAAATTCTGCTGTCAGGCAGATTGCCCCATTCAGCCTGGACGATGATCAAGAATGCCGTCCTCCCGACCTAGAAGAAGCTAAGCTTGCTATATGCAAGCTTAAATCAAATAAGACTGCAGGTGCAGATGGCCTTGATGCCGAACTCTTCAAGGCAGCTGGAGATCAGTTGGAAAGGAGTATGCACCAGCTGATCTGCATGATATGGTCGGAAGAAAGCATGCCCAATGAATGGAACCTCAGTATCGTATGCCCGATCCTAAAGAAAGGAGACCCTCACAATTGCGCCAATTATAGAGGGATAAGCCTCCTTAACGTCGCTTATAAGATCTTGTCTGCTGTAATATGTGAACGTCTGAAACCCCACGTCAACAACTTGATAGGTCCTTATCAATGTGGTTTTAGACCAGAGAAGTCCACAAAAGACCAAATTTTCACATTACGGCAGATCTTGGAAAAAACCCGAGAACGTAATATCGATATTCACCATCTTTTTATCGATTTCAAGGCCGCGTATGACAGTATCTACAGAGACGAGCTGTACAGAGACATGTCTAGTTTCGGCATCCCTGCAAAACTCGTACGACTATGCAGGATGACTTTGGAGAATTCACGCTGCTCCGTCAAGGTCGGTAAAGAACTCACAGAGACCTTTGATGTCAAAAAAGGTTTTAGGCAAGGCGATAAACTGTCATGCGATTTCTTCAACATCATACTTGAACAGATTGTAAGAAACTTAAACGTCAACACCAGAGGAACAATCTTTCAAAAGTCTGTACAATTACTCGCCTATGCAGACGATATTGACGTAATGGGAAGAAAAAAGCGTGATGTCATAGGTGCTTTTGCGAGTATTGAAACAGAAGCGGCAAAAATGGGTTTGATGGTTAATGAGGGCAAAACGAAGTATATGCTGTCATCAAACAGGGACACAGAACATCGACGAATTGGACAAATCGTCACAATAGACAGACATAACTTCGAGGTAGTACAGGACTTCGTCTACCTAGGATCCGCTGTAGACACGGACAACAACATCAGTGCGGAGATGAAACGGAGAATAACTCTTGCCAACCGTTGCTTCTTTGGGTTAAGAAGGCAATTGAGAAACAAAACCCTCTCCAGAAAAACCAAGGTAACCTTGTATAAGACCTTAATCATCCCAGTCCTGCATTACGGCACGGAAGCATGGACCTTATCGAAAGCGGATGAGGAAACTCTTGGTCGTTTCGAAAGAAAAATTCTCCGAATGATCTTTGGTCCCGTATGCGAAGGCAATGTGTGGAGAAGAAGATACAACAACGAGCTGTATGAGCTGTACCGCGACATGGGCATAGCCAAAAGATTACGCATCGCGAGGCTATGATGGTTGGGCCATGTTGAGCGGATGGACCCAAACGCTCCGGCTCGTCGGGTGTTCGAAAGCACATTGCAGGGAAATCGCGGAAGGGAAAGACCTCGTCTTAGGTGGCGCAATCAAGTTGATGAAGACTTCAACCGACTTGGAGTGCGAAACTGGAGAGAGCTCGCCCGAAATCGAAGTCGTTATAAAAGGATGTTGGTTGAAGCCCAGGTTCACCCCGAACTGTAATGCCCACCTAAGTAAGTAAGTAAGTATATTATATTATATTGTATTATATTATAGTGTATTATATTATATAATATTATATTATATTATATTATATTATAATATATATTATACTAGCTGAGCCACCCGGCGTTGCTCGGGTCTATATTTTTAAGGTCCCCGTTCTCGTTTTTCCGCTTAAGTGGGATCTTGGGGATGAAAAATAATCGTTTTTACTTTTGGATTATGTGGCATCACAGTGACGAAAGAATTTTTGATATATATATAAGATTGATATATTTAATGCAATGTTAGAAATTACAAAAAATGAAGCATTTAGGCACTAACAAATAAGCCATCAGTCTGCACTCAAATTTGAAAGAAAATGTTTAAAAGATAATGATGTTTGGTTACATTGGTAAGAATTTCGTTTTGCATATTCTAGAATCTAAATTCTCAATACAATCCTAACTAGTCCTAACTAATATTATAAATGTGAAAGTCACTCTGTCTGTCCGGCTTTCTATGTTGCCGTCTCCTGCGCAAATTACGGAACTGATTTAAATGAAATTTTGTACAGAGATACTCTAGAACCTGAAGAAGGACATAGGCTACATATTTTATCCATATATTCCCACGGGAACAGGAACGTATACGGGAACTTAGAAACTACAACACCGACTTCAAAATTTTTTCCACCGATTGAATGCTTCACTGTCCCAGAGTAACATAAACTTTAATTCATCCACATATTCCTACGGGAACGGGAGTCCTTACTAATATAATAAGTGCGAAAGAAGCTCTGTCTATCCGTCGTTCTATGTTATCATCTCCCGCCCAAACTAATAAACCGATTTAAATGAAATTTTGTACAAAGATTGTTCTGAACTTAAGGACGAACATAGGCTGTATGTCATTCGAATATTCCCGAGGGAACCGGTCATCACTATTATTATAAGTGCAAGAGTAGCTCTGTCTGTTCATCTTTCTATGTTACCATCTCCCGCTCAAACTAATGAACAGATTAAAATTAATTTTTGTACAAAGATTGTTCAGAACCTGAGGAAGGACATAGGCTTTATATTTTATCCCTTTATTCCCACGGGAATGGGAACGTATACGAGAACTTAGAAACTACAACACCGATTTCAAAAATGTTTCCACCGTTAGAATGCTACACTATCCTTGAGTAACATAAACTTTGATTAATCCACATATTCCTACGGGAAAGGGAGTCCTTACTAATATAATAAGAGAGAAAGTAGCTCTGTCTGTCCGTCGTTCTATGTTACCATCTTCCGCTCAAACTAATGAACAGATTAAAATTAGTTTTTGTACAAAGATTGTTCAGAACCTAAGGAAGGACATAGGTTATACATTTTTTCCCTATATTCCCACGGGAGCAGGAACGTATACCGGAACTTTGACACAACAGCACCGATTTCAAAAATTCTTCCACCGTTTGAATGCTCCATAATCCCCGAGTTACATAAACTTCAACTCATCCCCATATTCCTTACGGGAATGGTCACCATGTTTCCACGGGAACGGGAGTCTTTACTAATATTAGCCGTGTTTTATTGGGAATTTCTATATTCACTTATATTCACTTCACTTGCGAGTCTCAATAAAACGCTTTATATGGCTATATTCACTTACCAAGTTCACTTTCACAAACTCCATTTACCAACCATCCCTGTTGTTCACTTCTACAAATGAGTTATTTTTGTCCACTTACACTTTTCACTTATATTCACTTAAGAGTTCTTGTTTTTCCATGAGCGATGTTTTGAGATGTTTGGCTCAAGTGAATATGAGTGAATATAGATTCCCAATAAAACTCGGTTATTATAAGTCCGAAGTTAAATCTGTCTGCCTATTTCTCTTTGTTATCATTAACCGCCAAAACAATTGAACTTATTTATATGAATTTTGGTACAGAGACAGTCTAGAACCTGAAGATGGACATATATGCTATACAATATGTTTTATCCCTGTATTCCCATGGGAACGGGAACTTGGAAGATACAGCACCAATTTAAAAAAAATGTCCACCGTTAGAATACTACATTATTCCCGAGTAATATAAGCTTTAAGTCATACTCCGGAAGACTTTACTAACAATATAAATCCAAAATTAACTCTGTCTGTTTGTTTTTCTTTTTTTATATTTACCGCCCAAACTATTGAACCGATTTATATGAATTTTGGTACAGAGATAGTCTAGAACCCGATGATGGACATCCTTAGTAATAACAGATCAAATTTCATTTTAAAATAATTTTCTCATTCAAAAATAATAAAATCATTTTTTTTTTTTTTTGACGGTGAGGGTGTTGTGTATACATCCGAACCATACATTGTTGTGTAAACAAAACAAATCATTTCCCGATAATCTGAAACCACTTGTGCATGCTGATGACATATTAATGAATGAGCGCATGCACATAGTGAGTCAGAAAAGAGCATAGTAAATTTTGTTTGTGACCCACTGAACACATTGCACTGAGGGATCATGTTGCACTAGAATGGATCGAAAAATGAGTCCATTCTATGCGAGTGAGAAATTGAGAACCAAAGTGCATATGAGTTCAATTGAGTCACATTTTTGTATTTTGTATTGTATTGAGTAAAATTGAAAGCAGTATATAAAGGGGTGCATTTTGTAAAATAAAGTTAAGTTTGAACATAGACAAGTTACGTTGAGTTTTCACTTCATTCGGCTGGCGAGCTCAGTATATACGTAAAATCGTGCACTTAACAGTGCTCGGACACACAATCGGCTGGAGAGCTAAGAAAATACTTCAACAGTAGGGAATAACAGAAATCCGTATAATAACTTCCTACATAACACCCTGGCCAGAGCCGCATCCATGTGTTTGCTAAAATATAGATACTGATCTAGCCAGAGTCCGAGGTACTTGACGACTACTTTTTGTTTGACAGTGGGTGGCCATGTAGATCAACGATCACCAGCTTTTGCCAGTTCTTTCTCGTATCCCAGGAGGCCCGAGCCAACGGGGTTCTAAGCACAATTGTTTCCGATTTCTGAAAAATGATTTTCAACTTCCAGTCATCGCAATATTGTTGAATTTTATCGAAGTCACTTTGCAAGAGACCTCTGATGTCTTCGATCTTTGGATTTGTTCTGTACGCAATGAGGTCGTCGGCGTACGCTATAGCATGGTGAAGGGAACCAATTAGATCGCCGGCGAAAATGGTCTACAACAGGGAGCGGTAAATTCGCCTATTTTGTATTTTAAAAGTTCTGGTAGAAGCTATATTGCAACTTTTCACAACAAACGTTCTATCATGAATTTCTTTTTTTTAATTGCTCCTTAAGGTTTTGTTTACCTATACTTAACCACTAAAAGTTAATGAACTAATATTAAGAATTTTTATTTAATTTATTACAAAAACAATTCTAAACAATTCAACAAAAGGCTTATTTAAAATGAATCAAGTTCAGCAAAAATATCATCTTTAACTAATTATCACATGATGGACAGACGAATTCGCATATTAGAGCATTGTTGGACGACATGTGGGACAAAGAGGTACACTTTAAGTGATCGTCTTTGGGCATTTTTTTCGTTTTTGTATGCCGTTTTTCTTTTCGTCTCTTTCGCTAAGGAGCTCTGGCCACACTGACCGAAAATAGGCGACATAAAAAAAAAGTGCTTCCTTTTTCCGGCCCCCTCAATAAAATGCTAATGCGCATTTTCTTCAACTTTTGTCTGTTTTATATAAAAAACAACATATAAAAGTACTAACCTAAAAATCATGACACAAAATCTAAACTCCCGAACAACTAACACTAACAAATCTACGAAATCGTGCCAATTACTTCGAGTCAATAACTTAAAAATTATGGTGCACCGGCGCGGCGCACAAAATTTTTTGTGGATGTGAAGAAAAGGACGACAAATCGTTTGAAAACAAGTTAAGAAGAAGTACAGAGTGTAGCTGCCTTAATATAGACGATTTTCTTTCAATTGGCCGGCTACTATGGCGCAGGCTGGAATTAGGAAACACTACTTATATGATCGTATTGCGAAAGCTGCTGAAGGGGCTTGTGAGTGATCGCATTGGTTTATTTTTGAGTTTATGATTTTGCTTGTTTATTTTCCAGTTAATGTTCCATCAGTTTATGACCTTGTTTTTAATGGGCACACAATTGTGCTCTGATGAAACTGATTTTTTGTTTATGTTTACTAAATTATAGTGGATATCTTGTGGAGACCCACAAGTGTGCTCCCATCCATTTGCGTGTTGGCAAAGTTTTCAACTGGGCACTTATTTTGTTGCAATTTCTTGTATTTATAAATAATAAAACTATAATAAATAAAATGGAAAAGATGGCAATATTTATAAAAATTTAGTGATATCTAAGAAAAAACGGGCTTATAGCTATACCTCGATGGTTTTTTTATCTGAGAAAATGTTCACCTATCATTTAAAAAGAATTTGTTTTGCAAAGCGTAGGTACACCTATCGGATTCCAATAAAAAGTTAAAGGCGAAGAAACTGAAATCATTGTTTTTTTCTCTAAGTTGATCTTTGTTTCGGCATGAAAACTTTTTTATAATTTGGGATGGGAAATTTTGTTCTCTACAAAAAAAAAAAAAAAAAACACTTCACCGAGAACTGTTATTGCTGATAAACAACCCCAGCTGATCGAAAAAATCGTTGAAAATTGGGATCCCCATAATAACACTTCATTCGAGTCAGTCTTAGGGACCATGAATTTCAAAGCTTAGGTCGAAGTATGGTTCATTTGATTACATATGCATTATAGAATCAATCTTCTGTTTTTCTTTTTAAATATATCCACTATTTCATCTACGTCATCCCATAGTGAATATTCATTATTATAATTATTTATTATTGATTTATTTAATGTAATGTTAGAAATTTTAAAAAATGAAGCATTTAGGCACTAACAAATAAGCCATCAGTCTACACTCAAATTTGAAAGAAAAGGTTTAAAAGATAATGATGTTTGGTTACATTGGCAAGAATTTTGTTTTGCATATTCTAGAATTTTAATTCTCAATACAATAATTGATATTTTGCTAAACAAGCTACACTGTTTTAAAAATTCTATAGTTTTTAAACAAATTTCTGGGTTAAGATTTTTGATGAAGTTAATGTGGTCGGTCCTGTGGGCGGCCGATTGGAGTTGTGGACGTTGTTTTTTGAGGGTTATTGCAGAAGATACAGAAGATGTTGGTTCCATTCATTGTCCATGAGGTGTATATGCGTAAGATGCGTATGACCGAGTCTTAGTTTAGTTATGGCTCTCAATTCTGGTCTGTTGAGTGTTCTAAATTTTTAAATCGTTATGTCTCCGAAACAGTGACTCGTAAGAAAATAAGTAGCTTTACATTTTTTATAGATAAATTTATAATCTACAATTGCGTTTGATATATTTTTATGATAAGACTTACCGTTTTGCCGAAAATCGCAAAAAATAGGGAAAAAATCATATTCTTGAACTTTGACCTCGAATAAAATTTTTTCCATGCAGGGGAAAGTTGGGTAACTTTCAAGTTTTATTTGGAATCATATTTTAAACGATCTGACCATTTTTCAGCTTGGTGCGAATTTATGTAACTTCACTATCAAGTTTTGGTTTAATTTGACCGGATTATTAGGCCAGATCTTAACAAACAAACGATGTTTTGCACTATCTCGTTTCAAAGAAATTGATTCCAAATGAATTTTTTTTTAAATGTAGTAAGATAAGCAAAACTGATAGCTTTGTGTCTTTGTTCAAATTGCTTGTTCCGCCCTCGTCTTTCGACTCTATTTGTAACAGTAACTCTTGGCCTGGTGGTGCTCTTGTTAAAGAATTTTCCATCAACAGGAGAGTTAAAAACAAATTGATTATAAATACTGCTCCAAAAAACTAATTAGATTTTCCCTCTTTTATCAAAATGTATGAGGTCTTCGCAGTAAAACTGCTGATTTGTATTTTAATTCCCACGTTTTCAAACATGACGTATTTGTTTTGACTGAAACTTGGCTAAACTCAAGTCACTTGAACACCGACATCTTGAGCCCTGAATTCTCGGTCTACCGTTAAGATCGGCACGTAGACAGACCTGATGATGTCGGGGGTGGTGTTTTGATTTCGGTCAGGAACACATAAGAATACATTTAACATTGAATCATTTTTATGAATTTAAAAAGCTATATGCCATTGCCGTCAGCTCGGTTCGGTTGGCAGAATTACTTCCATTTTGTTTTTAATAAATAATTTTACAATAATTCAAATATAAAATTGTACTATACAAATTCTGCGATGCTTTCTTTCTAAGGCTGAGGTAAACTCAGCGTGTCCAAGGTATTCTCGACGAAGCACCAGAAGTCGTGATAAAGATTCCACCAAGACTTGGCCAAAATAACCAACTACGGCCAACTTTTATTTTTCCAATAAATTCCTTTTTATTTATCGTCTTGTACAACAATAGTTCTGTCCTTAGCGCAAATGCCAAAGAATAATCGGGTTGCCAAAAGCCTGTCCTCGATACCTTCAGGAGGAAGGGAAGGAGGAATAAACACAAGTAATCTTGTCCTCGACGCAAATGCCGAAGAATAATCAGGTGGCTAAAAGCCTGTCCTCGATACCTTCAGGAGGAAGGCAGGAGGAATAAACACAAGTAATATTGTCCTCGGCGCAAATGCCGAAGAATAATCAGGTGGCTACAAGCCTGTCCTCGATACCTTCAGGAGGAAGGGAAGGAGGAATAAACACAGTAATTCTGTCCTCAGCGCAAGTGCCGAAGAATAAACGGTTGGCTATAAGCCTGTCCTCGATACCCTCAGGAGGAGGGGAAGGAGGAATAAACACAAGCAATCTTGTCCTCGGCGCAAATGCCAAAAAATAAACGGGTGGCTTTCATCCTGTCCTCCCTACACTCAGACGGAGTGGAAAGAGGAATAAACAAAGCAGGTTCTCGCTTCTGCCTTATGTCCAAAGCACCAAATGCTATGGAATTATCGTTGAAACCACTTTTGCGTCAGCAGCTTCTAATGTCCGTGAAGATTCCTGGCGGGAATTCACACGGAATAAACGTTTGAGCCTTTCCGGACTCTGTCCTCAGCGTACAATGCTGAAGAATAATCAAGTGGCTTCCAGCCTGTCCTCCCTACACTCAGATGGAGTGGAAAGAGGAATAAACAAATTTGGATAGCTGGTGCCGTCCTCTCAAAAAGTAAGTGGGATTAGTACCAAGTACTGAAACCCAAGTTCCAATTAAGTACTGTGTACACTCTACCTAAGCGGAGCAGAAACTTCAACTTTACCTGTTCGAGTTACATCCCTATATCATATTTCCTACCACAAGTGAGTGTGAGCTCTATAAATGAGCAAAACCCATTGACCATTGTTTGTGGCGAATGCATATGCAATGTCGCATGCCGATGCCTGTGTTTGCATACAACGAGTGGGGTGAATGGGAAACCTAGGAATGTGTATGTAACTCGTGTGTTGCTGCGGGTGCGGAGGTATTCGGTGCGTTTGTTTGTTTGATTTTCTCGATATACATAGATCTTGTGTATATCGCCCGAATTTTGTTGAACAAAATATCTGCACTCTGACAGTTCGTTAAAGCTAATGTTAATAATAACATTCTATATTTATATATATTTTTCAAATATTGGTATAATATTTTCCATTCTGTCTCATCAGTCATCAGTCATTGCACACGGTTGATAATAATAATTGCCTTTTCTCTGCTTAACGTAATGTCGTGTGAATGTTTCATTTGCGATGGTAAATCGGCAGACAATGAGTTTCTGCCGTGCGCTGTTTGCCGGTTGAATTTTCATTTCAATCTAAGTGAAAATGCAATGCATGTCATAATGCACTATAAAAATATTTGTTGGAGGTGTGATATGTGTACCCGTAACCTTGCTATGAATTGTGATGCTAAAATAAATCTACTAACCAAAAAGATCAACAACTTATCCTATAATTTTAACCAATACAGCGATAATAACGAAGACGGTTCAAGTGTTCAAGAATCAAAATCTGTAAATACTCGCTCCAAATCTAAATTAAAAGCTTCTATCCCTAACAATGCATTAAATAATAGCCATTCGTCGTCTGCTTTATCCCACCCAATGCAAAAGCCCATAAACATTACCCCTTTACCCTTGCGAAAATACACACCCAAACTCATTTCATCTGCAATAAAAAAATCATCATCGACAGTCCCACAAAACAAGAAAAAAATTGGATCGACTGTAAATACGCCGATTGATTCTGATGTTATGTCTAGCAATAACAAAAGTTCAACGTTATGTGCCGAATCACGATCTCTTGATAATGCAGTTGTGAGAGAAGCTAACACCAGTGATGCCACTGCAAATTCAGAAAATAGTGTTCCCACTGCAAGGTTAATGGAAGGTAGTTTGGTGCCAGAAAGTAGTATCACCCAAGATAGTAGTGCTCATATTTTAAATGCTGCTTCTGATGCTACAATTGCCGCTGATAGTGTTGCTGTTAATTTCAATGTCTCAAGTGTTGCTAGAGATGATGTTCCTGTTGCTGCTGCTGTTTCTGTTGGAACTGAAGTTGTTAATGTGGATGTTGTTGCTGGTACGGCTGATAACGATTTGAATCTTTTTGCTTTCAACAATTCAAATGTTAGATCTAACAAAATCCTTAGAGCTGTCAGAGGCTCCAGTGACTGTTTGCAAAACGATGTAGTGAGAAGATTGAAGTGGTTTCACCTTGGAAGTTTTAGACCGTCTGTTGATCCGGAAACTATTGCAAATCACTTGGCCGCAGCACTTCACATAAACCCTTAGTCTGTATCATGTTTTAAATTAGTTAAACATGGTAGCTCTGAAGCTGATATTAAGTTCATTAATTTTAAAATTGGAGTTCCGATTGAGTATAATGATGCGATGTACCAGGAAAATATATGGCCTATTGGAACTAAACTACGAACTTTTCAATACATTCAAAAAAACGAAGATCTAGGGATACAGCAAAATCAAACTTAAGCAAATACGAGAACCCTCGCCTAAACATGAATGATTTTCTTATATATTATCAAAACACCGGAGGAATACGTACTAAAATGCAACAAGTGCTTCTATTTTCATCTGCTTCAATACGATATAATTGTTTTCACTGAGACTTGGCTGAAGAATGAACACCATGATGCTGAAATGTTTAACACTAATCAATATGCTGTTTTCCGAAAAGACCGAAACTATGGAGTACTAGATTGTGACAAAGGAGGTGGAGTGCTGGCAGCTGTACGTCCTTCATTTCCTTGTACTAGAGTCGAGCTGCCCATACCAGCTGCAGCGGGTGCCCCTGACATCGACCAATTAGTACTAAATATAAAATTCAATTCTAATAGTGAAATTTTTCTTATAGTTTCTTACATTCCACCAAGTAGCTCTTTTGAATTGTATAAAGCACATGTTGACAATTGTTGTTCAATTCTAAATAATCGTAATGATGAACAAAAGGTCGTAATTGTAGGTGATTTTAATTTGCCTAATGTTAAATGGATATATGATCCAGATGAAAAAATATTAGTTCCTTTTAATGTTATTTTTAATCATGGTTGTGAATTAATTGATACTTTTTCTCGATTTTCGCTTAAACAGATAAACTATTTTCATAACTCATTCAATAATATTCTTGATCTTGTTTTCGCTGATTCCGAATTGAATGTAAGCATTAGTAATTCTATGAGTCTTCTCTTTCCTAATACAATCTATCATGTCGCATTTTGTTTTAACTTAGAGTTTTATAATTATTTCACTCCTGGTGCACCAGTGTCGAATTTTGTTTTTAATTTTGGAAAATCAGATTTTGAGGCAGTTTCAACTTTCCTCAATACTTTTGATTGGAAAAATATATTTGCTAACATGAATTAAAACATGTGCTACGATTCATTTCTAAAAATATTGAAAAATGCTATTTATTTATATACTCCTAAAGTAAGAGCATTAGATGGTTCAAAACTAGTCTGGTTTAACAAAAGAATTGTTAATCTTAACAATCGGAAAAATAAAGTTTATAAGCAATTTCGCAGATCTAATAACGATCCACAAATATATAAGCAATATAGAAACTTGCAAAAAGAGTTCGAAATACTTAACAAATTTTTATATAATCAATACTTATCTTCCATCGAATGTAGTTTGAAGGCAAATAGTAAGGGTTTTTGGAAATTTGTGAATGATAAGAAGAAATCGAACGGTATTCCCAATGTTATGCGCTATAATGGTATTACATCTTCTGATATCTCGGTTATTTGTAACCTATTTGCTGAAAATTTTCAAACGGTTTATTTAAATAGTCCTGCCATTACTCCTGATTTCAATCTTAACTGTCCAACATTTGAATCTGTGACTATTGGTAGCATAAGTTTTACTAGCTCTGAAGTAGAATCAGCTTTATTTGAATGCAAATCAGACACGAAACCTGATATTGATGGAGTTCATCCAATTTTTTTAAAAGCTTGTAGAACAGCTCTTGCAGTGCCTTTGCAGATGATCTTTACTAGATCTCTAAAAACAGGTGAGTTTCTAAGTACTTGGAAACGATCAACAGTTACACCTATTTTTAAATCAGGAATCAGACAAGAGATCTCAAACTACCGTCCAATTAGTAAAATTCCTATTATTCCTAAAACATTAGAAAAATAAGTTTATCAAAATCTAACTCCTATTCTTAAAGGAAAAATTTCTTCCCATCAGCATGGTTTTTTAGCTGGTAGATCGACTGCCACTAACCTTACAATTTTTTGTAATCAAATTTTAAATGGCCTTGAGAAGGGCTATCAGTATGATGTTATATACACCGATTTTGCAAAAGCATTTGACCGAGTAAATCATGATGTTTTACTCAATAAACTTGGTAATTTTGGGTTTCATTCAAATCTCCTCAAATGGTTAGAGCAATATTTAAAAGATCGAGTTCAATACGTCTTTATTAATAATATTCTCTCTAAGCCTATTTAAGTATTTATGTCACATCTGGTGTTCCTCAGGGTAGCCATCTTGGACCTCTGCTCTTTTTGTTATTTATTAATGACATTCCTGACAGAATTCTTAACTCAAATTGTTTAATGTATGCTGATGACCTTAAGATTTATCGTTGTATAACCTCCGAGCAAGACTGCCTTCTGTTACAAAATGATCTTCATAATCTATCAAACTGGTGTAAGATGAACTCACTTCATTTGAATATAGCTAAATGTCAAAGTTTGACTTTTTGTGGCAGACGTTCGTTTGTTAACTTCACATATAATATTGATAGTAAGGATCTTTCTATTATATCTTTTAAAAAAGATCTTGGTGTAATTTTTGACCAAAAACTTAACTTTTTAAGACATTTTGATTTTCTAGTTGCTAAAAGCAGCTCAATGCTGGGCTTTGTTTTACGAAATTCAAAGGATTTTAAAGATCCGCATACTCTAAAAAGTCTTTATTTTGCATTTGTTAGGTCAACATTGGAATATTGCAATACCATATGGAATCCTTCATTCTCAATTCATTCTTTACGATTAGAAAAAATCCAAAGACGTTTCACTAGAGTCATTGTGAAAAGACTTGGATGGAATATTGACATGCCTTCTTATGACACAAGATGTAAGTTACTTGGAATGTTACCTCTTTATACGCGAAGGAAATACTTCGCAGTTATGTTTGTTCGCGACGTAATGGCTGATCATATTGATTGTCCTCCTATTCTATCGTTAATCGGTATCAATGTGCCTGCTAGATTGCTTAGAAATAACATATTTTTTAATATCCCACATCACAGAACTGTTTATGCAGCCAATGAACCATTGTGCAGGTGTTTAAGAGAAACAAATACAATATTCGATGTGATTGATTTTAGTATGAGTAGACATGTATTTAAGTCAAATCTTTTATTGATGCTTAGCAACCCCAATGGTGCCATTGTTTTAAAAAAAAAAATTTTAAATTAAAATTTTCTATTTATTTATTTTATTATTTATAATCTAGTAATCACTGAAGTTTTGTAATACTTTGTTAGATGAAATAAACTAAACTAAACTAAATTAAGCACTTTTACTGTATCGTTGATTGTCATAGTTCTCTTCTTGAAGTACATAAGACGTTGTTGTACATAGATGGGGCATATGCTAATAATGTGAAAACAATTCTCTTTGGCCTTTAAATTGCAAAGTGTACAAAGCTGATTAAAACTTCCGTATAACGGGCTCCCATTAAGACTTAGGAGTTCACACCTGGTTTTAAATAAAAGTGATATTTCTTTGTAATTCATTGAATCGTCGAAGTAGTTCCTTTCCATAAAATTATAATTGAGTTGCGAGTATAGGATTCTACTTTCAGAATCGCAAGCTTCTTCTATAAATGCGTCTCGTATTTTACCTTCGTGTGTCTGGATTATGCGATAAAACTGCCCTTTAGAGTCCCTTATTATTATTATTAATATTATTATTATTATTATTATTATTATTATAATTATTATTATTATTATTATTATTATTATTATTATTATTATTAATATTCTTATTATTATTATTATTATTATTATTATTATTATTATTATTATTATTAGTATAGTTATTATTATTATTATTATTATTATTATTATTAAAATTATTATTATTACTATTATTATTATTATTATTATTATTATTATAATTATAATTATTATTATTATTACTATTATTATTATTATTATTATTATTATTATTATTATTATTATTATTATTATTATTATTATTATTATTATATTATTATTATTATTATTATTATTATTATTATTATTATTATTATTATTATTATTATTATTATTATTACTATTATTATTATTATTATTATTATTATTATTATTATTATTATTATTATTATTATTATTATTATTATTATTATTATTATTATTATTATTATTATTATTATTATTATTATTATTATTATTATTATTATTATTATTATTATTATTATTATTATTATTATTATTATTATTATTATTACTATTATTATTATTATTACTATTATTATTATTATTATTATTATTATTCCGCGGGGGTTTTGTAGTTTTTTCCCCTAGAGGACGCGTCCTCCGGTGGCGGATAGAGGGACGCTCGGCATTTCTCTGAAATGCAGGGTATGTGGGGCATAAAATACCACACGCGGACCAACAAAAACTACTATGTGAAGGAACACAGAACAATAAACCAAATATGGATAGAGTAAACAGTGGGAGTAACATTACGGTGCAGGGATTCGGAACCCCAGTACCGGCGTCTGTCAGGGGTGAGCACGCGGGCTCCGAGACGTCGACATCCAGTGACTGCAAGAAAAATGAAAATCAATCCGTAACCATTGGAGTGGTAAACTTGGCTCCTATGGCAGGAAATGCTACAAGTGCAAAAAACAATCCAGCTTTCCAAAGGGGATCGAAGACTTTACGCACCCCACCAGCGAAAACAGGAACTCCAGTGGGACAGAGCCAGAAAAAAGAATCGCTCCCTTCCGCTAGACGGGAAATCTTCCAAAGATCGGAAGAAACAAAAACTGCGGCGGGAAAACCAAGGACTTCTGGGATTTCAGCGGAAATACAAAAATGTCTCGAGGTTCTACGGTCCATGAAAATAGCATGCACGAAGCAGAAAAATATCAGCATGGATATTAAAAATGGCATCGCGATAATGGAAGAATCTCTGGACAAAATCTCCTGGGAAGAAAAGACCAGAGCTTCAGAAACAGTGGAGGTTTCGAGTCTTATGGACGCAAATCGGATGGAGATCACTAGAACAGAAGATAAAGACACGCAAACGGAGGAGAAGGATAAGAACGGAGAAAAATCTCCAGCGAACGCCAGGCATCACAATTATTGCGGTGAAATGGACAGGACTTCACAAAAGGAAACAAATGGAAGCAACAATGAAAGAGCCAACAGTAAGAGGCCACCCTCAAGCCCACTTAGAAACGCAGAGGATAAAAGAAGAAGAGACTCCACTGAAAGGAGTACTCAAGAAAAGGAGCCAAAACTGCCAGTGCGTGAAAGCTACTCAAAGGTCCTGAACTCAGGTAGAAAGGACAGAACAGTTCAACTACCTGCCCCAGGGAAAAAAGAAGGCAGACCAAAAAGCCAAACCAGGGAGACCCAGGAGAAGAAAACGAAAAAGCCCACGCGCCGAAAATCATCAGAAGCCATTCTAATAAGACCAATGGGAAATGAAACATACTCTGACATCCTGAAGGAAATCCGAGGGAAGGCAAACCCAGACGAGTCGAACACAGTCGTGAAAAAGATTCGTGAAACAAGAAGAGGAGAGGTCTTGCTAGAACTCGGAGCAAAAACAAAAAACAAAACAGTCTTTGAGAACGCTCTTAAGGAAATATTAGGTGAAAAGGCGGTGATCAAAAACCTCGAACACAGAATAGCACTCGAGATAAGAGACCTCGATGAACTCGCTA
The DNA here is from genome assembly GCA_914767635.1 of Melanostoma mellinum. Taxonomy (NCBI): domain Eukaryota; kingdom Metazoa; phylum Arthropoda; class Insecta; order Diptera; family Syrphidae; genus Melanostoma; species Melanostoma mellinum. Next base: position 72,047,984 of record OU612060.1, on the reverse strand, counting down.
CAGAAGACGAGGTACAAGAGGCGATAAGGAAGAAACTAACCGATTCTACAGCAGAAATGCAGATAGTTATCACAAATAAAAACAGGAGCTCCCTAAAGATGGCTATCATCAAAATCAACGTTAAAGCTGCTCACGAACTGCTTAAGGTCAGCTCAATCAAAATTGGGTGGACGCACTGCCGAATACGCCGAAGAATAGAAGTACAACGTTGTTTCAAATGCTTTGGCTACGGACACAAGCAGGCGTCCTGTACCAACGAGGACAGAAAGGGACAGGATCTATGTATTAACTGCGGAGTAAAGGGCCACAAAAGGAAAGAATGTAAGAACCCTCCAAACTGTTGCCTCTGTGCGGAGCTCTCAAACACTCCACCCTTAAACCACATCCCAGGCACAGGAACCTGCCGAGCCTTCAGAGAAGCTCTGGAACAGGCCAAAAAAGCCTCCTCAAAATGACCAGGATAATGCAGGCGAATGTCCACAGGAGCCAAACAGCGGATAACCTCCTGGTCAAACTTGTTGCTGAACTGCAAGTAGATGCTCTCATCATCAGCGAACAGTACAGTAATAAAAATCAACAAAACTGGACATCAGACTCGCTTGGAACCGCTGCTATATGGATTCTAGATCCAACAAAAGTCCCTAAAATAAACCAAGGTATAGAAACGGGTTTTGTTTGGGTTAAAACCGAAGGACTCATGATGATAAGCGTCTACCTAACTCCGAACGAAAGAATTGATGACTTCAGACAAAAGTTGGAAGACCTAGAAGACTTCATAGCCACGACGGAAGGAGAAATACTAGTTGCGGGGGATTTCAACGCTAGAGCTCAAGAGTGGGGAATGCCGACTACAGATTCTCGAGGAAGACAAATTCTTGAGATGACCGCGAGGCAAGGATTAAACATAGTAAATGTAGGAAACACCCCTACTTTTAGGAGGCCAGGACATATAGGTAGCATCCCAGACATTACTTTTGCAACGGAAAGAACATCTGCAAAGATTAAAAACTGGCGAGTCATTGAGGACTTTACAGGCAGTGACCATCAGTACATAATTTTTGATTTGGGAGTACACCAGCAGCCAACTGAAATCTATAGACGGAGTCCAAGATACAACGTTAGCAGGCTAAACGCAGACATTTTTAAATCCGTTATCGAAGAGAGAGCAAGCACCACGCTCCTCACCCCGGTACATGCAGAAGCAAATGCTGCAGCAACGATGTCACTCATTCAGCTCGCTTGCGATTTTTCGATGCCTCGAACTCGTGGCACAAACAAAAAACGAAACCCAGTGTACTGGTGGACAGAGGAGATATCTGCACTCCGGCGGAGATGCCTGCAACTTCGGCGTAGAGTCACAAGGGAACGCAGAAGACGAGCTGAGTCTGCAGAATCTATAGAAGCTGCCCTAGCAGAGTTTCGAGGTAAGAGAACAGAGCTCAAAAAGGCTATCAATTTGAGCAAAAAACAAAAATGGGAGGACCTCCGCCGCGACATAAACAATGATCCCTGGGGACTGGGATACAAGATTGTAATGCGGAAACTCGGGGCTCAGA